>JAWWEU010000111.1:89838675-89873945 GCA_035583155.1 Acropternis orthonyx
ATGTTAAACAGGACTGGACCCAACACTGACCCCTGGGGGACACCACTAGTGACCGGCCGCCAGCTGGATGCAGCTCCGTTCACCAGCACTCTCTGGGCCTGGCCCTCCAGCCAGCTCTTAATCCAGCAGAGAGTACACTTGTCCAAGCTGTGGGCCACCAGCTTTTCCAGGAGTATATCGTGGGAGACAGTGTCAAAGGCTTTGCTGAAATCTAGATAGGCCACATCCACAAAGACTATATCACCATAAAGTAGTCTCTTTTCTTTTAAAATATTTGGTTATAGCTTAGCAAAAGGTTCTTAACTGTTCATGTTGGATGCTGTCATTTAGACAGTTTCAAGTACAAAGTACATATGAAATTGTTATGAAAATAATAATTTCTTTGACACAGGAGTTCTAAAGCTCATACTTTTATAATTATAGGAAAAAACACAGCATATGTGTTATCATAAGCAGGCCCCTTTAGCCAATTTGCATGACAACAGTAAACTTTAAGTTCAGTGCAATCCTATATTTGTGCATGTATTCTGAAAGCAGAAGTCTGCTTGGTTCTGCTCCTTTGTGTGTGCAAAGAAGTATCTGTAAAGAAAGAGGTTTTTAAAAAAATGCAATGAACTGATCGCATTGTGTGGTGATTAGGCTTTACAAATCAATAAATCTTAAGTCTGGTAAGTGGGAGTATCATTTAAAATTTCTGCCTTGTATTACTGACTTCAGGTGAGTTGCTCATGCTTTATGAAAGTAGATTTGTAACATGTCCAGCACTTCTAGTAACACTACTAGCTCTCATTTCTCCAAAACCCATCTATTCTTACCTGTTTACAAGAGGGCTTGAAGGGATTATGATGACAAGGACTTACCTTCTTTCTTACTGATGGTGTCAAAATGAGAGACACAATATTGGTGAGAATTTGAGGCACAACCTGCAACTGTGTTACAGCTTATTAAGAAAAGTCAATTATTCATTCCCAATTTTATCCAGGCTACAAATGGTGTATTACCCTTCTACAGTGTACTCTGCAGTTCTCCATGGCCCTTTGCTTATGACAGCATAAGAAATAATGCTTAACACAAACAAAATGTTAATGATAATTCTTGTCATACATAGAAAGCTATTCTTCAGCAATAATGTTTGTCCCTTCAGTGAGAAAAGACAGTAATATGCTGAATTACAAATTAGTCAAAACCTCAAAATCCTGTTTTAAGAGGCTTCCCTGTGCTCTGTATGCCCTGACTTGCCGTATTTTCAGTTGACATTAATGTAATTCAACTGAATTAGGTGTTTTTAGATCTTTATATAACAGTTGAGTGGAGAATATAGTTGTTTCAACACTTTTTGCTGAATTATAAGAGAGATTATATGTCTGTCTGTACCTTTTTTCCAACTAGGATGCTTCTGAGAATGTCACCAGCAGAGCTTGAGGACAGTCTGTCTGAATATCACTATGAGAAACAGGAATATAAAGTTTGCCTAAGTCTCAATAAGAGAAATGTGAGATGACCTCCAAGGTTCAACGGCTCAAAGTTACAAAGGATTAGAAGACATGAGCCTTAAAGAGCCTGAAATCAAAATACCTTTTTTTTTATTTAATTGACATTTATATGTGTAAAATTGAAATACCAGCACAAAGTCTCTTCACCATAAGTATTAGCAAATATGTCTGCCTCAACTTCAGGGTTTGTACTAGTTGGCAGTAGGAAGATTTTATTCTGCAGAGTCTATCCAGAATTTCCTGTAAGAGTATATAAATTGCTCTTTCTGTTGACATTCAAATTGAAGAGTTACTTTCTCATTAACCACAGTGCTTAACCTATTTTTCCCTTAGTTTTCCCATATAGAGGGGAGGTAGAAGTTCATTTTAGAACATCAGAGTATGCAAAGGAAAACAAATTAGTGCTGGCTAGTAGAAGTAATATATGATACTCATTATTGTATTTCTTCTGTCTGTAATAGGTAAGAAAAGATTCTCAATTGGAGATCATTGCAGTATTGCATTATCTGTACCGCACTGCATCAGTACAGCTTTATTCACGCATCAGGTGGCTTCCTAATTTCCATTCATAGGATCAGATTTATGTGAGACTCTAAATGGAAGACTATATCTGAAGATGGTTAAATGTAATAATTCATTCCTATGCTCTAGCACAATATTAAGCTGCTGTTAACTTCAAAAGAGTCTCTATGCCTCTGGGAGCGATAACCCTCCTCAGGGGATGGGACATATAATTTAAGACATTGCCTACTATGTGTCTCTGCAAGCACATTTCCAACAGGGGTTTTTTGTAGCATTTTGTTGGCAAGGTGTTAGGGAAATTGACCCCTCAACCTTTTTTTGAATTTACCTTTTTCCCTTGTCTTGAGTGGGATTTACCTCCCTTAAAATATGGTATTTTGGACATGTTAGTCTTCTCCTTTATTCTTCTCTTTGTTATGCTTTAACCATTCTAAAAAGCAAAATTTATGCATACACAGAAAAATTCTTACCACGCTAGGCAGATTATTATTATAACTGTTATAGATAAACATTGGTTGTTGCCTGAAATATATGTATATGTATATTTTCTTCAAACTTTGCATATCATAGCCACTTTGTATAAGGTCATTACTTCTCTACATTGATAACCTGATCTCTTATTTTTCTTTATTTTCACCCACCTATTCATATGCATAAGATTCAGTTACCTAGTAGGTAAATAAATGCTTTAAAAGAGTTTTAAGTCATGACATAACAATCCGCAAAGCAAAAATTTAAGTGACTTTAGAAATTTGATGTTTTGCCAAGTGTTTTTTTTCATATTTTGCCAGGCTTGTAACAGTGATAACTTGCTCACCAGGAGGTAATACTGAATATTTCTTGTATGGAATTATACTCTACTTCTACTGATGTTAATGATTTCTTAAATGGAAACATGATCCAAGACTGTTTTTCAGTGTGTTCAAAATAACTTTACCTACAGCCTGTGCTTTAAGAGACTGATATGATTTGTAATGGTCAGGTAGTCATGTTTCTCTTGAGACTAAAAGATCTCTGATTTGGTACCTTTTTAGGGTATTCTTTTAAAGTTATTTTTCAGCTGTTCCATGCAATCAGATTGTATTCACCATTTAGCAGAAGTCTTCCAACTTACCATCACTAGTTATAGTATTGCATGGTTGCATTTGATTAATATTGTCAGTTTTTCTATATTAATTCCTTAGGGTCACTTAATTGTCCCTAGACAATTTTTTTCCCATTTCTCATAGAGGAAAGTATATTACATTTGAGGTAATAGATCAATGTTAAGGAGCTTGTTTGTGATTTTTTTTTTTCCTGAAATGTTTTTGTTTCCACTTAAGGGAAGAACAGGTCAAAACTTATTATGTAATAACTTCATATAAAAGGTTTTAGTCTTTTAACATTGGAATAGTCTTTCAGTAAAGATTATAGTTGAATTTCCATGTCTTCTACATTTTGTATTAGTTGTTGTATAGGCTTTAATGGGAGACTTTTTACTGAAAGAGGAAATAAACTTTCTATTGTTATATAATTTTTAAATGAAATTGGTTGAATGGAATTACATCTATACTAAAAATCAGTGAATAGGAGAAGTAATTAGAGTGTAGGGATGAGTTGTGCAAAAGACTTCAAGCACGTCCCCTGAGGAATGTTCATCTCTGGGAGCACCCCAGTATAGAAGAGTAGAAGTCTTTCCATTTGATATAATGTAGACTCAAAGAAAAGTTAAAGGTAGGCATAATGAGAATTAAAACAGCCTTGTTCAGGTGCAGCAAATACTCAGTTGGTAAATGAACCTCAGGCAATGCAGCCAGAAATGGGATAAAACAACTGTATTCTGTCTAAAAGCTGGATTACTGCGTTTAAAAACACAGGTTTTACCAGCAGTAAAAACTCATGATTCCATGGATTTATCTAACAGAAAGAAAAGTTCACAAAATACTCTAAGAAGACTATTGTGGTCCAGCAGAGAATAGTCAGTACATAAACACAAGCACAGTACATATTCTGCATTTTTCTACACAAAAGTGAGTTGTCCTGACACTTAGATTAGAACTTAAGGTTTTCATAGGACTGGGTGCCTACTGCCAGGATCAATTTTGTAACAATTTTTACAATACTGTCATGATCATGAATAATTATAATAATAATTATGATCATAACCAGGGTAACTACTAAATTTTGTTGTAACTTCAAAACGCTGCATAAATGTTAGAACTAATTCTTCCAGTATTTTTAAGTTATTTCCATTTTTGCATGTGTGACATGGAAAGTCTATCAGCTGGTTGCCACAGCGCAATGATGTATTGTGTTTACACCAGTGAAGTCCCTGTGAAGTCAGTGGAATTGCAGAGATATGATTAAGTGCAGAATTTACACTTTCCTTTAAGGATCCAGTCTAAGAACACATATCTTTAAAGTCATGATTCATAAAATATATATATTGAAGGAAAGCATTCCATTGAAGTAAATGATCCTTGGGAGCATGCTGCCTGTAGAATGCTTGGCAAAATATGCAAGAGAAAGAGTCCCATTAACCAATCTACTAAAGGATCATAAACTTGACTATTGGACTAGCAGAGCTGAAGTAAGTGAGGCATAAACCAAGCTAAGTAGAACCTGGCATAAGCAGTATGTGTTTCACCTGAGGTAGGTATTAGCATTTCCAGCTACTAATGTGCTTACACAAAAACACGAATTTCTGGGGATTTTTTTGAATCTGTATAATGTATGAAAAAATGTGCACCAACATTAAGTAAAGAAATTGCATCTTCTGTGCAAAGTAAGCAATATTTGGCAAGAAAAGGTGTATTTCTTCTCCTTATGCTATTCAATTCTGATAACACCCCAACAGCAAAAGAGAAAAGAGGGATTTTTTTATAAGGGCATGTAAAGGAAAAGAAATGAGAGAGGGTAGAATTAGATTAGCCAGCTGGGAGAAAGCTCATGATTTCCATAAGCAAATTTCTGGTGCATGTTTACTGTATTAATTTGTCTCTATCAAAGAAAATGTCAAGGGAATCAAAGAGTAGAATAAATAAACCTTTTTTTAAAAATACCTTTCAAGATAAAAAAAAAGTTTCTGTCCCACAAAATAATGGCAAATTGTCAGTGTCAGG
The DNA here is from genome assembly GCA_035583155.1 of Acropternis orthonyx. Classification (NCBI taxonomy): domain Eukaryota; kingdom Metazoa; phylum Chordata; class Aves; order Passeriformes; family Rhinocryptidae; genus Acropternis; species Acropternis orthonyx. The sequence goes on from JAWWEU010000111.1 coordinate 89,843,792, forward strand.
CTGAATGATTTTTTCAATTTAAAACTGGATAGTATGGAAGTGAACATGTGGCACACATGTTTGAAATTTAGTGGGTTTACTTTGATGCATTTTATCATAATAAGTTAATAAGGGAAAGACAAGAAGCGTTATTCTCTTATGGATTCTTTATTTCTTATAGCTTGATATATGTATGATTGGACAAGGCTCCACAGCTTTAATATGAGAGCCAAGTAACATCATTATCATTCTTCCTGGATTACAGGAAGACATATTTTTCTCATTTGTATTAATGTGAGTCCATTGTTACATGTTACACTTTGCTAGAATTTGACCTGTTCTTGGAAAGTCTGTGAAAAATTATGATGGCATTTTCAAGGCAGAATTTTGATGAAAGACTTTCTCCAAGTCTACAGCAAATTAAGATAGTTGAAGACTTTTTAGAAGATTTATGTGGACAAATGAGGGAAAAGGAGGCATTTAGCACAAGAAATGTGGTATTGTTATGCAAATTACTCTGTGCATTATATAAGAGTTCCAGTGTAAATATGAAATGTACAGTTCAGTTCAAATTTCATCACACATTTTGAAGTGTTGACTGAAATGTTTGCTATTTCCCACAGATAAATCCAAAAGTTGGGCAGAAAATCAAATGCATTCAGTGGATAAAACAACCTGTCAATCAATATGTAATTGAATGAAAATAAGAAACATTTGATTTAAAAGGAAATTCATATTGAAAGAGATGTCAAATATTGGTACTCCCATAAAATTTTGTATCTTTGTTCAAGCAACAGATAGATAGATCTTTTTTTATATTTCTGTGTTTGGAACCAAAATGAAGAAAGAGAAAATGCAGTGCTTTGGAAGATTTTCAAAGTCAAAGCATAGTGTAACTGGGTTGATGCTCTAAAATCTCAGGTTTCAGGGGGTTTTAGGTGGTCTGTTATGTAACTCTTCATTTGAACATTAAGTAGTCTTTGGAAACTGCAGTTTGGAGCACTTAGGAACAAACTGAACTGAAGACAGAGCATTATGTATAACAATAGAAAAAAGCTTCAGTTCAGTTTGAAATAGTTTTCTTTTTTTTTCCAGTAGCTGGTAACAGGACCTCTGATGTTTTTTTCAATCAAGAAGAATCAATGTGATACTGCAGAACCCTCTGTGCCATACAAACAGACCAAGCTATACAGGGCACAGGGATAGACCAACAATATAATTTGTATCCTAGCTATAATATGCTTATTATTTGGTACAAATATATAGAGCAACTGCTTATATTCATAAGTCAGGCTAGACCCCAAAAAATATTCATGTTCATTACCTGTCCACTCTTAGGTATGTTAATTGATTGTCTTTTAGGGTTCATTCAAATTTGTTCACATTTGCATTTTTTTCCAAGTTCTTCTTTTCTTACATAATATTTTCATCAAAATTATCAAGGAATAAGGCAGGAATTTAAGTACAAACAGCATCAATATTTTAGTGTCAAGAGGAGAAACAACCTTCAATATATGGGCATGATGAAGTTGTTAACAATAAAAGGGGATATAATGCTCAGTGTAATGGTGGCAAAGACTGTTAACTGATTTTCTTCACAAAGTGAGGAAAAGCACTTGAATCTTATACAAATATCAGGTGCTCTAAGGCCCAATTAAGAAAACACTGAAAATAAACCATCAGCAAAACTGTCAGATTTCCTGCCTCATCAGAAATGCATTTAATAGCTATGATTTCTTTTCTTCTCCAAACCCAGACCTCTGACAACAAAATCACAGATTATCTCAAGTTGGAAGGGACCCCTAAGGATCATTGAGTCCAACTCCCTGCTCCTTGCAGAACTAACCTAAAACTAAACCATACACTTTAGACCATCATCCACTCCTTGAACTCTGACACCTTGGTGTCATAATAACTTCCTCAGGAGCCTGTTCCAGTGTCTTACCACCCTCTCTGTGAAGAACCTTTTCCTAAAATCCAGTCTGAACTTCTCCTGATGCAGCTTCATTCCATTTCCTTGTGTCCTATTGCTTGTCACCAAAGAGAGGAGATCAGCACCTCCCCTTTCACAGCCCCTCTTAAGGATGCTGTAGATTGCAATGAGGTCACTCCTCAGCTTCCCCTTCTTCAAGATGAATAAAGCAAGTGATGTCAGAGACGTCCTGCCCTCAAGGCTTTTCACCATCTTGGTCAGTCTCTTCTGGGCACACTCTAATAGCTTTATATTCTTATATTGAGACACCCAAAGCTGCATGCAGTACCTGAGGTGGTTCCACAGTACTACAGTGTGGAGTGGGTCAATCAACTCCCTCAGCTGGCTCATGATGTTTTGCCTGATGGACCCCAGGACACAGTTGTTCCCTTTGGCTGCCAAATCACTCTGCTGACTCATTTTCAACTGGCCATGATACCAAGCTCCCAGACCTCCCCCTACAGACCTGTTCCCCAGGCTCATCCATCAATTTGTCTGTATAACCAGAATCACCCAATCCCAGGTGAAGACTGGCACTTGTTTTTGTTAAATTACACATAGCTGGTAGTTGTCCAGCTCTCTAGTCTATCCAGATCACTCTGTAAGGCCTCTCTACCCCTGAGCATTTATTGTTAGCAAGCAATGAACATTCAGTTCCCATGTCCAGATCATTTATAAAGACAATGAAGAGTGCTGGCGCTAAAACTGAGCCCTGAGGAACCCACTGGTGACTGGCTGCCAGCCTGATGTAACCCCATTTACTGTAACTCTTTGAGGCTGGGCCACCAGCAAACAGCTCAGCCCATGTGTTATGGACTGCTCTAACCATGTGCTGGATGTTTTATCCAGGAGGATACTCTGAGAAATAGTACAGAAGGCTTTGCTAAAATCCAAATGCAGCACATCTACTGGTTTTCCTTGGTTACTTAGATGGCTGACCTAGCCATAAAAGGCAATTAAGTTCATTCTGCAGTACTTTCCCCTCACAAACCCATGCTGACTGTGACCAGTGACTGTATATTCTTTCAGATTTTTTTCAATAACTACCAGAATTACCTCCTTCATAATTTTGCCAGGTACGGAGGTGAGATTGACAGGCCTGTAATTAACTGAATATTCCTTCCTTCCCTTCTTGAAAACTGGATGATTGCCACCTTCCAGTCAACTGGGACTCCTCTAGACTCCCAAGATCATTCACAAACAATGAAGAGAGGTTCTGTGATGACATTGGCCAGACTTTTTAGTACTCTGGGATGAATCTTATCAGGGCCCAGAGATTTATGTATATCCAATTGGAGCAGCAAGGTTCAAACAAGTTCAGGGTCAGCTGTGAGTTTATAATTTCCTGATGCGTACCCAAAGTTTACATACCTCTTTTTGTGTATGGGTTTTTTTGTTTGTTTGGGGTTTTTTTTATTTTTTTATTTTTTTTAGTTTTCTTAAAGAAAGGGGCATCAAGAGATTGCTGCAAAACACTTTATGGCTCAAAGTAATTTGGGACTTCTCATCTTCCTTATTTTTATCTATTCCCCTCCTTTGTCTCCCTTTCTCTGTCCCGTACTGGTACACTTTTAGTGTTTGGTCAGTTTGCAGCAATTAGAAAAGATGAAAATTCATGTTGAATGGATGGAGGTTATGACAGATGTTTCATTGGTTTGAAATAAAATGTCAGACATAAAATGAAGCATTCATTTTTATAATTGTCCCTTCTTACTGTTGCACCTGAAATTGGTATGAAATGACAAAATTTGACCTTACTGAAACAGAAGAGGATAAAGAGACATGCAAACATTTCCATGGAAGCAGTATGCTAATTTTGGGAAAAGAAGGTATGCTTTTTATAATAATGGGATTTTTAAAAATAGATTTTTAAGGGTAAAAAAGAAGTAATAAGTGTAAAAATTTTGGAAAGAAGTACCAAGAGATTATTAAAACTGCAAAGCACTGTACAGATTTTCACACTTGTGAATTGAATGTGCTCAGCCAAAAGTAAAATCACTGTTCTTGAAAAATCTCCTGTATTACTTGACAGTTGGTTAGACGTTCCCTTGACAACTGCTCTGGTTAATCAAGGGTGTAAATGAAGCCGCTCTTTCAGTGTTTGCAGCAGTCATTTTATATTATGTCTTTAATATCAATACTTTTACAGTAAAAGGATTTTTGTGGAGATTTTTTCCTATGTTGAGCTGTTAAGACAGGTTAGTGTTTATCAGGTTGTCGGGGGGGAAATAGCAAATAGTTCCAATTGTAATCCTCCAGTTGTAGCATTATAAAATGGACAGTAGTGTAACCCCTTTCTAATAAATTTTCAGAAGACCAAAAAGCCTGGTCTGCTTGCAGTGCAAGATCTTTGTCAAGAATCAGTCTTACCATGATAATTTAACTAGGATAAGAACAAAGGTTCTCCATATAACGCTTGGGAGTTTTTATACCTGCTGATCTGACATTTTAATTCTCCTTAATCTTTTAGAAATACAGCTGCACCCTCGCCACTATAAAGAAAATATAATTCCTATAAACTAAATTTTCTTAAGTATGTTTACATAACCATGAATGCACAATTTTCACATTATTACATTAGGCAATTATAATGCATGAAAGGCTTTAAAGGTCTTCCAGAAGTTCCAGTCTTCAGACTTGTTCTCATCCATATTGTCAAATATGTAATCAGTTTAAGATACTTTACTGTGTTTCCCTTGATATAAACTAGAAGCTGAAGCAATCGTGCTATCAATTAGAGCTTAAGTCAGTCTTTCTTATTATTAGAAGAGACGTTGGTATGAATTTTGCATTCGTGCTTTCTACTATGCTCCTTTAGTGCCACCTGGTGACCATCTTGAAAGGAAAAAAAAGTAGAATTGTATTTCCACTTTGAGAAGTAGCTGTGATAATTTAAGCTAAAACATTTACTTGAGGAAGATCATATCAGGTGACATTTGATTTAGAAGTGCCTCAGTCTTAGCTAACTGATGAGGATTTCTTTGAATATCATTTCCAGACCTAAAGTGATCCAGTACTTAATATCCACAATTGTGCCATTAATGTGTGAGTTAAACATTGCACTTGGTTAGAAATTCATTGTTCATGCACATAATTAACCAAGATGTAACTAGTAATGACATTAATCACTATATATAACTTCTGGTTTACACCTGTTTAGGTCCATGAATCTTTTGTAAATAGTAACTCCTTTGTAATTCTTATTCTTATTGGGTTATGTAAAATCCACAGCAATTATGAGACAAATCATATTATTCTTAGCTAAGCACAAATAAGAAGACTGAACTTCTTTTTTCAAATTTTTGGAAATAAATATTTGACTACATCAGACCTATACCTTAACATCTACAGGAACAGGTTGGGCTCCACATGGCTCCAGACCTATTTAGATTACCTTGCATAACACTACCATACATCCTACACATAAGCACACATATTTCCCATAACTACTCCCCCCACATCCAATTCTTTACTCCTCTGTTAGTCCTTTTTATATAGAGTGTGATGCACAATTTTGGTGCCTGACAAAATTATTCTGCTGTAGGAATCATATTGCACTCTCTCTTGTCACTGTCTCTGGAGGGAAAAATATGCTGGCTTTAAATGCAACCAGAATATGCCACTGAGATCTGGGGCAGATGGACTGAAATGCCTTCAGCATCTGAACGAGTGAAAAAGCACAACTGAACTAAAAATACTTCTAAATTAAAAGATGTCAGTGATTAGCCACTTTTATCTCAGGTGTTCTTAATGTGAGGTCAGTATCTCATAATATAAGGTTAATTAGAAAAATAAAGAAAAAATGTCAAGAGAATAAACCATCAGTTCCATTTTCTCTTTTCTAATGTGTATAATGGATTTCAATCTTTTACGAGATGCATGAAATAATACAACTGCATTTATTCAGTTGCACAATTAAGACAGATTTAGACATAGATTATAAGAAAAATATGATCAGGTTATAGAGCAAGATAAGTTGTGCCTTAGTTCAGGTGATTTCTGACATGAAATATTTCAACTGCATTGTTTTTTCCATCATTGTTTTAAAGAATTAGTATGATTATATTTTGTATATGTCTATATTGTAGCACTTTATGGGTTTAAAAGGTGTAATAAAAATAGAAACAGCATTTATGTTTTAATTGCCATTTTCCATTATTTTCATAATTTTCTAAGAAAACTGTCTTTTGGACAGTAATTTTCCATGTTCTGTCACTTTCTTAAAGCTATTCTATGTGTATTTAAGTAATTAGCAAATTCAAACCGTCCTAATTTTGTGGTAATGTAAGCATGAAAAATATTCATTTTGTTCACATTCCAAATGAGGTTTTCCTTTCTATTACATAAGACAGAGAGAAATTTCAAGTATTACTTTCTTGGAAACCCTTACAGAGAAAGGATCAAATACTGAAGAAAGCAGTGGCAGTATTCCTAAACGTTCACTGCAGAATACAGGGCAGTAGGTTACTGCTTGTAGCCTGTGGTTTTATTCTCACAACTCAGTCACTAACCTACTGGTTAACATCAAATAAATCTGTGGTGTTCTTTGATATTTTATTGCTGCATATTAAAAAAGCAAAACAAAACAACTCTATGTCTTTCATGAAGTTAAGGCCTACTGATCAAAATTGCGGTATAATAGCTGATCTTTATAGTTACTGGGGATTTTTTTCTGCAATATTTCTTTGAAGGTATGCCTGAATATGGATGGCTATGTTATTATCGATATGTATTTTTTATACTTGGGCTTGTGTCCATACAAATACATCAGCAAAGACCATGTCAGCATCAAGCAATCTTTAAAGCTAATTTTAGTTTCACCTATTTTTAATCTTGCACTTTTTTTCCTCTAGCAAAGGATCAAAACAGGGGAAATGATGTGCACAAAACAGTGAGAATGTGTGAATACCAGACATTTGCAACAAAAGTTTACAATGCTGAATTTGACTTGGATGGATAATTGCTTGAAGATGGTCAAACTGACATAAACCATATGGTTCTTCTATTTTTTGTTAGAAGAACACTTTCCTTTATGAACTTGGCCACATCACTCAAGCTTTTTTTCTTTGTGGGCTGGACTATTGTAATACGTCATATAAGGGGTTATTAAGAAAAAGAAATAATTGTAACCTAAAATAAAAAATACAAATAAGCATATTTCAAACTCATTTGATAGTCTGTGGGTCTAGATCGCATTTCAAAAGGCGATAATAGAAGATGTCATTCAAACATCTCAGTCTTCCAAAAGAAGGATTCAAAAATAAGAAAAGTCTTGCATACTTATAAAGTTTAAATAGTTTAGCACATTTCAACCTCATGCAGCAGAGAACAGCAAAATGTCAATGAGTTAGTATTGACTGATTTAGCTCTGAAACCAGCAGTGATATAACCATTGTAAAGGTAGGATTTATTAATATGGGTTCATTATCTGCTGAGGTAGATGTACTGGCTATGAGACACTGGTTTTGTGCTGCTCACTCAGAAATCATCACGTTGCAGTGAATCTATAAATATTCACTAGGGGCCTAATACTATAAACATTTATGTCAAAACAATGCTCCCAGTAACTTCAGAAGTGAAAACTGAAGCTCCAAATTTCATAATGAATCTGCAGACAGGAGGATAAAATAGTAAGACTTCAGACACAGGAGCAGACAACCAAAACTCAAGTATAACCTGGGATAAATAATGCTATGGCAGCTGCACGCAACCAGCACAGAGACAGGTGGTGATACTTAAGGTAGGCATTTGAGAATATAGTAGGTCTTGATGTGGTTTCTCCAGGAGTAAATTTTTTCTTATCAGTGCTGAGGTCATTCCTATGATTAGTAATATATGGTTCTAGTGTGCAAAACACATTGGGCTTTAAAACATTTTAACTCTTTTATGTCTATATCCTAACACAAAAGTTCTTCTAGTCCAACATGAAGTAACTTATGAGCTTCCTGTCATTGTTCTTTACCATTTATTCGACTAAAACAAATGGAAAAATTGGCAGCCCATATAAATGTATAATTTTTTTTCAGAATCCTTTGTAAAGTTTGTTGTGTAACATTTGTGAAATGTGACACGAAAATGCAACGTTGTTCTTGTTAAAAGCCTTACTCTGGAAACCTACTTATATGGATATATATACTGTGCAGAGTACATGTAGTCAATAAACCTTAACATGGTTCCCAAAGACAGGCCCAACACATTCTCTTTGAAAGCACGTGAAAATTGAAACAGAAGCGAAGTGGAGTTGGAAAGCATTTCCACAGAAATAGCAGATCTCAGTTTTAAAGAATCTATCAGCTACTATTGTCCTATTCTGCATTTGTTGCAATAATATTTATGCACATTTCCTGTCTAAATATAAAATCAGTACTTTTGAAAATCATCCTTTTTGGGATGAATTTTTATTGCTGATAATTAATAGCAATTTATCAAATCTCATCATGGAAAGAACTTGAAGAATTCTCAGTGTTTTATTGAATGTTCTCTAGTATGTACTTCACAAATGCCCTTATCCTTATATTCTTCTTTATCTCTGAAGCTCAGTAACAGAGTTTACATTAACAACACATTTTCCAAGTAGTGATAACTATATCACAGTGTAATTTTTCTGCTCTGAGGTATACAGCCTTTCATTTCTTATTCCATTTCTATTTCCCCTGTAGGGCAGGAAAAGGAAATTTCAACCTAGGCTGTTCAGCATCATTCAACATTGATGTTAGTTGTCCAACAGTCCTGTATACTAGGGAGACCATATGTCAACCCCAGGTAGCATTTATCAATACCTACTTACATATTTAAAGATCTCTTTCTTTGTTGTCTCTGTATACATTTCGAACACTAGAATCAAGAACAGTAAGAAAGCAAATAAAAGTGGGACATTACTAGAAGAAGCTTACACCTTCTGTCTCGTGGGTAGTTCAAGTAGCCATGAAACTGGAATTAGAAGTGTCCAGAGATTGTCATCCTTTATGGAGGCATAAACATTTTTTTCACTTTGCTGTGTGAAGTTTGCATACTCTGTGGTCAATAGCACAAACAGGAATGACATCTTCTGTTTCCTTCCAGCTATACGTTGCCTGTGAGTAGTCCTGAAGGTTACTGTGTGATTGAAATGGCTGCCGACGGAAATCCTCCTGTACAGCGCAGACGTTCTTTCTCACGTCGAGCATCTCAGGTGAGTCTGAAATACATCAAAAAATAGCTATTTGCTTTGAACATTTCATCAGCATATGTACTTCTTTACTTTCAAAGGAGAATAGGTATTCTACCTTCTTCTAAAGGAGGAAATGTAGTTCCTCTTCAGTTCTCATTATATGTACTTAGTTTCTCTCTAATAGGTCTTTTCATATCAAGCATCCATACTATTTCCATTAATTTCGTAAGTTTACCTGACTCTGAAACTTCTATTCCAGCTGCCCAAAGTCCATGGAAAGGACACTGATGCTATGAAAGGAAAAAATACATTAACAATGTCATTTGCATTGTCATGTTGTCACTAGAAACAATTCAGATATTCCTAAGCAGTATTTGTGGTTATGTTTTAGTAACAAGCCACACTGCCTAGTGGAGGGCAGTTAAGAATCACCAGTGATTTAACCTGGTGTCAGTGTCTTGCTATTCAGTATTCACTTCTGAATAATATTGTAAAAATATCTCTCTCCATTTTGAAAGTGGTATCAGAAGACTCATTCTAAATGGTCAATAGGTAGTTTTCCCAAATCTTGAATTTTTCCGATATTGTCTCCATGTTGTCTCTCTTTATTTTGCATTCTCTAATCACAAAATTATTTCTGCATGATACATTTAAAATGTTTTTAGACGTGTGAATTTGAACTATGATTGACATCTTGCTTTATAAGTTTGTTTACTAGAAGGCAAGCCAGTTACCTGTAGAGATGCTAATCATGAAGTGCATCTCTCAGTATGCACTGCCAGTATGTAACAGAATTTCTTCCCTTGCATGGTATGTATGGTGAATCATGACTAACTATGCCACTTTACACATCTGCTCCTAATCTCCCAGAGCCCCTGTTTTCTTTACAAAGTACAGAATCAAAGAAAGAAGGAAGAAAAGAAATTTCTTATCTCTAAGAGGACTGGTGAATATCTTTCCACTACTGGCTGAGCTAATCCTTTTTACCACTCAGGCTCCAAACAAAGAAGGATCCTTTCAAATTAGTATTCAAAAAGTTAAACATGAGTATTACTTAAGTTATGGATATAATGCTGTATTAAGCTTGTTATAATTTTAACCAACTTATAGAAATTCTTTCTGTGTGCCTTCTTAAAATATATTCTGGTTAAGTCAATTAAATTCAAAACATAACCTTTACAGAAAGAATGTGTGTTATGCTGTACTAGCACGAGTTTGAACATGATAAAACCTACTGGTGTGAGAAACTGAGCAGAGCCTACTGAAGTGGTTCTACGGTACACTGGATCTACTCACAAGGTCCATGCTTTTGTAAAATAAGCCCAGTAATAAAAAAGATTGTGTTGCAAGAGGAGTGTTAAAAACACTTTTCTTAATCATAGACACTATAATGCAGTCCAGTTCTTTGCTTAATTCTTGAATTAGATTCACAAGCAGAGAGAAAATGTCTGCAAACACTGCTTACAAATCTTGTCTATCACTGCACTGGTTTATAGCTTTATTTGAAAGGGGATAAAGTCAAGTGATATGAAATGAATTCAACAAGTGCTGAGCCAATGTCTTCAAATTCCTCTGACATGAAAAATCTAATTTTATCCATGTTCTAACAGAAGTAGGTGTTTTTCTCTTTCCCTTCAAAATGAAAGACACTAAGTAGAGGGATATCTGGCAGTATTCACATTCATTGTAACACCAAATTTCACTTGAAATTGTCAACAACATAGTTCCAGGACTCACAAAAGCAATACAGGAAACAGCAAAGCAAAATAATCATACAGATGTGTGAATTCCGTATAAATCAATGGGACGTTTTCCTCCTGTTCCTAGTTCTTTACAGTTGATGTCCGAATATGCTAGTGAAGATTCCCATCACTATAAATTATCTCCTCACGTTTCACACTGCTGTGACATGTTTCTTATTCCACTGGTTTACTCCTGCTTGACTTAAGTTGGCTAGGTTTCACCCTCTTTCTGGATTGATGGTGTTGCATGAATAAATGCATCACAGTGGTGTATCTATGAAAAAAATATTATTTTTCCAGTTCCTAAGAACTGACATGCATTTAACAAAGAAAGTTAGGAATGTTGAAGCCCCGTGTCAGAATTCCTGAAAGTCGGGCATAAGTTTGAGGAGTAAAATTCATAGTGTCAACTGTGTCACAGATCCTTCATATGTGATGGTCAAGAGTTTGAATCCTAAGACAGGCAACACACGAAGTACCGTAGTGAGTGCTGATATGATTTGGTCAGTTCTGGTGTGAAAGAGTTGTGGTTGTTTCTCTGGCACCTTTATAAGGATGTTCTCGATATTTGAAAATCTGAAAATTTCCTTTTTTTTTTCCTCTAGGCTTCAGTATAGCAGTCTGTTTTCTGTCATTCATCAAAAATCCCCTAAAATCTTTCTTCTGTATTCCCCTTATCTTGTAGTACTGTAGGTCCCAGGTCCTAAAGAAAATATCTTCAAGTCTACAGTGCTTCTGTGTTCCTTCAACAAACCTCAACGATGAATGTACAACACTCCATATAGGATGAGGGGAGCCATGCAAAAAACTTGCAGTGTTCATTGTGGTTAAGTGTGGGAATTCCAATTTATATTTCATGGGATGCACGTTGTCTTACATATCTGAAAATATGAAAACACGTTAAACCACTCTCTTTGTAGGGATTAAAAAAAAAAAAAAAAAAAGAAGAGGAGAATCACATTTTTAAAAACAATCCCTTCATCAAGTATTACAGTTTTTTGCCATCTTCAAGTAACAGCTATTTCCTTTGTCAATAGTTATTAATCATTCATTTTTCACAGTAACATCACAAATCACATTGTTTTCTAATGATTCTCTTTTTGTTTCTGCAGATCACCTTTGGATCAATCTTCCTTGGAAATGTTCCTGTTCGTGAAGAGGTTCATCAATGTGCTGGGCAGATACATGGCTACAAAGGGTGCATTAGGGATTTTCAAGTTAACCACAAAGAGTGGTTCATCATAGATGAGGCTCTTGGAGGAAGAAATGTTGAGAACTGCAATGTTCCAATATGTGACTATCATCCATGTCACAATGGTGGAACCTGCACTAGGTAAGAGTTATTTCTTTACCCTTTTATTTTATCATTCACTTACATTCTGTGGTTGTTAGTTTCATCCTTCACAAAAAAAAATTATTATAATTTTCTCTGTAATGAAATAATCACCAATCTTTTTTCCTGATCATTTTAAATAGAAAATGTGACATTTTCATGCCAGCCAGAGATTTTATACTTTATTTGCTTACATGAAAAGTGATATAAAATGTAATTACATTGTCCACACAGCATACATATTGGGTTTATGCCAGAATTCCTTTACAACCAACTAGACCAGTTCTGCTACAAGACTAAATCAGAACCTTTGTATAGTCAATTTGGACAGAAAGTGCATAAGATCTCATTCTTCTGCTTAACAACTCTGTATTTTTCTAGGCCTTGTACCCTCACACTCCTTCTTGGTGTGCTCCTGGGTACAAAACATTTGTTAGAAAGCTATGAAAACACTAACAAGTGACCTACTTGTTCACCTTTAGCACATGTGAAAAAATATTGTCAAAGAGCCTTTGAAAGTTAAGGTGTACATGCTGAAAGAGGAAATGAGGTCTGAAAGAGACATGAGTTAAAAGAAGAGAGGATGATAGTTCAGTTGAATGATGGTTCAGTTGGAGCACCGTAACTTCTTAAGCCATAGTAACTTGGTCATTGTCTAAGGAAGTCAACATTTAGAAACACATTTCTGTTTAGAATTCATAGAACTTGCAAAGCAGCTGCCAATTTTTTAAAATATCATACTTCAGCTTCAAGGCAAATGCTGAACAGAATATAGTCTAAAGTTCTTTTGATGTTCTAGACCACTGTGCGTTTCTTACATTGAGGAGGACTTGAACAAAATTTTGAGGAGATTCTCTGCCTTTCTTGATTGATGTGAGGATACAAAGAACACCAAACAGGTTTTGTTCTCTAGCTCTTGTTTGACTAGAGCACAAATGAAAGCAAAAGCAACTTTATTAAAACATACATAATTTGCCTACCAGTCTACTTGCTTGGAAGTAATGAGTCTATTTTTATCTCTGTTGGTCCTTACTATATCTCTGTCATTCTACTGCTTGACCTGTAAACTACCATTATGGAATACTTTTTCATTTAAATTTGAGTCCTGAATAATTCATGACCATTGGATTTGTTTCCTGCCTTTTTGCTTTCCAACTGCTGGCCTGGGCCCTTTTAAGGAATGCTTTTGTTTTGAAATGGATCACTTCTCTTCTGTCCAGAGGAGTCAAGGAAGACTGAACATGTGCAGGGATAAGCAGCTCTGTAGTACCATGACTTTCAGGATTTTCTACAACAGACAACTGATTTTCCAGGATCACCTCTTCCATGTCCAAGAATAACTCATTCTAATGATCAGGAAAACAAGTGTCAGGAAGGCTGCCTGCATCAATGAATAAGATGCCCCTGACAAAAATCAAATATCAAAAGGAAGCACATAAGATGTAGAAGCATGGCCAGGTGACTTGGGAAGAATACAGAGAAAATATCCAGCTACACGGATATGGGAAAAGCCAAAGTCCATCTGGAGGTTAATCTGGCGGGGGACATGCAGGGCAAACCAAATGCTCCTACAAGGATATGAGCAGGATATGAGGCAGAAGTTCTGGTGACAAAGAAATCCAAAAAGACTGAAATGCTCATTGCCTTCTTTGCCTCACTCTTTTTTGATAATTGGCCTTCAGGAATCCTATTCCTCTCCTGTGGGAGAAAGTCTAGAGAAGGCAGACTTAAATCAGCCAGGCATGTATAAGTCCATGAGACCAGATGGGATTCACACATGAGCGCGAGGGATGTTATAGTGATGTTATAGCAAGATTTTTGCCAGTTGTTTCAATTATCCTGCTTAGTGACAAAAAGAAAAAAAATACTATTTTCAGTACATATTATTCTTCAGATGTTTGGCAACTAATTAGAGAGTTTGCTTCTGAAATACCATGAAGTATAACGTAGCAAATATCTCAACCATGTTCTATAAGGAAGATTGGAGCTTATCAACACATACTTCTGAGCACAGAAAGGTGTGTTTTATAAGAAACATTTTTTACTGTCTTTCTTAAAAGAAAGTTACTTGCTGTTTCTCATCATTAGAGTACAAAAGTACTATTCCAGGGTTCATCCTATTAATTACAATGATTATGCAGAAGAAATTTATTTGCAAATTAAAATATATTTTCTTTGTATTTTTGGTAGAAAGAGACAGAGATTAGTATGTACCTAGTTTTCAAACACAAAATTTCAGGATGCAGCTGGGGCCAGTAACTCACTGTGTTCTGGTCACTGGTTGCATCAGGTGCTCCCCATGGTCCCATCTGGGCAGGACTCAACACCAGGTGGGGCATCAGGGCAGACCCAGCCCTTGAACATTGGGCACAGCCCTGGGTAGTGACAGGCTGAGGCTGGGCTGGAACATCAGTCCACTGTGGGGGGACCAGGATCAAACCCAGAGCAGGGAACTAGGGCCAGACACAGCCCTGAGGTGGCCAGGCAGGGCGGTGGTGATGGGAAAGCAGAGGTTCAGCATGTGTAATGGTGACTTGTGAAGAAAACCATGGTAACTCTAAATGTCCCCAGCTTCCTCCTTCTTACCCCAGTTTGATAAGCTGAAGATGATGCTGTATAGTCTGGGATATCACTTGATACAGTTGGGGATTGGCTATCCTGGCTGTGTCTTCTTCCAACTCCTTATGTACCCCCAACCTCCTCACTGGTGGGTGAGGAGCAGAAAGGTGTTGGCTCTGTGCAAGTGCTGCTCAGCAATAACAAAAACATCCTTGTCTTGAAACACTGTGTTCAGCACAAACCCAAAGAACAGGCCCTATCAGCTACTGTGAACAAAATTAACTCTATCCCAGCCCAAACCAGCACAATAGGACAAAAGCCATTTTCAAGAGTGTTTAAAAAATATGCTGTACTA
Organism: Acropternis orthonyx; assembly: GCA_035583155.1. NCBI lineage: Eukaryota > Metazoa > Chordata > Aves > Passeriformes > Rhinocryptidae > Acropternis > Acropternis orthonyx. The sequence continues at coordinate 89,858,882 of JAWWEU010000111.1, forward strand.
AATGAGTGGTTCAATACAAATCTAAATTGTTAATTCTTTACACAGACATTATTGTATTAGGTTTAATAACAAAGTACTCTCCTCTGTAAGTGTTCTACTCCTTTAAGAAGCATTTTTTCAAGTTCACTGGCTCTTTTACTGCACTTTAAATCTATGCTAATGTAGAATTCTAGAGACTGGTTGATTTTAGAGGGGGAAAAATTACAATTATTCAATAAATTTAGGGTTTGAGTGTCACATACATATGTCCTACAGAACTCAAAATTTGTTGAATTTTGATTTGTTTGAAAAGAGCATGGAAAGATTAACCTAGGAGGCTCTTAATATTCTATGTGGCTTTCAGATCATACAAGGCAGATGTTGCAAACCAAACTTAGAGTTAATTAAGAAGACACATCTGTGTATGGGAAAGAAACTCTCAAAAGTACCTCACAAATGATTTGACAATTATGTCAGCCACTACACTAGTAGTAGCTGATTAATAAGTTTGTTTTAAATTGTAAAAAGACTCAAAAAAATGCAAACATCTACAAGCTTAGCCTTTATAGTGTACAGCACAATCTCAAAGTTAATTGCTCCCACAAACAATCATGTTTCCAGTGTCTCAGACTATTCTCACAGTGATTATTCTTACTGTTGTTATTCCCCATGTATTGATGCAGCAGATGGGTCCATTAATGTTAATCAATTAGCCAAGACTGAAAAATCAAACTCAATTAGCAATAAATTTCAATAGAGAGACACTTATCTTAAGATTTCAGAAGCCATGCTGTAATCAACAAAAACATACAAGGAATGTAACTTTTCATTTTTCATCACCTGATAATGTAAGAGATAGCTTCCTAGATATATATCTCATTTGGATGGCACCTTTTCAGTTATAAATAGGCAAATAGATATTTTAAGTCATATTTCAGAAACTGTCTCTTTTCTGCATGCTGGGGAATCATGCAATTTCTCTTAAGCCTTTAAGAACAGATCACTTAATGAAAATTTCCATCCAAACTGTTTCCTAAAGTTCGTCTAACAACATTTTTAATGTCTTTTTTAAAAAACCAAAATGTTCTAGAATGGGTTCTAGGTTATCTTTCTTGTAAGTAAGAGGTAATTTCATGGTTGAACTTGGTTAAGTAATAGAGTTTTGTATGATGCAGTTGTTGAAGTCAATACTAAAGATGCTCACATTTTACACTCCAGAAAATAATATTTTTATTATTACTATTATGATTCATGCATACACACACCATTATTTAGGAAGATTAGTTTGGAGACTTGAGTTTTTTGGATCCTCTTCTTTTAATGAGATTAGATAGTATAGCAAGAGTTTAGTACTTATGAAAGAGATTTGCATTTGGAATTCTACTGTTTTTCCTAATGCTTGCTTCAAATTTGTCTTTGATGAAGAAAACAATTAATTCAAATTTATTTTCAAATGGTTTTCATTTTCTGGAAAAGAGATTATTTATCTTTTCAGGTTCCTCGTGGTCTTTGGAAAAAAATAGTGCCATTCTTATTAAGAAAAAATGTATTTGAGGAGTATGAAAGGTAATTCCATTGAACTTCTCAGAATGACCAAAAATCCTGTTGGATGTGTTTGTTACATCATATTCTCACAGGAAAGTCAAGCCAGCAAAAGAGAAAGTTTCATCTCCAATTTTCAAGTATTAACAGAGAGAGAATTCATTTACCTAGGTTGATTTTTCTGGTAGAAGGAATTGCATTCAGCTTAAGACCCATATAAAAACTCTGCACCCTTTTTCTCTGAACTAAATCTGCATTTCTCCCACCCTAATGTTTCTTAAATCAGAACAGAAAACTGAAAGTTTAACCCTGGCTTTTAGCCCTTAGTGTTTAGACAGTAAATTGTTCTAATCCAGGGTTTTGTTAGGATATGTGTTTCAAGACTGAATTAATTGAACTAATTGTGTCTCACTCTTGGCATCAAAAACAGATTCCCATTTTATCATATTTTATTTCTTAGGCACTATATTCCTCAGATTATGGTAGTATGGAGGAGAGACTTTACAAAGAAATCAAGGCTGCATTCCTTTAAACTGGCAGCATTAAGAGCTGATGTTATAGATTTTAAGCAAAACATCTGTAAGCCCTCAGTGTGTATGGTGAAATAGCAAAACACAAAGTCATAAATATTATTGGATATACTGCTATTTGACTGTCGTTCTTTTAAAATAAGCATTTAAAATACGCAACTTCTTTACTAGTGATTAAAATTAGCTACATACTTCAATTTTTTTTTCCTTCTGAACATCATTTTATCATTGAAGTATTGTTGTAATAAAAACTTCTGGCAATTGAAAAATAATCCAAACAAACAAGTGAGAAGAAGTGGTGTTCAAAGTGTAAACCACTCTGATTTTAATTTAGGCAGTATAGTGTTGGTTGTATTAAAAACGTCCAGAAAATCAATTTTTTATATTCTCAGATACACAGATTTAGTCTTCCATTAGTGTGAAAAGTGACACATTGAAAAGAGAACATGCAGGAAAATCAAGAATCCAAGTACAAATAGGACTTCAAATTCCTGACTCTTTAGATAATGTGCAAGCTGTGCACAAAATTTGTTACACATCATGTTATATATCATCTCTATTCAATTTTACTTAAATCAGAAAAGCTACCATTGCTTAAATTTTAGTGTGGATATTGAAATAGTAGTAAATGTCATTATTATACCAGTCATCCTAGAATGCTTTTACTGAATGCCTAGAAATACTATGTAACATTGTTCTTGAGAATTACAGCACAACCAAATCAACATTTCTGATAGGTTTGATTCCAGAAGAGTTATCTTGTTTGGAACTTTAAAATACAACATATGAGAAAAATTAATTGCATACTATCTGTTTCTAAGGCAGGTGAGATGTTTAAGCATAGAGATACCCAAAACATTATTCATACATATTTCTCCAACTGGAGAAGTAGTGTACAGATTCTTAATAAGAATTTCACTTCATTTTGAATCCTTACAAATAGCATAGCTGATACTGTTTGCTATAAGTTGTATCATGTAGTATATGTATGAAAAATTATAAATGTGCCATATTCTTTATACTAGTGTTTTTCCAAAATTCCACAGAGATAACCCTTTCAGTGAAATGTATAAGTTTTTCTGAGGACACAAATCCGGGGAGTGGTGGTGAATGAAGTTACATTCAGCTAGTGGCTGGTCACTAGTGGGGTTCTCCAGGGCTCAGAGCTGGGGTAAGTCTTTGTCAGTTATCTGGATGAGGGAATTGAGGGCACCCTCAGTGAGTTTGCAGACTACACCAAGTCAGGCTGGAGTGTTGATCTGCTGGAGGGTAGGAAGGCTCTGCAGAAAGATCTGAACTGGCTGGATCAATGGGCCAAGACCAATTGGATGAAGTTCAATAAGGCCAAGTGCTGGGTCCTGCACTTGGGTCTCAAAAACCCCATGCAGTGCTACAGGCTGGGGACAGAGAGCATGGAAAGCTGCCCCAAAGAAAAGGACCTGGGGGTTTTGGTTCACAACAGGCTGAACATGAGCCAGCAGTGTGTGCAGGTGGCCAAGAAGGCCAATGGCATCCTGGCCTGTATCAGCAATAGTGAGGCCAGCAAGAGCAAGGCAGTGATTGTCCCTCTGTACTCAGCACTGGAGAGCCCACACCTTGAATCCTGTGTTCAGTTTCCGGCCTCTCACTACCAGAAAGACATTGAGGTTCTAGAGTGTGTCCAGAGAAGGACAATGGAGCTGGGGTTGTCTAGTCTGGATAAAATTAGGCTCAGTAGGGACCATATCACTCTCTACTGCTAGCCTGAAAAGAGGTTGTAGTAAGGTGAGTGTTGCCATCTTCTCCCAAGAGACAGGTGACAGAACTAGAGGAAATGGCCTCAGGTTGTGACAGGGGAGATTTAGATTGGATATAAGGGGAAAAAATTTTACCAAAAAGATTATAAAGCATTGGAACAGACTGCCCAGGGAAGTGGTTAAGTCACTGTCCCTGGAGGTATCTAAAAGATGTGTAGATGGAGTGCTTAGGGATATGGTTTATTGGTGGACTTGGCAGGATTAGGTTTGTGGTTGACTCAACAATTTCTTCTCAAACTCAAAAGTTTTTCTCCCATCTAAACACTTCTATGACTCTGTGCTCCAGCTGTTTACCTTCTTAGTGTGATACAATTACATAACTGTTACTGCAGAAGAGGATTAATCTGCACTATCTGTAATATACGTTAGAACATTTATTCCTTTGCTGCTAACCTAACATGCTCACCTACTTACTAATTATAGATTTCTACACATCAAGTAATGAAAATTACATAAGGGAGAACCACCAGTGTGGTTGATGAAGATTGGATGGATTTGAACTTCATTGTTCTGAATCCCTATTTTGGGAGTTTATCATTGAATAATGAAACTTATCACAGGTCATGTAACAGAATAGATTTTGATTATGCTTTAGAGAAACCTTCTTCACCTTTGGTAACTTGTTGATTTCAAGGATCGTGGTTAATATTAAAGCAGAATTTGAAAAGTCTGCGTATGAGTTATCTTGATATAGAAGGTTATCATGTTACCAGATTTGGTTTTGTTACTTCTATTTCTTTCTGAGAAATTATTTATTTAAGTTTGCCTTTTAGACATATAGAAAATGGGACCTTTTTTTACCAGTAAACCTTGCTTTTTGGATTTAATAAAATCAGTCAACTTTGTGACCATATGTACAGATAAATACAAATAGTGATATCCAGATAGTCATGGGAATTTCATGCTTTGTGTGCATGTATATAAAGAATTTAGATTACCTGATGCCCTGCTAGAAAATTAGTGCATCCTTCTTCAGAAAAGACTGTCTTGGACAAAAGATACATATGAAATAACTGCTTTTGAAGACTGGTACTCTGACATATGTAGTATCTTCAGAAATGTGAAGGTAAAGGGACCCTAGAACTGCAAAAATCCATTTTTTCTTCACCAGGATGTCCCTCAGGTTATCTCACAGTAGGAGAGGTCAGGACAAGGCCTGGGTCCCTTGGCATGTTCCATAATTAGTGGAGACATGCAGCATTGTTGTAGACTAGTTGTGGAACAACACAAATCATTTCATAGTAGTACCTTGAAAGCTGATGTCATTACTTTCAATAAGAATTATTTGTTGTCTATCTCATTTATCAATTATTAAGTATCAATACAGTTCAATTACTTATCTGAATTCTATATTACTAAATAAAAATTCCTACATGGGATTAAAAGGCTTAATGTTTCCATTACAGACATACTACTCTTTTTAATAGTTGTGTTTGTATTATTACCAGCACTATTAGTCATTCCCAGCTAAAGTACACTCTTTGAGTGCTTGTAAAAGTACAGCTGGTATTGCTTCTTCTCTGCTTCAAAATCTTCAAAGTGCTTAGGAATTATGAGTTAGAGGAACAGGGGAGTCAAGGTATGATTTTTATTAATCCACAAGATATGAGAGTTCAGTAAGGGGTGCCATGTTCTGCTGCATTCAGGTCACCTTCTCAGTATGCCCATCAATTTAGTCTTATTACATGCTTTGGAAAATTCATCTGCCTTGGAGGTCAGTGTGTGCACTAGATTTCTTCTGTCATTTCCTCAGTAAAGAGTTTTTCAGATGCCTAAGAAAACATTTCATAGCTCTGAAGAGAGGCAGCATAGAGGACTGACCCTGCTGGTTCTTCTTATCATCTGTAATGTGGTTATGATATTTGAAGTGGGCCAGATGAAAGAGTCATATGAGTTTTTGGATAGCTTACTCATTCTGTACCTGGACCACTTTAATACATATCAGCATATAAAGTACTTTAATGGATACTTTGCTGTGGGCATAAAAGAATACATAAGTGCTAGGAGGCTTTTGCGCTCATGCCTGAATAGGTTGTAATAGAAGTGTGATCAAGTTCTGAAAAATTCCAGTGGGAGGGAGCACCTCAGGAATCCCCCAAGGTGAAAATCCCAGATGGAAACCAGTTACTCAGCATCAGAAATTTTCTTTTAGATAGTTATTGAAACTGCCAGTCAGGGCCTCTCTGTTCAGCACTGTTATTGACATTAGAGATTTCTTTCTACATTTCTACATTTCCCAGCAGATTTTCTCAATATTCCAATGGGATACATAAGCCTTCAGATTCAGAATGGTCATGACATCTCTTTTCTGTTTCCAAACAGCTTATGAGGCTACTAATAGGATGGGAAGTTTCATAACTTAGTCACCACATCATTATCTTTGCTGCAATCATGAGGAATTAGTGAAGAATAAGTAAAATACCTCTATGAAAACACAAACGCGTGTATGTATACACACTCAAGCAATTTAATTGTATGGTGGCTACAGCTGTGCTGTATGTATTGTTCCTTTATGTGTCTTATCTTCATTATACTGTGGAGTTTTACAGTATATTGTTGGTAAGGGTGCTAAGGGCAATTTTTTTCATCTTGTGTCTCACCACAGTTGTAAAGATGAGGACCTGAGAAAATAGATAAAATCTCAAAAGGACACATGAACTGGAGTACATTGGGAGTGAACGCTACTAACGAAATATAAATGAACAGCATTTGGTCAAGATGTGTTGAGTGCTGTCCTGTAAAAAAAACCAAACATCTTTTTTCTATTTTTCTTGCTCACAGTCTTAGCAACTAGAATCATAGAATAACAGAATCGTTAAGGTTGGAAAAGACCTCCAACCACATCACATCGTCTTTGACCAATCTCCACCTTATCAACTAGACCACAGTGTCATGTCCAGTCATTTCTTAAACACCTCCAGGGATGGTGACTCCACCACCTCCACGGCCAGTCTGTTCCAATACTTAAGCACCGCATTTTTCAGTGAAGAAATTCTTACTGATGTCCAACCTGAATCTCCCCTGAAACAACTCAAGGCCATTTCCTCTTCTCCTATTGTTAGTTGCCTGGGAGAAGAAGCCAAACCCCACTTGGCTACAACCTCCTTCCAGGTAACTGCAGATAAGGTCTCCCCTGAGCCTTCTTTTCTCCAGGCTAAACAACCCCAGCTCCCTCAGCTGCTCTTCCTACGACTTACTCTTTAGACCCTTCACCAGCTCCATTGCCCTTTTCTGGACTCCAGCACATCAATGTCTTGCTCGTAGTGAGGCACCCCAAACTGGACACAGGTTTTGAGGTGTGGCCTCACCAGTGCTGAGTACAGGGAAACAGTCACTTCCCTAGTCCTGCTGGCCACACTATTTTGATACAGTCCAAGATGCCTTTGGCCTTCTCAGTCACCTGGGCACACTGCTGGCTCATGTTCACAGCTTTACTTGTTTGGGTTTTTTTTTTAATTCTGAATTATTCATATCATGGGATCTGGAAGAGACAAAGAAAAGTCAGTGTAAATACACAGAAATATGCTATAAAAAAATGGTATATAACCAATAGCAGAGATGTTCAAGCTAAACAAATTCTTAACAAGAGGTTTTGAGTTATAAATGGTTAGCAATTTGAACACAGATCTTTAGGTAAAACATGAAGACTACTCTCTGTGGCCTAAAGATTATCCAAGAATTATTATTTTGTGTAGTAGGATACAACATGTTAGTATAGCATCATTATATTTCAGTTGTCAGATTTGCCCAATTATGCATTAATTTTTCCATTCTGTAAACTATTTTCAGAAACAGTGCAGCGTATTTCTAGGCTGGAAACCAAGCATGGTAGTTCATTAACCCAGATTTCAGCTCTTTCCTGGATACCTTCAGGGATTAATTATGGACTTCATACCAAAACATTTAGAGATTGATTTAAATCCCAAAATTCAAGTTAAGCTTATTTTCATCATGTTAACATTTTATGCAAGCCAGATTTTTTTCTTTATTTTCATTAGTATTCATGATATTGTTACATGGATCAGAGTCACTACCTGGATTAAAATACTAATATAATGGATAGAATAAGGTGTTTAGAAAAACCTAGGAAAAATTGGACTGAAAATCATTTGGTAAGAACCATTAACAAATAAATTGTGTATTGTAAAAGTGGCTACCTTTTTAAACTATTTTTAGCTTTTCCCCAAATACATTTCATGGAAAAATTAAGGTGAAGCATTGATAAAGGTTTGGAATTTCCCCTTCTGCTTCTCTGAACACACAGTCCATAAGAAGGTTTTACTCCATATTATATGATACGTTTTTGAACTGATAATTTTGGTGAAATTTCTTTTCTCTCAGGTCATGCCTGATACAACCTTATTCTCCTCCTATCCAAAAGACAGCATAAAAAACAAAACAAAACAAAACAAAAACAAAAAAACCCCCAAACAAACAAAAAATAACCAGTCTTCCTAATGACTAATACCAAATCTACCAACTAGGCAGAAGGTCTAAATGCTAATCCCCCAGCCACACTGCACAGAAAAAGTTACAATTCATTACCTTTTGCGGGTGCTTTCTCACAGTTTTGGATTCCGTCAATAAAATTCTCATACCCTCATCTTCCCTAGGGTGAAATTTTCCTACTTAGCATTCACTTAAACCATGGAAGCAGAGCTGAAGTTAGACACAGGCTTTGCACTGCCTCTGCTTAAACAGCTCCATGCTTTGTCACTGTTCCAGGGATGATAGAGTGAGAACTCAACCTTCATCTGGTTTCACACTAAGTTAAATGTAGCCACTCATATTTTAAGAACTGCTGCAGTCTTTGAGTAACCTTACTACTTCCCTGATTTGAAGAACAATGAGGTAGACAAAATGTTTTGCAGATACCTATTTAATTTTAGGCATTAAAATTCTGTGAGTAGACAAACATGTTTTACCATTGAAATTTACCTTTAGTATGTATGCTTAAACTGCAATGAAAAATACAAAGCAATCAGAAATTTGTTTTATTTGCTTTCCATGTGCTGAGACTCAGACTCTAGACTTATAAGGCAATAGTTGTGCCAGCTCAGGATTCAAGGCTAAATTCTAAAGTCATTTTTCAGCTTCAGCAAATGTTCTCTGGGTCCTGCTGTGTTTCGTTTAATAGCAAGGACGAGTGGATTCTACCTGTAGGAGAGTATGTTTTGCATATGAGCTACTGCAAGGCATGCCAATATTGAGATGGAGCAGGACTCAATATCGGGACACTTTTTATTTATGGACAGTTGCTTGTTTATTTTCAAGCATGTTTTTAAGGCTGGGTTCACTATTTAGGAGCAGACGTAGATAAAATACTTAGTTTTAAAACAAGAGAATATTTTTCTTGTACTTTGATGATAAAATGTTGTAATTTAATTTGAACAAGATGGCATTTGTGGTTATGAACTAATCTTGCTAGGTGCAGAATTTGTAAAAATTGTTAATTGAAATCTCTTTTTTTTTTCTTTTTTTGCCTGCCTACTAAGTTAAAATCTCTATTTCAATCAATTTACTGTGGATAGATACTTGAGTAACAGCAGAATCAGTCATCAGTATATCTTTATAACATATGTAGGTCATTATATATATATATATATAAGGTGTATTCATGGGCAAATTGGTAAACATGAATATATGATAATTTTTTTATCAACATGTTTTAACCCGTATTTTGAGGTGGGTTTTTTTTCAGTATTAATTTAACAGTTCCTATTTCCTAGTTGTTTAAATTGGCAACCATTTTCTTTAAGTTAGCCTTGATAATATTAATTTTTAGTAACTTTGGCAATATAAGTGCATTTCCAAAATCCTTGACACTGATCCCATCTGTATTCTGTCATCTTATATTATGAAGCCAGGTACATGTGTGATTAGCTTTTCTTAGGAATACTGCAACCTTAGCCGCAAATCCAAAAAAATCAGACCATCCCAAGGTCACTCAACATGAATTGACCCAATTTACAAAAATAAAATCGAATACAAAATGAGAAACATTGGTTTTGTGTCAAATCTCATCTTTCTGCTCTGGAGACATTTATGCAATTATACAGTATCCAAGAGCCTGTGTATGCAAAATAGCCCTTTCTGGAAAAAAAATTTATTTAAGTAAATGGATGCTTCAGAAACTTCTTTTCTTTGCCAGGAAAACCCTGTGATCCTTGTCTCAGAAAAATCCTTATTATCCATATTTTCTTCTGCTGCCTCTGAGCAAAACACTGTTCTGTGTGTCTGGACTGGTTTTAGGCTTCCACCAGGCGGTGAGACAGAAGAGCTGTGGGCTGCTGCCACCTACAGCTGGAGTGCCAGTGGAGAAATGGACGTTACACTAAAGCCCCTCTGGACAAAATGCAGTAGATCATAGAAGTGAGCTAAAGGAGGACTTTGCAGAGCTGTTAGTAATTGGGTTTTCCCAGCTTTTTATGAGATTTAAATAAAACTAGAGGTACAGAGAAAGTAAATCCTCAAGTAGTATATTCAGACAATTTGTTTCTCCTGAAAGAATCTTCCTACTGGCAGTAGCTTGGCAGAAATAAATTTCATAGAGAGGAAAAAAAAACCTCAGCTTCTGACAATCCTTATGTCAGCTAACATTTGAAATGCTCTGAGATTTTCCAGGAAGGAAAAAAAAAAAAAAAGGAAAGAGAGAGAAGAAGATTGTATTCTGTGTTGGTATGTATTTAGTTGCTGTGGTTTTGTGTATTGCAACTATTTTAAAATATTTAGAATGTTGCCCCCTATATCTTCAGTCCTTCCTCCCCACTGCATTTTTATCTCTTGAGTTGTTAAAAAGAAAAGCAAGAAAACCACACTCTAAATTAAGACCTCAGGAGAACTGGAATAATAATGCCCAGCAGTGGTGTGCCATTTTCTGTGACTGCTCCCACCTTTTTTGTTCTGTGCTTTATTGCAGTATCTTTTTCAATAAGGAAAATAGAGGGTTGCTTGCCTCTGAACATGGTTCTGTGCTGTTTAATCTAGTAAATATTGGCATGACAAACTGTGTGTATGGGAAGGATGGAAAATTGTTGCTGTTTGTTTCCATTGAAGCATAACGGGTTTTTTTCAGTACTACTGTGGTATCAGATTTTTTTTTCTATGCTGTCCTGATTTCATTTCACTGCCTATGCTACAATGAAGAGTGCTCTATGTGGGCTGATCAAGTTACTTCACTCCCAAAAGGATTTCTTATATAAGTAGTTCCAGTGAGATTTTAGCGAATTATGTATTTCAGGAGAAATGCTGTGTTCATGAAAGTATCCTTGCACAGTGAAATGTGTAAGCACAGAGGCAAGACCCTGCATGGCACTGCTACATTATTTTCATTCACAGTACAGAAAACAGATTTTTTTTCTTTTTTTTTGCATTTATAATATAGAAACTAAGCTTGAGAGGGCTTTTTTTCATTTTTGAGAGCAGAATGAGTATTAAAAAAAACCCCACAAGAACACATCAAAGAAATTAATTATTAAAGAAAATTATTTATTAAAGAAATAAAATCAACATATTCCATCTATCAGAACTGCCTTTTGTTTGAGCTAACTTAAGTCTGTAACCAACATTTCTTTTAAAACTTACCTTTTCTTCAAACAGGAATTATGCACTGATATCTGAGTCACAGAGGCTGAATTACATACTTTTTCAGGCAGCATCTCCAATTATCTTTCCTGACAGCAGATATCAGGGGCATATTCCTCTCTGCCTAAACACGGTAATCATTAATAATCAGTAATTGTACAATTCAGTGTTTACGTGTAAAGGAGCTTCATTCTCTGATGCAGGATTCAGATTTAACAGTCAGTGGAAAAAGAAAGAAAATGTCGCTTGGTTCTGGTTTTACATCTGAGATGACACCATTTTAGAGTGCTGATATTTCCTTGCCTTATGTGGAGTTACTCTGATTTATAACAGTGAAGTGAAAATCTAATCAAGACCACAGCTGGATACATTCAACAACTTTTGTTCACCCAGAATAACTTTGGATTGTATTGATCTGCATTATAGAACTGAACAGAAAACAACAGGAGGGAAATCTGAGAAACAGTGTCTCATTTTGGAACATAATAAAAGTTCTTAAGTGGCTTGTTTCATTGTCATACTTGGCTTGATCATCCTTAGAAATCAATGAAGAACCTGCAGGCAGAAGCATGCATAAAGATGTCTTGGACTTTTTAAGTGGTTTCTATGGACAGAAGGTAAAGACTAGGGTAGATGGGAATACCACAAAAACCACTGCAGTCGTGTTGATGAAAAATTTGTCCAACTTTGCTTTAATTATTCTTTTCAGAGAAGTGTAGCCAGCTAGAAGGGAAGAGACAGGGCTGTATAACAAGAAACAGAAAATAGAGCAATAAAGCACTATTTGAGTAATTCCAGACTGCTAGATGAATGACTTTGTAGGACAAAAGTTGCTGTGGTGTCAGTGGCTTGCTGCTAGTGGCATGTATGTCATACCAGTGGATGTCAGCATAAAGTAAAACTGGAGAAAAGAGAAATCCACTTGCCTTCCGCTTCTGGAAGTAAGAAAAAGGCAAAACCTGTTCTACCTCTAGTGATAGTAGTCATAGATAAATGTATGTGTGGCTCAGCAGCTGAGAATTCATCCTTTGGGAAAAAAAAAAACATCCTTTCATCATGAGGAGACATTGCAACCCTTCCCGAGTGGCTGAGGGATCCATGCAGGCCTGATGAATAACAGCAGGGATAGACTGCAAGCTGTAAACTAATATAAAGTCAATTCTGTCACATTTGTATTTCGTTATTTTAGGCATTAATATGTATTTAATGTTGCTGAAATACAATGCTTTGTTGTCTTCCTTAGAGCTCACTGTTAGCTGAATACTACTAGCTCATGACTAAGCAGCCCAGCATTTTTGTGCTCCTGCTTAAAAATGGCAGTGCACTGAATAAGTACAATGCAAACAGAGAGAGCAATTGCAAATAAACACTCTCACATCTCCCTATTTCAGAATGAGCATGTAGAGAAGTACAAACCTGGCCTGTTTTCCCAATCTGACTTAATAATTTAACAATTATGATTAAATCAATATTATGTCCCAGAACCACATCAATATGTACAAGAATCTAGCATCTCAAGGATATGTTACAGAGAGGAGACTTGATTCAATTATTTATAATGGTAGTGTGTCAATAATCCTGACTATTGCATGAATTATTAACATTTTTCCTCTTCACTATCTTACAGCTTTCTGGAAGGAGTTAATTATGACAAAGCTTTCAGCTATTGCAGTGATCTTTAGCAAAGAAAGATGATATAATGAAATCACATAACATTCCTGAACTATTACAACAGTCTTCCTAGAACAATTTTCTAATTAATGCATTGAACTGTAGAAAGTTAGTTCCCTTCCCACTCTGCTTGTGTGGGTAAAGAAACATATATTAACAAATTAGCTGGGTTTGTTTGGCTTGATTTTATTCTACAGAAGAGACAGTGAGGGGTTTTTTTCTTTTCTCTGTGAACATTTTACCTTTTCCCCACAAGCGGTCACCATAGTTACTGGTAAACAGCATTATGTTTGCCTGATTCTTTTTGGTTTTCCTTTCCAAGGGGAGGGGAGCAGGGGCGGGAAGGCAAAAAAAAAAAAAAAAAAAAAAAAAAAAAAAAAAAAAAAAAAAAAGGAGTGTGGTTTGATTGTTTTCAGAGACCAAAAATCTTAACTAATAACCAATTAGTTCTGTCTGAAAAGTGTAAGTCTAATTCAAGGCTCTCTTTTATTCTACAGAGAACATGATTGTGAACTTTTGCATCTGGTTTTAGACACTTGAATGCTTCAAAGATTTTCTCCCATTAAGTGCTTTCTTCTGTGTTTGATACAGCTGGAAACAAATTTGCCACAGCAACATGAATAACTATTTGGATGTCCACATTTGCAACTTTTTTCTATCGCCACCTATTTTCTCAATTTAGGCAAACTTTAGATTGTCTCAGACAGTAATTCAGATTGCTTGCTTTCAAGCACTTCCTAACTCCAAGTGGTGTGTTAAATTAGCTAGTACTTTTGTTTTGACTTATAGATTTCCTAGATGCATAACCACAACAGTTTGTGCATGTTCAGAATTATGCAGTATAAGAAGCTAAATTCAGCCTATACCAGCAGTTCTTTTCCTATCTTAACATTTTTACAGGTATTTGTCACAGGGAAAAGCTGCTTAATTGATGTGGTTTAAATTGAGATCAAAGTATTTATTGATTTATTAATTATGTGTATTGATTTATTAATTATGTGGCAATAAGTGAACTAAGATTTCAGGATCAGTATCAGCAATGCCACAGATAAACCACAATATCAGACACTGCAGAATGTTAATAAACACCTACAAATTTCCAAGCAACTTTTTGTAACTTACGTATACACACACACACACACACAGACACAGACACACACACACACACACACACACATGCACACACACACACACAGTGTTTCCCTCACAGGCAGCGTGGATTTTGCAAACACGGAAAACTGTGGATGCTCCACATGCAGACTGTCCTGTGGAGATGTGAATGCTGACTGTCCACCCCTGCTGCTGCTGGCAGCCTACTGAGGCCCCAGCATGGGCAAGCACCCCACACAGCCCCACATGCACCCTGAGGACGGGTTCTCCTGTGCCACCCACCCTGTGGGTCCTTGACTGGGTGCCCCTTGCTCTTGTGCACCAAAGGGATCTCAGCCAGGCAGGGCTAGGGATACCATGGAGTGATGCCTGGTGGTGCTCAGCCACAGTTACTACTCCTGACTCCATCTCCTCCAGCACCCTTTACAAATTTCTGTGCTTCTGCACCACATTTCAACCTGACTGCTTTGTTTCAAAAGTCTCTTTTTAATACCCTAGTTCCTGCTTTGTCTGGCTGATGGTGTCATGGAATTCCTCCTTACCACTGTGAGTTTTGGACAACCACTGAGGTGGTTTGGGGTATCTCATCACACACACTCTTACACACGCCTGCCCCTATGTTATCAGCCTATGTTATCTCCTTTCCTCCAAACTAGACAAGCCCAAAGCCTATCCTCACTGGATATTCCTTCCAGCCCTTTCACCAACTTTGTTGACTTCTGACCATATTCGAGCGTTGCCGTAAGCCTTAATATAGCTGTAGATTTTTATATAGTTATATAGTTTTATAGTCTTTTGCATTTGAAAAATAGTTTGTAACCCCTGTACCAAATACTTAGGCTAGATTTTAAC
>JAWWEU010000111.1:89874045-89896436 GCA_035583155.1 Acropternis orthonyx
ATATAATATTGTTTAGTCATGGTATAAAGAAGGGTAAGAGGTGCTGGAAAACCTCCAAATAGAAGACTTAATGTGATGAAGATGAGGGTGGGGGGAAGAAGAGGTGGTCTTTAAGACCACTGAATCAATTTCAAAAGGGCATATAAAGGGGGTGGTTTGGGATAGTTTGTAGGATGGGTTAATTAAACATTGGCTATGTTCTATAGATAAGACAATTAAGTAGAGTTACAAATTTGTAGATCTCTGTATGCTGGCACGCAAGTCATTGATTGCTAAAGTTTTAGTCGAACTTTAGTAAAAGACCTTTTTTTGCCTTCACCCTGTAGTGGAAGTTTTCTTCCTTGGATTTATGGCAACACAAGGACCTTCATATCCTTCCTGAAAGTTGGGGCCCAGAAGTGCACACAGTTCTTTAACTGAGACTGCACCAATGCTGAGTACAGTGGCATAGTCACCTCTCCTGACCAGCTGGTTATACTGTGTTTGATGCACCCCAGGATGGCTTTTGCCCCCCCTGGCTGCCACGGCACACTCTGCCGGCTCATGCTGAGCCTGCTGCTGACCAGTGTCTACAGATTTCTTTCTCCCAATCTATGCTTGTGCCTGGCATTACTGTGTCCCAGGTGCAGCATCTGGGACAAGTGGTTAAAATAGCAGTTAAAATTCCTCTCAGACACAGCCAAATGCTCTGATCTATCTAGATCCCTCTGCAAGGCCTATTTACCTCAAGAGAGCCAACAGCACCTTTCAGTTTGGTATCATCAGCAAGTTTACTGATGGTGCTTTCAACTACTGCATCCAAATTATTAATAAATATCCTGAACAGGATTGGGCCTATAATTGAATTCTGAGGAACACTGCTGGTGGCTGGTCACCAGCCAGGATGCTGTGAGGGACAATATCAACAGCCTTACTAAAATCCAGTTAAACTACACCCACCACCTTCCCTTCATACGTTGGGCAGGCAACCTTGTCATACAAGGATATCAGATTAGTTAAACAGAATTTCTACCTTATTTTTAATTATTTGAATTACATCAGATTTTTTGTTCTGCTTATGCTATTTGTTTTTTAGTTCTGTAATGCTTAAATACTTTACAAATATCAGGGGACTATTATTTTCCCCACTGCCAATATCTGCTCTCCTTGCATAAATGCAATCATTTTCCCAACTAAATTGCTCGGTTATGGTTCTTGTTAATAATTGTATTTCCCACTTTCCCAAACCTGTGCTGGAACCATGCAATTCTCATGACTACATCACACCTTAACTTTCTCATCTTGAAGCTAGAAGGTTCTGGTTGCATTTCATAGCTGTACCCTGCCATTGGCTTTAAATGAGCTATTTTGACTATCATGACAACTCAAGCCAAATTCACTGTTGATAGGAGAGCATTCACTTCAGTAGAGTGGCACCTCAGCACGTGCCACGTCAACAATGACTTGACTCAGACTATGGAAACAATCAGTACCAATGCAGATACATGATTTGGTTTCTTGTAAGGTTAAGGAGAGGAAGTTTCTTGTAAGGATTCCCTTGTGATCCAGTTGGATCAAAGCTACCCTGCTTCTAAAGTATTCAGGGGTGGTTACTGAAACTTTTAGTTTGAATGGTCAGGCATAGAACATTGCTAAAATATACAGAATCTTTTCACATCCGGAAGTTACTGATGTTAACCAAAATTGGACAGATTTTACAAATTTCAAGTGTTTTTCTTTGACTTTATAATTCTGACAGAGACCTGAAACAACTCCTATAATTGTATTTTATATGTCTTAATTTATCAAAGTGCAAATTTGAACAATACTGAATATCACATTATTAAAGATATTTGAAGATATCAAAATGTCAACTTTTTGTCTGTAGCTGTATCTTCATTTAATTTTCTATATTTACAAGAATTATGTAACAGTTAATTTATTAAATCAACACATGCACCCTTTCTTACATGTCCTACTTAGTCACTAGCATTTGTATTTTAAACTTCTATAATAATTTTTAAAATCTCTGAGTTTAAAAGTTGTGCAGAATAAGTAAATAATAAAACTTTCAAAATGACTACATAACTAACTAGCATTGCTAGCCTCCAAGATGTAAAATTCTGAATTTCAGATAACAGTTGTTTTCTTAAATGTTCAGGTGAGACAATAGGATGGGATTTGCCATAGCAATATAGGCCTCCAGCAAGTAAGATGTCTGATCTAAGCTGTGTATGTGCTCCCTCCCTATTCTGTGCAGGCCTGGCAGTACTTATGGCAGAACATACCGCCTTTCCTAGTCATACGTTTTAAGTACTTGATAAATCCAGAGTGAGCCTAAAAGACAGATGGAGAGGGACCTATTACAAGAGCATATAGTGACAGGACAAGGGCGAATTAGGTTTAGATTAGCCATCAGGAAAAAATTCTTTATTGTGAGGGTGATGAGACACTGGAACATGTTGCCCAGAGAAGTTGTGGATGTCCCATCTCTGCAAGTGTTCAAGGTCAGGCTGGATGGAGCTCTGAGAAACCTCAAGCAGTGGAAGGTGTCCCTGCCTACAGCAAGAGGGTTTGAACTCAATGAACTTAAAGGTCTCTCCCAACCCAGGCTATTCTAAGATTCTATATCCTTGTCTGGAAGTACTTTTCTGCCTACTTGACTGTGCAGCATATGTGGATAATTGGGTTGGTCTAGCTGTGTAACTTTCAGACCAGTCAAGTTAAAAGTGGGAATTCCCACCCTTTTTGATGATGTAGTGAATCAATGTCTTAGCATTCAAAACTTACATACCATACAAAACATTGGAAACAAGGCATCTTAATAACATTTTATTCAGTTTTGAAGACATACCTTGGTGACTGGAGAATTATTGAGAAACAACAAAAAAGGAATTGCACTTTAAAATCCATAGAGGAACTGTAAAAATTTTTTATAGTGCATAAAAATGAGTATGTACGTTGTTGAGTTTTATACACAAGTCTGGTCATTAGAGTCCATTGTTTAAAAAGAACTTTGAAGGAGATTTTCAAAAAGGAATTCTTTAACATCACATATAGCCTAAAAATCCAGTAAGCTACAACAAGAAGGATCAGAGTAACATACTCTGACATATCAAATAATGTATATATGGCAGCAGAAGACATGCAGAAAATTATAATGTAGCATTTATAAGCCAAACTGTAGGCAAATACACTTGCTTGAATATTATTTGACTGTTTCAAGTACCTGCCATTTTTGCTTTCCAAATTAGATACTTATATAGAGTACAAAAAGAAAGGTGTCTCATAAACTTGCCCTTGTCCAATATAAATTTCCAGTTCTAGATGAACTCATTCAGAGCTCTGACAGATAATGCTGGCAGTGCCTGTACAAGCTGTCTGCTCCACTTCTGTGTTAGATGAAGGAATGTATGCCTGCATCTCATCACCCAGTTTGGCATTTTAATGTGAGCCAGGTGAATTTGTATTAAGGTACTGAGCTGTGAAGAGAAGCAACTGAACCATGCTTACACATTCTGTAGTACTGATTGTCCTGCGGTGGTGTTGCCCCAACAGGGAATGGTACTGACACTGAGGGGTTGAGAGTCTTAGCCAATTTGACTGATAACAAAGTGTGTGAAAGCCAGAGACTGAAGAAGTAGGACAGTAATTTACCTTCCCTTGTTGTTGTTCGGGGTGGGGGGTGGGGGGGGTAAGCTAAATTTGGTGGAGATTTCTGTTAGAGTTTTTTTTAATTATTATTATTTTTGCTTTAGCTGTAGCATATCCCTTAAAATACCTCCAGTCCTTTTAACTGTTCCAACATAATTTGTGCTTTCTGTTACTCTAGCAACAAAGAAATATTGACTGGTAATATTTGCAGTCAATGGAACTCATTAATGTATTCTGACAGAGAACAGTGTTGCTCTTCACTCAAGGCAGTTGGTATAGTCAAGGGTTTAACCTTATAATAATACATTACATTTAATTCTTCTTTCAGACCTTTTCAGTAAATACAATTCAGCATTGCACTTGAAAGCTGAGGGTATGTTGGCTGTTAAGAATTCATGAGCCTTGTTTTTCCTCTCTTTCTGACAATTATTTTTAATTATCTTTCATGTAGAATGGGAAGAAAGGTATCAAATGGGTGTGGTCAGGTATTTTTTCATGTAATGTGAAATATGGATAATAGCTGATCTGAAATTACTGTTTTAATCTACATGTCTGTGGTGGTCCACTCCTAAGAGGAAGGGAGTCCCCAAGATTCGTAGATGCCCGTAAATGCAAAGGAACAACAAATGTCAGAGGGTCCAAAAAAATAAATTTGCAAAGTTTTACTAGTAAATTATACACTTGGCATGGAAATTTGCAAAATTTAGTCCCTTATCTTCTAGTAGTAAGAGAAATAAACGAATAAAAGGAAATAAGGAAGACAGAGAGAAAGAAAGTAAAGGAGATCACCATTCCTGGTTCCAGCATCAATCTGTCTGACGAGTATCCAGAATCCTCAGGGATGCCATCTGGGCTTTATTGGGGGTACCTTTTATAGATAATTTTTCCCCACACTGGGCCTGTTTCTTGCTTTCCATGCAATTGATTCAGTATGCACAGTCCACTGTTCTAGACTTTTCTGGAAATGGGTCGGAGGACTTCAGGGGTCTTTGGGGTTCTCATCCCACATCTCCTCATCTTGCCCGCTGTCATTTCTGTGCTTGAGCTGTGCTGTATTGTACTTATCTCCAGGAGCCAGAATAAGGACATTCGTCCCAGAAAAGTGCTGCTCTACCTCCATATGGCCCCCTTCTCCAGCCACATCCTGTTCTTTGTTGTCCATTTGCACAGTATGCTCTGAAGAAGGTTTCTCATTTTGTGCTGAAGAATGAGTGTCAGAACTACACTAAGAGCCTTGTGCTTGATAGTTGCTGACTCTTACTCTTTTGGCTCATAAATTAAAGTGAATGAGTATTCCATCTAGTAAGTGTAGAAAGGCATTGGATTGCAGTATATAACTGAAGAGAATATTTTTTTCTTAATTATGCTGCCCTTTCTTTAGCCACCTTTGTATATTTTAAAACATTCTGACAAATGTCTGTTCTTTTGCTTGAAAGTGCTAAATGGTCATGCTGACTTGTTAGTGATAAATGTTGGGCAAATTGGTGGCCCAATGAAGCACGCACAGTTACATTTCTTGACATGTTGCAGAGTCATTGGTCTATCTTCATTGCTAAACCCTAGTGTTTTGTTAAGTAAAACCTAGATTTACCTTCATGGATTTTGCATTTTGCTCTTAATTTTTTATAGTTGATAATGGTGACACAACTAAACACTTCCATACAGTTTCTCAAGTGCTGGAGGAATTTATTGCTGCATTCCTGACTATTATTTAATATTTCTATCTTAATTGAATAGGTTTAGTTTATGAAATCAATAAAAGTTTAGGTAATTAATTGTTTTATTTACTTTCACTAGTAAAACTGACATTCCTGATTTGTTCCCTTTCCCTATCAAAACCCATCACGGGATGTCTGACTTGTTTTCAGATGGATTTGGTCCAAGGCACACAAATATGTTGACATGTTTCAGAAAATAGATTTCTGCAGCTGGACTCTTAACTCTTTAACTTGAAATTCTGTGTGTAAATGGAAATGTATAGCCTGGAAATCGCAGAATCATCCAATGGTTAGGATTGAAACGGACCTTAAAGATCATCTGGTTCCAACCACACTGTGGAGGGCAGGAATGTCATTCACTAGATTGGACTGTTCAGGGCCCCATCCACCTTGGCCTTGAACACTTCCAGGGTAGGGGTATCCATGACATCTCTGGACAACTTTTTCCAGTGATTCAGCATCATCTAAGTAAAGAATTTCTTCCTAGTATCTAGACTAAACCTTTTCTCTTTCAATTTAAAACCACTGGCCTTTGTCCTGTCACTATCTGTCCATACAAAATGTCCCTTGCCCTTCTTTTTATAAGACCCCTTAAAGTACTGGAAGGCCACAATGAAGTCTCCAAACCTTCTCTTCTCCATAATGAACAACTCCAACTCTCTCAGCCTGTCTTCACAGGAGAGGTGCTCCAGCCCTCTGATCATCTTTGCGGCCTCCTCTGATCCATTCTACGATGTCCATGTTTGCCTTGAGTCGTGGACCCCAAACCTGGATGCAGTATTCCAGGGGCAGTCTCACAAGGACATAGTAGAGGGACAGAATCACCTCCCTTGACCTGCTGGCCACTCCTCTTTTGGTGTAGCCCAGGACACTGTTGGCCTTCTGCATGGCCAGCACACACTGTGGCTCATGTACAGCTTTTCATCCATGAGAATTCCCAAGCCCTTCTCTGGAGGTCTGCTCTCAGTGAGTTCTTCTCCCAGTCTGTGCTCATGTCTGTGATTGCATCGACTCTGGTGCAGGACCTTCCACTTGGACTTGTTGAACTTCATGAGGTTCCCAGGGACCACTTCTCAGGTTTGTCCAGGTCCCTCTGGATGGTATCCTATCCCTCTGGTGTGTCATCTACAAACTTGCTGAGGCTGCACTTGATCTCACTGTTAATGTTATTGATGAAGACACTGAGCACTGGTCCCAAGACAGAGCCCTGAAGGACACCACTTGTCATTTGTCTCCACCAAGGAGTAGAGCAATTGACCACAACTCTCTGTCTGTGTCTGTCCAGCCCATTCCTTGTCTGCTGAATAGTCCATCCATCAACTCCATGTCTCTCCAGTTTGGAGATAAGGACTTGCAGAAGTCTAGATAGATGACATCTGCCAGTATTCCCTTGTCAACCATTGTTGTCACTCTGTCATAGAAAGACAGGCATTATTTGCCCCTAGTAAAGCTGTGCTGGCTGACCACCTCCTTGACTTTTATGTGCCAAATACTATTCTTAAATCTCACTAAGTATTCTTGAAGCTGTGGATACAACAGATATAAAGTTAAATAATTACTGCCATTGTTGTGAAACATTAATAAGAATCTTTTACTCTTTTTTTACATAGTCATCAAGGATTCATGGCACTGCCTCTGGTATGTATCTATAAATATGTAGAACAAGGTCAAACTTTACCTTGGGACTCTAAGAGAATAAAATAAAAAAGAAATAATGAAATAAAAATAAAGTTGGGCATTCAGGTTTTAACCAGCATGTCTGAATTTATAGAAATAAATGCCATACCCTGTCTGTAGAAGCAGCAATATGATAAGAATAGTAATTTTTTGGCAGTTGCAGCTATGCAGTAAATGTCTTCCTGTGCTTCTTGTAGAGAATATTTTTCCTTAAAGAAGCCCAGAGGGAAAGACATATCGTATAGCAGAAATGTGACAAGGAGGAATTATCTGGAAACTATTAGAAAGACTGGGCTGCAGCGCTTGAAGAAGAGCAATGCTACAGAAATAACATTTCTCCAAGCATGGTGCAAAGTTAAAAAGGCTGAAAATGCCTTTAAAAACTTACAGTCTAATTAGTGAGAGCTAAGATAGATGTGGGTTGTTGTCATATGCATTTGCATAAAAATAATTGGAACTGAGTATTACAAGATGCAACATTTAAAAGAGGAGAGTGTGACAACATGAAGGTCTGAATCAACCTCTCTGAGGCTGATGGGAGAAGATGCTGAAATATGACAAGCCAGCATAATAGATAAGAAATAAAGGTTGGAGACAAATTATGATTAATTAGTGTAAAATACAGACTGAAGCCCTTGGGGAAACTGAGAGAAGATTTTGTTTCCTTCATAATTTAGAAACAGTCTGAATATAGTTCCTAAGGCTAGACAAGGCATTAAGAGCAGGAAGAACCTATACTATTCACTCTTACCTTGTTTTAACCAATTTTAGCAAGAAAGGTTTCAAAATTTAGAATTCATAAATGAAAGTTGCAAAGAAAGATACCATCAATATATGTTTCTTCCCACTCAAGGTCAACAACCAGTTCAAGCAAAATCTTTCCAAAGTTGCTCAGTCTGTGAAGTCACTAGGTCAAGTAAAGTCAAAATATTCCTTTTTATAGGCTGAAATTTATCAAACATTAACCCGAAGTTGGAAACATAATGTTTTTGTTATGTAGATGTTTATTAGTCCCTGCATGCTGTAATTGCACTCTTCGAGCTATTTTTTCTTCATAGCAATTTGCTTGAAATGTCTGTGAAATTACTAACAGACTATAGGAAAGAAAAAAATTTTGATTGATGCAGTTTTCTGAATCAACTGGCTACTACAAAAAGAAATCAATGTTATTAATTCATGATCTTCCAGAGCCCCAGAGTATTTTGTTGTAGGAAAGAAGCAGGATTAAAGTCTGAGATGGTCTGGAGAGGGTTATATAGTAGAGCCTTTTTATTCCTCTCAAAGGACCTGGAGCCTGTGGAAACAATTTCACACCATTACTTGCACCATTGAGACTTGTGGTGCTTTACCTTGCATTCTGCTTGTTAATTACAACAGAAGTGCCAGTTTTGAGGGAGTATTTGATGGTGAGAAGAAACTAATAATGTGTATTCCACTTGAGAACTCCTAACTAAGGATTGTAATTTTTGACAATTCTTGGTGGAGAAAGTGGCATGTTTTTATCAATGCTAATTTGTCTTGAAAGTAAATTCTTTTGGTAAGTTGGGATTCAACTAATAATGGAAAGTTAGTGCTTGACTCTTGCCCCTGCAGATTGAAGTTTTTTACTCTCCACTGATCATTGCTTATTTATTTTTCTTTAGATTTCACAGGCTTTATTATCACAGAGTACAGCTTAGCCTGATACAGTGAAAATCAGATTAGAAACAGTTCACTTCATCTGATTCAGTTTTCATTAAAATCCTTTAAATAATACATTAGTACACATTACATCTGACATACCCAAAGGTATGACACTGATCCTGTTCTGACTTGCTCAAGTAATGTGCCCACTTGGTAATTCCAAGCCATGCTTTAACTCAATGTAAATTGGACTTCTGCTGCAACAATCATAAATGTTCTTAATGCTTTTTTGAGTTTGTATGAAGCCTGAATGCTACTAGTTTGGCTCTAAATGGTTTCTGCCTCAAGGATGATTATAAAATCATTCCTAAGAGCTTCCTTTCAATTTATTTTTTATATTAGAAAAATAAATTTTCTTCAATTCAGGTTCATATACTTTCCTTCCAAGGAAGCCTCTGAAATATGGGCAAAAATTTGACATGGCATTTTTAAAGCTGCATGTATAAGTGTGTTTACCTGAGCAGACGTTGTGGTTTGCAATACTATATCAGTAAAGGATCTCCACAAGGTCCACATGTCCTTGTGGGAAATAGCTATGAAGGATGGAAAGGCCTCCTTTAGAACTGGAATCATCACTACAGAAAACCTATCAAGGACCAAAAGAAGCAGAGAAACTGTTTATCTCTCATGTTTCATTGTAACAAGCCTTCCTCTAGGCTCTGCGAATTCCCCCCCTGGGCAGTGACCACATAATTCGCGGAGACACTGTCAGGTTGCCCTGGCCCTATAACCAGCTCCGCCCCTGTCCTAATTCTATTGGTCACCTCACCTGTCCCTCCCCATTCCTCCCCCTATCCCTGGGTTTCCATCGGGTATGGATCCTCCCCCTCTCCCATTGGCTACCTGGGTCCCCTGACCACTCCGCTCCACCCAAGCCCTTATCCAATCACAGCCCTGCTCCCTGGGCCCTCCCCAGAGGTTCATAAGCCCGGATTGTTTGAATAAATCTCTCTGTCCCTGCTCACCTCGCTGGCTGCCTGTGTGTCTCTGCTGCTTCAAGGGGCTATGAGCCAGCCCCGGGAGTGAGGCGGTGGGGAGGCGGTGGGCAAAGGGCATTCCCTCAAGCCTGATATGTCCTGAAAGGGGAAGCAGAGGAACACATAAATAATTACTTTTCAGAAAGGTTGTAGGATAGTATGAGAGGTGTTAGTATTCTGTAGGTATATTGTATTTTGCAGTGAAGGTGTCAAAACTCTTAAGCTATGTAATGCTGCTTCAATGTTCAAATATGAAACCTTTGCAGAAGGCCCAGGTGGCAAAGAATCGTTGTTGACTGGGCAAGGAACACGGTGTTGCCAGCTGGTCAAGGGAGGGGATTGTTCTGCTCTGCTCTGCACTGGGGCAGCCTCACCTTGGATATTGTGGGCAGTTTTGGGCACCACAATGTAAGAAAGATATTGAGCTCTTAGAGAGTGTCCAAAGAAGGGCAACGAAGAGGGTGAAGGGCCTTGAGGGGAAGCTGTGTGAGGAGTGGCTGAGGGTACTTGGTCTGTTCAGCCTGGAGGAGACTGAGGGGAGATCTCACTGCAGTTACGACTTCCTGGTGAGGGGAAGAGGAGGGGCAGGCACTGATCTCTTCTCTGTGGTGACCAGTGACAGGACCCAAGGGAATGGTCTGAAGTTGTGACAGGGGAGGTTTAGGCTGGATATTAGAAAAAAGTTCTTCACCCAGAGGGTGGTTGGGCTCTGGAACAGGATCCCCAGGGAAGTGGTCACAGCACCAAGCCTGGCAGAGTTCAATAAGCATTTGGACAATGCTCTCAGGCACACTGTGTGATTCTTGGGGTTGGTCCTGTGCAGGGCCAGGAGTTGGACTCAATGATCTTTGTGGGTCCCTTGCAATTCAGCATGTTCCATGACTCTGCGACTCATCATCTTAAATCACTTCTGGTTAAATATCTTAGTCTGATGTCAAGGAACATGGCAATTCTCTTTCAGATGAGACCTTAGGCATGAGTTCCACTTGCCTTCAGTTGTTAAACCTTTAGAAATTTGCTACATTCAAAAATATATATAGCAGATTTACACAGAAGTAGCCCACTGTTGGGAATATTAGAGGGAATTTTGCGGTTCTCCTGGCACACCCAAATAAATTAACATTTCCTGTCCAAATGTTCAGTTCCCATTAGGCCACTATTGTTTTTCTTCCTAAAGAAAGCTGTTCTGCAGTGGTACAGAAATGGATCCTTTAAGGGTATTTTTCCATTTGATTTATTAACTTAAGAAATTGTGGTTTGGTGTTCCATAGCTTAAACCCTGTTGAGTTTCACACATTAGTAAGGCACTCAATCAATTTATTATACAGAATACAGTCAGAGTAGAATTTATGACCAAAGTTATATCGCTAGCTTGATTTTTAAAAGCATATTTTTTGTAAATTGAATATATTAAGTAATTGTATTATTTTAGCATCCTCTAAGAATTGTCATGTATTGTATCAGAACACGCTTTCCAACTACAGCAAAATATCTTAGATAAAATTTTTGAAATCTCTCTTGACTGTATTTGAAGAGTTACTTCTCTTCAGTGGTGGTAGTAAAAGTTAGGGTTTTTTTTTTTTCTTTTTTTAACTGGCTATGATTGTCTTCCATTTAGCATCAGCTGAAGAAAATATTTTTTTTTGCAAAAGTCCACAAATAATTTCTTTACCATGATCTGCTGTATTTAGTGATATGGAATTCTTGGCAGCCTTTGGCTTCATGTCTCCAGAGGAGAATGTAACTTCATCCAAATAGACATAACAGCCATTTCAAAACAGGAGAACTTCACAGTGAATTCTCTGTAAAAAATTTTGCATGTTTCAGCACTCACTAGAAAACTAGATTTCCAGAATGATAAATTAAATAATGCTAGTTTGTACTGCAGAGAATTCATGAAAATTAATCCTAATTAAAAGCCATTTAGAAATAACATGAATGTGCATTTGTGTATGTACTTATTTCAATAGAAATATCCTTTCAATTAGTTGAATTCAGCAAAAATTGCATCAGCAAGAAACTCTTGCTGGGAGAAGAGAGGGAAAGGGATATAGAGAAGTGCAAGCTCTGTACATGGCACAAGGTATAGGAACTCCAGGGAGGGAACAGAAAATATGGGTGTATATCTACATGAATGGAAACAGGGATGCCAGAAGCCATCTGGTTTTGTTCAGATTAGGACAGTTACCATATTGTAGGAAACTTTTATAAGCCTTTCTTAAAAAAAAAAAAAAAAAAACCCACACCAAAAAATGGATAACAACAGTATTATGAGTGGGAATATTTTTATGAAAAAATACTTTCTACTAGAGTAAAATAAATACAGGTTAAATTCCTCTTTGGGTATGAAAGGCTACCTGGATGGGAGTTTCAAATTGATGTTCCTTAATATTAAAGATTATGTTTAAGATCAGTTATCAACTTACATACACACTCAGTCTGAAATTTCTTTCTTACAATGTTGTTACTTTTTGACACAATAATCATCAGTCTCTGTAGTTTAGATTTACATTCTATAGGTTATCTGAGATTTTATATGATGGCCAAGAGAGAATATTTTGACATAGTTGCTTTCACACATGATGAATTTGCAAAATAATACAAATTTGCCACAAAGATCTATCATGTCTTATCCTGAATTATTCAATAGATTACTTAATGCCTGTTACGGTATATACATAGGCAACTGAAATTCAATAAGTAACTGTCATGGTCTTTAAACAGAGCCTTCTGTTTTCCTTTTCCGTATTTCTCCATTCCTAAACAAACCAGTCCCCATATGAGAAGGGTATGCAGAAGATCGTGTTGGGATGTAAACTGTGAGCTACTGAAAATGGCTCATTGCCTGTAGTACCAGGAAGGGAAGATAGGAAGAGAGAAAAATATAAAAAGCTTTAGAAATATCAAGTTCTCTGCTTTACACGTTTGCATTTGTATTGCTTCCCTCTTATCCTTTGGTGTATTTGCAAGTTCCCTGCTTCCTTTAATAGAACAATATTTGTTAGGGATTCCTTCTCATGAGATAGCAAGAATTATATTAATCTTTTGTTATTTGTGACTTTTTGTGTCTCTTGCATAGGCAAGCAAACAGTTAGGTGTATGTAATTAGCTTTAAAGGGAACCGTGATAAGTACTATACAACAGCTTCCAAATGTTTTTCAGAGTATAATGTCATTCCAGCTCTGCTCTGTATTATACTTGAGATTCTGGCAACCATTTCAGATAAGATTTAAGTGGAACAGCTTTATGTAGTTTTGGGGGTTTGGGTTTGTTTGTTTGTTTTTAGGGAAGAGATTCACTTTTAATCAGATTATACTGATCAATCCATAAATCTTCTGAGAATCTTCTGCATGACTGCATTTTGAAATTCTAATTATAGAAACCCAAATATGTTGAAGAGGAGATGGCTGTACAACTAAATGGGAAAACAGAGCCTTTTTTCATCATATGTTCTCAGCATTTCCATATATTTAGGTATGGAGTATCCTTTTGACCCAAAGTGTTGAGATGACACAGCCATTTGCCTGCCTATGAGCACCATCAGCTTTGTCACCCCCTTTCTTTGCCCTGAGCCACGTGACTCCGTTGGGCTGTGGGAACATCTCAGCTTTGCCATAGAATAATGAACAGTGCCATGGACAACTGGCTTAGGCATTGCTCTACTTAATGGAAAGCACTTCAGCAAAAGAAGGAGGGAATTTCCTTCCTTTCACCTTCATTCCCCGCTGAAATCATGCAGGCTGACTGTGCCACATCTCGCTGTGCACCTTAACGTTACGGATTTGTTCGCTTACTTTTTGCTGCCATCTAGTGCATTTTATACCCTATAGCCGAGCTAAACTGGAAATGCTTGTAAAAGGGAACACACCATTAAAAATGTTTAGATTTATATTTATCATTAAAAAGGGAGAAAAAATAGATTATATTTTCCTGACCATAAAGAGTTTTTCCCTGTGTAACATAGCTCTCTTTACATGCTGTATATTCTCCTGGGCATTGTCCAGTTCTTTTGACCCTGCATCTTTATTCAGCATAATTTGCCTCATCTAAAGAATTTTTTTTTAATTCTTTGCAGCCATTAGATTTATCTGTGACCTATGCAATCTTTCAAGTGCCAGATATACATATATGAATATTGTTTTAATCTTCTCATAGAATATGAAATATAATTTGAACTATTTGATAAGCATAAAATGCTGGGGAAATGAAACATTCTGAAATTATAAGCGTTCAGTTTGAATAGCTGGCTGTTGTTATGATTTCTGTAAAATATATCTTACTTGGTATTTGTTTGCAAGGCACAGCAAGTCTGAAAATTTTTGTTAAGAATGCCAGTTAGCCAGTTGACAAGTAAGCATTTTCAGCATTAAAAATGCTCAAAATGCAGAGAATATCCTTCACTGACCGTTTGGACTGTTCTAATGTTATTTCACCTATGTAAACAACTTCCATTTGATTGACTACTGTAATTATTAATAGCTAAAATCTATCTCAAAATTAAAGTTATTTTTTGTCAGGTTGCCAGTGTCTGTATTTTTGTTTTTTCCTTATAGCTATTTTGGTAAGGAGTGAAATGAGCAATGAAATACATTCTGAAGTTAAAATTTGCTTTATAGCACATTATGAGCTAAATGTATGCTGGTACACATTGCCCAGGGAGGCTGTAGAGTCTCCATCCCTGGAGACACTCAAAAGCTGTCTGGGCACAGTCCTGGGCAGCTGGCTGTAGGTGACCCTGAGCAGAGGGGTTGGACCAGTTGACATCTAGAGGTCCCTTCCAACCTCAACTGTTCTTTGATTCTCTAATATTTGAAAAATAACATCTGCTTCTGGCACAATACTGTTTCCTCAACTTTTTAAGGAATCTGAATCTGAAAACTGCTTTTGTTAAGTGTATTATTCTGGTTAAATAGCAGTCTATTAATTTTAAATATTCAGTAATGGCTGGTACTTCTATTAAAGGATTTCATAAAAGTGCCTTTTTCTTACTTAAAACAAAATAGACTATCATAGTGGATATAAACTTAGTATGGCTTAGTCACAAATGCCTGTGGATATTTCAGAAATGGAACAAGTGTGGGGCAGAGGAAAATAGGATGAAGAGAATTGTTTTTAATCTTGTTTGTTTGATATTGCTAAGCAACAGGATTGCACTGCTTTAGGGTCCCCTTGTAACAGAAATGTCTTGTACACTTAAGACAACACCTGCCTACTTCAGGAGTTGAAGAGGCAAAGATTCATTCCTGGTAAACTGTGTGAACACTGACTTCAGCAATATCTTTATGCTGACTGAAAAACAGACTCCTAGACTGGCAGATAAAGTCTTTAATTTCTGCAGTCACAGCTTTTGACATCTAAGGGTGTCCAAATGACAATAAAATTATGTATGAGATTAGCACCATCCCTAAATATTTTCCTCGATTTTATAAGGTCTGAAATACCATTCAGCAAGATAAACACAGAGGTTCCTTCAGCTTTTTCTGAATATTTGCAAATGAAGCAAAGAAAATTGGGAAGTAAGGGCAAAAGTATGTCCTTTATTCTTTAACTACTTCTGATAATGCATTACAGATTGGTAGGAAAAGCAAAACACCTGAGTGTTGAAAAATGATACTTCTTTGCATTAAGATCAGTGAAGAAGGGTGAAGTAGCACAGTGTAGAAGAGAACATCTGAGACACTAAGATGACGAAAACAAAAGGACAATTTAAAATACAAAAGTGGCATAATTTTAACATCTCATACATTATTAAATAGCCTATGATTTTTGGGTTACATTATGCCTCTGCTATTTTAAGAAATGCGTAAAATGCTTTACAGTATTATTTCAATAAAGCTTTAATGTAACTGTATAAAATTGCAGTATATTACTGCAAATGTACAGAGCCTTATTGCAGTGGAGTACATTAAGATAATGCTAAACCAAGGGCATCATAATATATGTAATAAATTCTGTATGGTAGTTTTGATTTATCATATTAGTATAAGAGCATTATTTTATCCAGATGACCATGGAGTTTACATTACAGACAGTTGCCAGAGTCATAAACATTGTAAATTGCCATAACCCAATTCTGAAACCTGACTGATGAAGTCTCTTCATTGTGCTGCTGAGTGCTTCAGCCTACCGCTGTGGGTACCAAAGTCAAGAGCAAGCAGTTACACTCTGATAACAAATTGCAAATGCACAGAACGTTTGTAACATGCTGGGCAGACTTTCATTTGCTAAAATGGTTCATTCCCCATTTGTACCTATAATGAAATTACCGAAATGTTGTTTAACTTTTCAAGCATTTAAGCGTAACAAAACAATCTTAGAGATCATGGTCTTTCGGGATGTGGAAAACTTCGAGAAAATGCAAAAAATGCTGAGTGGTATGAACAGTATTAAGGAATGTGTGGATGAGGTTTGTCACTCCTTCTTACAGGCAGATTTGAGGAGTGGGACAGCAGTGAGAGATGAGCCCCTGCATCTTTCCAGCCTAAAGAGAAAGGAGCACATGAACAGTAAAAGCTACCAAGCTATTGACATCTTCAGGCTTTCTGTTCATGCCATTGTCATCTCCACATATATTTGAGCAACTGCACAAGCTGACCTTGGTGCTCAAAGATTATATTGCCTGATCTGACTCTGGGCGTTAAATACCTGTCATAACAGGACCCCAGTCCACAAGGCCCTGCTTAAGTGATTGTTAACCTATAATGTTAAAACACTTTCACTGACACACAGCTTCAGATTCAGTGGGAGAAGACTGTGTTTTGTTTTAAATATGGAAAAGGAGAAGGAATTGAAGGCATAAAGAATAATATTTGACCATGTTAAGAGACTGTTACAATGGGGATTTGCTATTATGGCACTTACAATCTCACAGTTTTCTCAGGAGGAACTAAATGTATATGTATGGTACCAATAGTCTTCATGTAAAAAACCTGTAGTAAAGTAAATAGAAGTCTGACATTTTCATGCACTACTGCAATGATTTTAGTTGACTTTACAGTCTTTTACATCTCATTTAATTTCAGTTTTAAGAACCTGAAAACAGACTTGTTAAACCAATTACTTCCAGCAGCGTTTTTATTTTGAATTTCCCCAAACTTTTGAAAGGTGAACTCTGGTATCCTCTGAGAGAGTGAGCATTTTTATTCCACTTACTGAGTGTCAACCTTAATATGCAAGTAATTTTTATGGAGGATTCCCTATCATCTGCATTCAGGATTTATGACGTTTTTCAGATAACTACCCTTGTGGGGTTAGTTGGGTTTTTTTAAATGGCTGACAGTTATGCAAAAAAGCAGTGGAAGGGAAGATTTTCCCATGGTGTTACATCCACTGTATCATCATGTCTTATGTGTATATACTTGGCTGTTTTATAAGCTTGCATGTCTGCTTGCAATAGTGATAATGTCAACTAATTATTGTCCCTTCTGATCTGAACGAAGTATCAGCAGTGGCTTGAAGTTAAAAATCTGACTATTGGGGGTTGCATTTGATTCCTTGTAAGCAGAATTATCTTGTTCTCAATAAACTTATTTTAAAAAATTAAAAATATGTCTATAATAAGTTCTTATTCTTTTAGGAAAAAAAAAAGATATATTCCTTCTAAGACAATAGTTAAAGGTGGTGAAATAGAACTAGACACATCAAGGCTAGAAAGCCTTGTGTATGAACTTCATTCATACATATGTAGAGCATGTTCTGAAGCCTGTATTATGATCGTGGTGTTTAGCTAATTTGGTGAGCATTAAAGCCATTTTCAGCATGCTAATGAAAGGAAGTCACACATCCATTTGCATGTAAATACCTTTTGTAAATTTACCTTAGGAAACTTTACAAACACTATGATATTACTGGTTTTGCTTCTGAAAGCTTGCATTTATGAGCCTGACTTCAAACACAAGTACAAAAATAGTCATAGTAATTTTCTTACTTCAGAATAAAAAGGGTAATTTTACATTCAGCAACTTTCAGTTTTTCATTCCAAACAAAAATCTTTCACTGTTGAAAGACAACAAAATAATGTTTCTCTCCAGCCAGTATTACTACCATGCTGAAACTAAGGCCAAGAAGTAAATGCTGCTAAACAGAAATAGAAATATTTGTTCATTCCACTGAATCACTAGTGTTAGATGGGTCTATGGGCAGACAACATAAGTTGTTGTAACAAAATTTGTTTTAAATATGCATTAAGGACTCATCTGGATCATAGTTCCACAGTGCTTCATGCTGATCTTCTTAATCTTACCAGAAAAACAAAATTATACTAATTTTACAGATGAAAAAACCTACAGTTGAAAAAACCTTGTCTTCCTTTAGGTGAAAAAACTACTCAGATCCAGAGCTGCATCTTGCCTCTAACTTCAATTATTTTACTACCAAAAATTTTTGCATGGGGTCTTTTTAACTCAAGTTGTCAGCGATAGCAGAGAGATCTCATCAGGCAGCATTGCAGGTGGTATGCTATAGTGAAGCTATTGCTGTCTTAAGTATGCTCTTTGGTGAAAACATCTAAGAGATTTGCCCAAGGTCTGAAAACCTGTGAAACAGCAAGGATTTTTCCCCCATACCACAGTTCTTAGCACATTCTAATATCTACATAAATACAGCAGGACTCATCAGAAACTGAAAAGTAATGAGCCTCAGAAGTATTTATTCAAAATGCAGATGACTGGCAGTCAATACGTTTTTTGGTGTTTTTCATTCTTTGCTTTCTTACCAATTTTAAAATGTAATTTTCAATGGCAACTGACCTTCCTAAGAAATGAGACATATCACAGTCGTCAGAGCAGGAGACACTTGTGCCTTCAGGACATTTATAACACTGAATGTATTGCTACTGACACTTGGAGACTAGACAGCAGAAAGTCTGTTGTAGATGCTATCAATTTTGTCTGCCTTAGCAGCTCTGTTAGCTGATTTCTAGAAAAAAATTGACATGATAGATGAAAATGTACATTTAAAAAATTCCAGGTGAATGTCATGTGTTCTTATCACCATTTTCAATCTTAACTGATAATGTTTTTCTTTATATTCCAGAAATGGCCAATGGCCCTTTACAATAGGGTGTGCTGTAACCTCATCATCTCTGCACAACACTTCTTTGAGATAAATTCTTTCAATCTGCCTTGAACAGAAACACATTAAGAAAAAGACAATATTTTACTTCAAAGCATCTTAGATCATAATTAACAGCTATGTAAAGCAGGCATTTTAAGAGTTTAAAGCCAGCAGGATGTGACATAATAAGGAAGACATCACTTTCACTGATTTTGCTATACAGAAAGTGGCCTTTTCTCAACTGGATTTAATTCATTATTTTTAACTTGGCATGTATTTTACTGATTGTGAAACCACTTGGAGATATAAGTTGAAATATAGACATAAAAGATGTCCTGTCCTGAAATTAAAAGGTAATATTGCAACTACATTGTAATAGACACATCATTTAACCAGGCATAAGCATTTGTGTGGTCCACTGATTGTGTTTACCTGTTCTTATTCTAGATTTTGAAATATTAAAAAAAATACAAAACACCTTTATTCCACTTAGGGCAAAGACTTAGGACACGCAGTACACTAGTTACAGAGATTTTTCTGTCTTTCCCAGTACTCATAGTAAGCAGGCCATCCTTACAATATTTTCTGCTGTAAGTTGGTTCTTAACTCTGCTCAAGGTCCACTGTAACATTTTGCTATTACCTAATCCTTTATCTCTAAAAGCTGATCCACAGCCATCTAAGACAATTGTGAAGAATTGTATGAGAGTTGTCACAATACTGAGTGATAAATAAATGTGTATGGAAATTGAATATAGAGAAAGTTGATACATACTGAGAAGTAAAATGCATTAAAGAGGGGAAGATCTTAACTGTGCAAATGGAAGGGTTGACTTTGAATCAGCAGCTACCTCTTCGGAAAGGTTTAGGAACTTTAAAGGTTCTAATATTCTCTGAAACAGTTTTTGAATGAAGAATGAAATACACCAGCTCTGTGCTTAGCAGCAATTAAGAAACCAAAGAATAAATCCTTAGGAAGTGAGGGAGAAAAAGATGCATAAATTGATAAGGCTCCATTGCTCCTCATTATTTTTGTCATTTTATTCTCAAAAAGAATAGGGATGAAATTAAAAGAATAAAGAAAAAAAGGATGACTGAAAAAGTGGAATGTCTCCAGACTAGTTTGAGATTTTCTAGTGTGGAAAAAAAACGTTTGAAGAGTATGAAATATGTCTACAACATCAGGAGAGACACAAGAAAAGTAAACAGACATTAATTTTTTGTCTTCTGATAGAAAAACTTGTGTGCATCAAGTGAAAAAAGGGAGGCAGAAGTTCAAAGAGAGCAGAGGTAGGTGCTTAAGAAATACTTTGTATGTAAGCAGTGAAACAGTGCCACACAATCGAGATGTTCGAAGCTGACATAGATTTAGAAAGGGACCAGACAAGTTCATGTAGGAACAAATATCTATTAAGAATTGTGAAACACATCTGATTCAAGATGTCCTTTGCTGCAGGTCATGAGAAGATGAATGTCACTTAATGTTGCATGAAAACTACCCTATCTTGTGAAATGCCAGTTTTGTCCATTGTCAAAGAGATACACTGAGATAGGATAATGGTACATTTGCACATTGGTCTGACCTGGTGGGACTGTTCTTACATTTCCATCTTCTTATATAATTGCATCAGGTATAACATTCCTCTATGTTTCACCCTGAAAGTCACTGTGATTTTCTGGTTGGCATTCTTCAAAATCTGAATTGCTTTTAGACACTTCTGGTCCTAGACACTGGACGCACCTAGCATCCTGTCCAGATCAGCAAGTCCAGAACATTGTCTGACCATCTTTTGCCAATAGTGGAAGCAAGTTTCTAATTCTGAATGCTCTGAAAAACTGGTAAATGACATGAGAATGTACCCTCCCTCCTTCTCAAAACTAGTATCTGTAAGTATCACAAAATGCCCCATAAAACCAAGTCTCTGGTATGATTTGGTCCATTTTGTTGCATCACACCGTCATGTATTTCTTTGTACAAGAGCACTTCTGAGAAGATCACTAATGTTAAGCAAAGGTGAGAATTGCTAAATGGCTTGATAATGATCCATGTTCCCCATTTTAGGTGATTCCCTTGATAGCATGCATCTCACCTTCCCTGCAGTCCTGAAGTTTTTGTTTCTGAATTTCAAGGACTACACAAGGACAAACAAAAAGTCTCTGTATATTTTGCTGTGCTGCTCAGTCCCCCTCAGTGTCACCTCCTAGGACATATTCATAGCTCTCTGGGCATGTGCTTGGGATATGTAGTGATGCCAGCAGAGTGGGTTGTCTGCATTTGTCATCACAGAACCCAGATAAGTAGTCTGCTGTGGACCAGCAGGAAGAGAGTCTAAGTTGAAGTATGAAAGCCTTTGCGGATATGCAGCATTTCTGCTCTCTATTTCTTGATTAAATGTGTTGCAGCCTGGTTGTCACACAAATCCTGACCTGTTAGTGAACTCACTCTGACAAATGTTTGTTGTTATCAAAACACAGAAGAATTGCTGGAAGTTAATGTCCCTTGCAAAGTCCAGATTTTCCAGTCTTTGGGCCAGATCATTTGTCCTTGAGTAACACAACAAATGGAAACTTCTTCAGAGTTCCTGTATAGCAGTTCCTGCCACAGTAGCTCCAAGACTCATTTGGAATTTCTCACTTAAGCAGTGGGGTGAGTTTACTCTGGCCAGCAGTTAATCCCCCCCACCCCAGTCACTTGCTTATTCACCTCCAGCAGGATGGGGGGCAACTGGAATGACAAAAGCAAGAAAACTGGTGTTTTGAAATAAAGACATTTTTCCAAAAGAAAGAAAACAAATGGAAAAAAAAAATATGCAAAAGCAGCCATTTACCCCCAGCATCCCAATGATCAGTCAGTCCTCAAGTAACAGCTACTTTGGAAAGATGAGCTCTCAGTTTTCACTGCAGAGCACAGTTCCATAGGGTATGGGATATCCCTTTGGCAGTTTGAGGTCAGCTGTCCTCACTGAGTCCCTTCACAACATCCTTCCTACTCAGAGTGAGAAAAGATAAAACATTGATGCTGGGCAAGATTCCTTGCAGTAGCTAAAACATTGACACCTTAACCCTGTTTAGGTCACAAATCCACAGCAGAGCAACACCTTCTGCTTTGAAGAATATTAACCCTTTCCAGTACAGCTACCTGGAATAAATGTTGAGAGCCTGACTCTCTGATCTGTTGTAGCAGCAGTGAACTATAAAAGAACCAGTAGACTACACTTCAGGAACTGGTCAGTGTATAAAATCATAATGTCCACATCCACCTGCCTTATGTCTTGTTTAGGTTTTACAGGGAGAATGTCTTCACTGTTCCTACAGTGGAAATTGGCTTCTTTGGTGGGAGCGAGAGACTAGGAATAAATGAAGTACAAACGTTGACCTAATGCAAGTGGAACCTAGCTATTCTGTTGTAAATGCCAGTTCTCAGTAAAAATCTCAAGTCCTGCATAAAATCCAACTCAGAAGAAAATTAATATTTTTTCAAATATCTGTAACAAAGCAGATCATCTCAGCAGCGTGAAATGTTTACAGTGTCATGATGACAATAATAGGATAAAAATAGTACAAGTTAGCATTCAAAATATCAGCATTTAATTAAAAGCATTTTTTCGGGGCGGGGGGGGGGGGGCGGGGAACGCTCTTTAATTTTTGCT
>JAWWEU010000111.1:89896446-89919921 GCA_035583155.1 Acropternis orthonyx
CCCCCCCCCCCCCCCCCCCCCCCCCCCCCCCCCCCCCCCCCCCCCCCCCCCCCCCCCCCCCCCCCCCAAAGCTCTTTAATTTTTGCTGCTGAATGGGATGGAGTGCAATAACTAGGTTTTTCACCTCTATTCACCTCTTCTATTTTTGCCCCTCATAATATTTTAAAATTTTAATTTTGGAAACATTATCAGAGTAGTAAAAGAAAAAAACAGCACGTGTTTCTGCTACCCTGTACTGTTTGAGGTGAGGAGACATAGCTTGGTGTCAGTGTACTTGGCCACAGGACAGTTCATAGAAGCAAAATTATTCCATTTCAAGAATGCATATCATGTAAGCTGAAAGACAGTATTGGCTTTGTCTGCCTGAAGGAAAGGTTCTGAGTTTCTCTTGTGAGTTGATAAAGACACGTCAAAAATTAGTCAGATAGATCACCAGTTCTTTTTCATATCTCATAAAGGAAAGGGTGTGTGATACTGCCTCATCAGCCACAGTGCTTTTGCTGGTTTTCATTCATAGATCAGAGTACAACTGTGCATTCTGTGAGCCTCTGTGAGCATGGAGTTAATTTCTTCTGGGACAGTGGAAGGGAATTTTTTTTTTCCTGCCATCAGATTGGCTGCAATAAATTGTGTTTGGGGGTTTTGTCACCTGGTCTCTGGCGTGCAGTTGGAAAGCTCTGCTGTTGAAACAAGACAGGTGGTAGGACTGTACTGAAGTTGTGCTCTTCAGAGGGTTGCATTTCCTGTCAGGCAGGAGTGCATAGTGACTAAGGAGCAGTGTATTTGTGGAAATGATGATGAATGAGGGATGAGACTTTTTAATAGCTTGGGTAGTAAGAGGACAATGCCTTTTCCCTGGGATACTTAACCTTCATAAAATAGGACATAATACTATTTCAGTCACTGCCTGCAACAGTTTAAGAACGAGAGAGGGCAGATTACTGGCCATCCCCTGGCAGGTGATGACGTGTAAGGAAGGATTGATTAATGTACGATTTGTGATCCTGTGTGATTTATGCTGGTGATTCATAGATGAATTCATAGTTCTAGTGCTCCTTGCATCTTACAATATCCCATCAGCTTAGCTATGTATACAAAAAGATATTTGATAAATAACAAATAGAGTGCTGAAGGGGCTTCATAAAATCTGTTTCTCTTGTCTTCCCTAAAATTTGAGATTTATGGAGTCCTGTGTAAAATATATTAGCTTGCCTCTTTGTAGCATAACCGCACCACTTTGGAGACAAAGGTGACCCTTAGATAAAATAAACAAATATACAAACATCTCACTTACAGTTGCATATATTATAGACTTTTTAAAGTCATGGCAACCACTTTCTATGTATCTTCCATTTCTAACTTTTACTTGTACAGCTTCAAATATTAATTTATTAAATCACTCCATAATATCTATTTTTTTTCTATTTTTAACCTGTCCAACAGATTCTCTCGCTGTGCATGAGTTTAATTAGTAAGAGTGTAAAGAATGTTATATATAAGTATTGTGCTGTACAGTACTGCTCTTAGCAATAAAAAATTTAACCTTCCTAAAGGCATTGGAAGCTGCATGGTTTTCTCTCTGCAGAAGTGATGCTGCTATAGTTACCACCTGTGGAGCTGAAAAATTACAGCAGTGGAAAAGCTTACCATAGAAACACATGAGCAATGAATAACGCCATTCTTCCAGTACTGCAATTTCCAGTCTAGGGTAAACTAAATTGCTGGAAAACAGGAAACACATGAATGATACCTTGGCATAAAAACTACTTTATATAATACCAGAAGAAAAAGAATTATATTACACACAGAAAATACACTCTAGCGTAACCACCCGACTTAGAGAAATTTCTGCCAGAAAAGATTTTGTACACTCCAAAATTTTGGAAGACTCGAGCTAGCAATTGCCACACAAACTGCTCTTATTCTGCTTTCTTCACAATCACAATGTAGATTCAATCCCAATGAAGACATTGCATGTTTGGTTGCATTAGCAGAAACCTCTGTCAGAGGTCCCTCTCCCACAAACACCACTGTGACATAAATTTTATTGCTGTTTGAAAAATTAAAATATTATGAATATTAACATATTTTAAAACAGTTCAGTTACTCATCTTTTTGACATCATTAAAAAGAAATGGTAGCATAGGTACAAAAGGAAACTGAGATTTTAAAGGAATTAGCCCAACATATAATCAAAGATACTAATTAACTCTAGTGTTGATTTTACATTTGAAATAATTC
Organism: Acropternis orthonyx; assembly: GCA_035583155.1. Classification (NCBI taxonomy): domain Eukaryota; kingdom Metazoa; phylum Chordata; class Aves; order Passeriformes; family Rhinocryptidae; genus Acropternis; species Acropternis orthonyx. The sequence continues at coordinate 89,898,688 of JAWWEU010000111.1, forward strand.
ATTAGAAAAAAATGTTTAATAAGTGTTTATACTCACCTATGGTTTATATCAGTTCCAGTTAAAGATCTCTTAAAGACCTTATCTCACAGATGATACAATGTCAAACTGACCAGTTTTCATCAGCGATTATGATATTCTGTTTACATTGATCACATTAAAAATGTTCTAAAAGAATGTTAACAAAGTCAAGATTTTACAAATTAAATTTAAAACAATCTTAAAAAAAGAAATTAAAAACTATCCTTATTTTTGATGGCAATACATCATTTACTACTGTTCTTCCCCTGAATGCACATCAATTTAGTAGAGAAACTATATATGGCAGAGCATACAATTCAGTCATAGCCGTGCATCAGTAAGACTTCACACCTTCTTGCACCCTTTCCTTCAAAATCCAGCACACAGCAAAGTTTAATTATCAACTCTGCATACAAATCCAGTATTTTTTATTTTGCTTTTGAAGGCATTTAATTTGTACCACGTCCTGATTTGTCACACATGTTTTTAAGTACTAACTTTTCAGGATTGCATGACCTTGAGTAAAGAAAGATCTTATTTTTTCTTCTTCTTCTTTTTTTTTTTTTTTACAATGAGGACAAGCATGTGCATCAAAGAATTCAGCTGCTTTAACAGCTTCTGTAGTTCTTAAGTGGTTTCATAGAGACCATTGTTCTCATTAAAGCATCTGCCACTGTGCTGAAGATTATGATCCTCATTGAAATCAATCATCTGATTCAGACACAAGCTGAACATTCACACCGTGGTCTGAACCTTCAACATATTAAATGTTATTATGTTGGAAATTCAGTTACATGTGGGAGTTTCAAGAGGAACATATTCTTTGATGTGAAAGTTATTCAATTGTGGAGGGACCTCAACTACAGGGAATACCTTCCAGTTCTAAATCTCTTAAAAGGGCTGTAGAAAGCACATCATAAAATGGAATCACTTAACAAATAAATTGTTTTCTTTGGACTAAAAGTTGTATTATTTGTTTGGCTAGCACAGATGTTATTTGTATTTTTAAATTTTACGCCTGTAAAATAGAAATGCTACATAACATCATATTCTATCAAGTTCTTATGATTCTAGAACAATTAATGGCACAAATCTGAAATAACTTTTAGACTAGGTTAGCCTTTAAGTACCCAGGTGTCTGGGAAGCTTTCTGGGAGCATTTTTTATCTTCTCTTCAGAAATGAAGAACTTTGAAGGCAGCAGTGCCAGATGAAAGAGTAATAATCAGTAGGGAACGTGTCCCTACCTTTGATCAGGTATATAGTAGAAACTGAGAGAACTAAGGTTTAGTTGGTAATCAGATGTTACTTTTTGTCAATAAATCTTTAATATTAAAGCATAGGCAGTCCAGAAGTAGAGGATGGAATGTCAGTTCTCCTACTTTCACCTGGGAATTAAATTTCTAATTCTAACTATGCTTTTTAGTGTTACAGTGTGTGAAAAGCTGTGACTTTTCAAGAGCACTGGTTTTCAGTAGTGCTGTCTTAATTTGCTCAACTGAACCTGAACGCCTGAGAAAACTCCAGTTACCAGTTATCATTACTAAATCACTGCACACCCACAAGCAAGTTGTTTTACTTTATTCAACAGTCTGATGACTGAGCTGTTGGAATGGTCAATTGCAATTGTTAACTCTAATGTGCATTTCACCTCTAGGAGCATTGATATCAAAGAAAGAAATTCCTTCATTAATATTGCAGCCCATAGGGCTTTGGGAACTGTGTTTGGTAGAAATTGACTTAAGGCAGTAAGCAGGAAGGGTTAAAGTGTACTCTTCCCTCTGGCTGTATTAGAGCACTGTCTTTTTTTTTTTTTCCTTCTTCTTCGCTTTTTTAATAAGACACTCTCACTTCCATTATCTAGAAAATTCAAAACAAACATGATCACAAGGCACCACAGTTCATTCTTTGCTTGTTTCTATGGATACATAGAGGGCATGCCTATAAAGCAAAGAGATAATGGTTGCAGAAAAGACACAACTAAGGTAGTTTTCATGAAGATAGAATAAGTAATAATATCAAGAAATACTAGTAAACCGAATAAAAGCGCTGCTTTCTTGAAGAATTAGTAGTCAGGATGACACATCCCATCATATTTTGACTGCAGGTTGCAGCAATTGCTAATTAGATTAAAATCAAATATGTCTAATTCCACTTCCATGATCTCTTCATTCTGCTGTGTAGACACAGACTCAAAACTTTATGGTAAAAATGTGGATCCTTGCTACTGAATCAGTGGGGTAGAAGTGTCTGCACGTACTAGAGACTCAAGCATCACTCATTCCACCCAGCAGTGGACAGCCATATCTGTAAATTAGTCAGACATTAGAATAGCATAGTGTAATATCAGGTTGTTACTAGGAAATGCACCAATAATTTCATTTTATAAGAACAGACATCATACTGATGCACACTGGAAAATTAAAAATGTTCAGAAGATGTGAAGAAGCTCATTTACATTCAAAAGTTAATAGTCACAGACACCGCCTCACTAAATCTTAGTTATAGACAGTCTATATCCAGAAAACATGCAAAATGTAAAATCTCATGTCTGCTTTTTCCACAAAACTGCTCTAAAATCCTCTATGATTAAATGCAAATAATCACATATGTTTTCCTAATCTTAATTTGGATTATTGTAGTCATTTGCTTGTAAATTCAAGTATCTTTTTTAAAAGCACAGCTTATTTCCAGTTCCCAAAAGTTTGCAAGAAAAGAGATCCTATAGAGCCAGACTGACAGAATAATTTCCTGTTATTCTTCTACATAAATGTAAAAAAATGGATCATCATCATGATATCAGAGAAGAGAAACTCACTTGTTTCTCTGAAGGAAGTCTGGAAGCAAAGAACAGTGCTGCTAAGGGTGCCATGATGCAATGGTTTCCTTCTAATGTATATTGTCCTGCAATTTACTTTTTCAGGATAGTCATTTACCTTTTGCTGCAAATAAATCAGACAACCTGACTTATCTAATGTATTGATTACAAGCTAGTGACAGACTAACCTCTTAACATTTAAAGTTAAGTCTGTTTGAGAAAATGGTACATTTATGACCTTTTGTACCAATTATTAAGATAAGCTGTGAATCAGACTTTTTCTGTTGCACTTTGGATCACTTTATCCTGTTGCGTCACCCAGCTCTGCTAATTCTCAGTAATAGAACAACAGTAGCAGTTGTCTTTCTCCAACTCTAACAACTATAACAGTTATAATTCTTGCACATGTGAAAAATGCCAACCCTCAGTTTTACTGTATTTGATTTTAAAGGTTTTAGGGCATTTTATGTCCTTCATAAGTCATAGCCAGCATCCAGAAATGTGTGAAATTCAGAGCTGAGGCAGCAATCAAAGTAAAAGGTCAACCTACAAGACAGAACTACTCAAGCTATTGATAAAGAGCATATTGTAAAAAAATTGAAAGCATGCAGTGATTGCTCCTTTTTGGCTTCAGTCAGTGTTGTCAGTAGTTCCAGTACTCAGCGCTTCTTTTGCCCTTCTCATGTTCCATTAGTTGTGCAAGCTTAAGCAATTAGTCTTTGTAAAATCTTTGTGCAGTCTCCTACACATTATCTTTAATTTGTAGTAGTAGGAAACTGTGGCAGAGAGGTCAAGGCTTGATCCTTCAAACACACTTACATTTCTAGCTACTTTTGGTTTTCAGTTTTTGTGACCTACCTCTGATGTAATTTGAAGAAATAGCTTTGTCTGAATCAAATGCAGATATTCAGATGTAGCTATGTACTAAGGGAAGCTATGAAGTTTTCCTTAACCTCTTACACTTCAGTTAATATATAAACAGAAGTCCTATGCTGCACAAATTTCTTACTCCTTCTGAGAACTGGTGGCACTCCCCAGAAAGGATGCAAAAGAAAACAGTGCTGTGGCTTTCTTTTCCTCTCTTGTTCCCAACAGTGGAATTAAATACTGGAACCACATGGGGAAGTAAGTGAATCTCAGAGAGATGGGAGGAAAGAGACAAACAGAGGATAAACACCCAGAAGCTTTAAGGGATGTTTTGGTTTTGAAGTAAAAAGAAAAAAAGCTACCTTTTTTTGTGGAAATTCTTTATTCTACATTCAGCACAAGACTGTAATTCCTGATAGAGTCCAATTTTAACTATTCTTCTTGGAATAACCACAAAGATCTGGGGTGCTTAGATTTACTTTTTTCTCCTCTGGACTTCAGCACCACACATTCCATGCTTACAGTGTAATTAGATACAACACACAGAATCACAGAGTATGCTGAGTTGGAAGGAACCCACAAAGATCATTGAGTCCAGCTCCTGGCCCTGCATAGGACCAACCCCAAGAGTCACACAGTGTGCCTGAGAGCATTGTCCAAATGCTTATTGAACTCTGCCAGGCTTGGTGCTGTGACCACTTCCCTGGGGATCCTGTTCCAGAGCCCAACCACCCTCTGGGTGAAGAACTTTTTTCTAATATCCAACCTAAACCTCCCCTGTCACAACTTCAGGCCATTCCCTTAAGTCCTGTCACTGGTCATCACAGAGAAGAGATCAGTGCCTGCTCCTCCTCTTCCCCTCACCAGGAAGTTGTAACTGCAGTGAGGTGTCCCATCAGTCTCCCCTTCTCCAGGCTGAACAGACCAAGTACCCTCAGCCACTCCTCACACGGCTTCCCCTCAAGGCCCTTCACCCTCTTTGTTGCCTTCCTTTGGACAATCTCTAATAGCTTAATATCTTTCTTATACTGTGGTGCCCAAAACTGCCCACAATATCCAAGGTGAGGCTGCCCCAGTGCAGAGCAGAGCAGAACAATCCCCTCCCTTCCCTGGCTGCTGGTGCTTTACCTGATGCCCCCCAGGACACAGTTGGCCCTTCTGGCTGCCAGGGCACTGCTGACTCAGATTCAACTTGCCATCCACCAGGACCCCTGGGTCCTTTTCCACAGCATTGCTTTCCAGCATCTCATTCCCTAGTCTGTACAAACATCCAGGGTTTCCCCATCCCAGGCGCAGAATCTGGCCCTTTCCTTTTGTAATGGTTGGTGATTGCCCAGCCTTCTAATTTGCCCAGGTCTCTCTGCAGGGCCTCCCTGCCTTTGAGCATTCAACAGTTCCCCTCAGTTTTGTGTCATCTGCAAACTTGCTCAGTATCCCTTGCAATCCTGTGTCCAAGTCATTTATGAAGATGTTGAAGAGCACAGGGCCTGAGATGGAGCCCTGGGGAACGCCAGTATTGACAGGTCACCAGCCTGATGTCACCCTATTCACTATTACCCTCTGTGCTCAACCTGTAAGCCAATTGCTCATCCATCACATGATGTGTTTATCCAGCTGTGTTGGACATTTTACCCAGAAGGATCCTGTGAGAGACAGTATGGAAAGCTTTACTGAAATCCAAAAAGATGATATCGACTGGTTTCCTTTGATCAGCCAGGTGGGTTACCTTGTGACAAAAGGAAATCAGGTTTGATAAGCAGGACTTTCCTCTCATGAAGCCATGCTGGTTGTGACCAGTGACTGTACTGTCTTTCAGGTGTTTTTCAATACTTCCCAAAATAACCTTTTCCATAACTTTACCAGGCACTGCAGTGAGACTGACAGGCCTGTAGTTTCCATGGTCCTACTTCTTGCCCTGCTTGAAAATCTGGACATTTGCCAGCTTCCAGTCAGCTGGAATCTTTCTGGATTCCCAAGACCGCTCAAAAACTATCAAGAGAGGTTTTGTGATCACATCAGTCAGATTTTTGAGGATTCTTGTATTAATTCCATCAGGCCCTATAGATTTGTAGGGATCCAGTTGGAGCAGCAGATCCCACACAATTTCAGGGTCAAGTGGGAGTTGATCGTTCTCACAGTCCTGGTCCTCAGGAGGTGCTGAGGCACAGATTATTAGGGTTGCAAATTGGTAGAATTAGTGACAATGCAATGAAGAATTGGTTATGAAAACTTCTTTCTCTAAGTTGAATTCAGAATCAAATAGTTTGCAGCTATGACATTTTAAAATAATAAATGCATAAAGAGGAAACCCCTGTTTTAGAAACAAACAAAAATATATTAGCAAGAAGCTGATAAAGAGAGGAAACTGGTAACAAGGTAGACAGTTCTGTATTTAGATCAGAGCTGTTATAGTTCAAAATTATTATGTTGTATATTTAAGTTCTATCATTTCACAAACTATTAAAGATTTTTGTCCCACAATTTTGTTGTTACCTGTCTCCTCATTATCAGTGTAGCAAACTGCAGTTGCTCTGTGATGAGACTGAAATCTTGGAAATTATTGTCACATAGTTCTGCAAACTATAAATTCATCAGTGAATGCTTTTGTGCTTAAAGATTACATTAAGTTTATAAGAGAAATGAGTACTAGTGTGCAGTGCAAGTTTAATGAAAACAGTGTAACAAGCAATATGCTGCACACCAGTATTCAGTTTCACTGATTTGGGTACAGTGCTCGTAAGTCCTACTGCAAATAGATTCATTGATTTGAAAGCTGTTTAGAGCCCTAGGGACTGCTGGGAGCAAATGGACATTTTCTGTCATAAGGAATTATGAGACATTTTTGAAGGACAAACAGAATTTAGGCTGCATGTGATTTCAGTAAGAAGTGGAAATCTGCCTTCAACCTTATGCTGTTGAAAACATTTATATGCTTCCTTGGACATGTTTCATAGAGTGCTAATTTTTTATTATAAAAATATAGCCTTTCAACTTTAAAAAAAATATAAATAAATTTTAGCAGATGTCAACCTCTATTTACTATTTTTCCCATACAACACAAGGAAGGAGAAAATGTAGATTTAACTGAAAAGACCAAGGAGACCGGGGAAAGGAGTAATGTCAGAGCTAATTACAGCAGTTGTGACGGACCCGGCCTGACAGACCATTATTTCTCTTCCTAGATGTGGTCAGGGACTTGATTGCTGCCCAGATAGACTGTTTTCACCAACCTTTGCTGTACTTTTTTCTGAGAGATCCTTAACTATCCACCATTAAGTGCTGTGTGTCCAGAAGTGGTTGATACCACAGTTGTGTATCCTCCTGCAACAGGAATGGCCATAATTGTCGTATTACAGAGCAGAGCTTCTTATGCATCATACATTTTAATGGATATGTGTCCTTCATGTGATGAGGGATCACCTGCATACTCACCAAGTGAGTGAATGACCCTAAAAAGTTAGTACTGTTTTAATAAGTTGAATTAGTACATTGTAAAACAAATTATAACCTTCCTGAATCCCTGAAAATAGTGACAACTTTGAAGGTCTGAAATAGATAATTGATAAGCAAGAGTGTTTCATCCTTCTTTTTTTCCATAAACCAAATTCTGTCCTTCCCAAGTCATAACTAACTCAAACAACTCCAGTAAACTTTCTATGGTTTAGGTGTTGTTTCAGGAGTGTATTCTTGCTCAAGGAAACTCATATACATATGCTTAATGATAAGATTGAGCAGACGCTCATTGCTGTTTGACTGGGACAGATAAAGGATTAGCTGAGTCCTATAAATTAATTTTCTGTTAGAGCTGAATAATTTTGTGCACAATGGTCTCTTTATCATATGTTGGCAGCAGGCAAGCAAGGTGCTGGAGTTTTTTGGTTGCTCATGTTCTCCTTTTTGAAATGGAATTGGAACCTTCCCTCTTTAATATTTTCATCTCAGTCATAGAATTTGAACTATCTTTTAAATGTGATCTCCTATTTAGTCCATGCTAGAATCAGTATAACTCTAAGTTTGCCTCAAAGGAAATTTGAAGTCAAATGGTTTCTCCATGAGTGTGCACAACCAATCTAAAAATATTTTCCTTATGAGTTTTCTAAACCAATTTAGTTCAGAGTGATTTGGTCTTGGTTTAAAGAGAGCCTGTCAGTGGTTGCTTATATAAAGAGAAGCAATTTAGAAAATTGTGGTGGCTTGACCCTGGCTGGATGTCAGGTGCCCACCAAAGCTGGCCTATCACTCCCCTCCTCAGCTGGTCAGGGGAGAGGAAATATATTGCAAGGTTTGTGAGTTGGGATAAGGGCAGGGATACATCACTCACAAGTTACCATCACAGGCAAAACAGATTCAATTTGGGGAAAAATTAATTTACTACAAATCTCACCAGAGTAGGGTAAAGAGAAATAAAACAAAATCTTAAATCACCCTCCCTTCACCCCTCCCTTCTTTCCGGCCTCAACTTCACTCCTGAATTCTCTGCCGCCTCCTCCTCCACAGAGGCACCCAGGGCATTGCAGTCATTTGATCATAAGTTGTCTCTGCTGCTCCTTCCTTCTCAGTGGGATGGCTACTTACACTCTTCACCTGCTCCAGTGTGGGGTTCCTCCTGCAGGAAACAGTCCTCCATGAACTTCTCTATGTGACTCCTTCCCATGGATTGCAGCTCTTCAGGGGATCCACTGTGGGTTCCAAGGCACGGGGTCACCAGTCCTGTCAGGAAACCTGCTGCAGCGTGGGCTCCTCTCTCCATGGGGCCACAGCTCCTGACAGGACCCTGCTCTTTCATGGGCTGCTGCCAGGCCTTTTTCTTCCCCACTTCTTCACTGCATTATTCCAGAGGCACTACCATCATTGCTGATGGGCTTGTCTGTAACAGGCAACAGGTCTGTCCTGGAGCCAGCTGGCATGGGCTCTGTCGGACATGGGGGAAGCTTCTGGCAGCTTCTCAGAGAAGCTGCCCCTGTAGCCCACATCCCACCCCTCCTCATCAAAACCTGGTCACACAAACCTAATACAAAAATGCTTTCAGTGAAAGGAAAAAAAAATATTAAAGTGAATCATTGAACTTGCAGAATAATCATTCCAGATAGCGGAAAAAAGGATTCAAAACAGTAAAGGTAACAAAAGCATTCAGATCTGGAGAAGATACCATAATTGAGGCAACCTGAGTGAAAGTGCTAAAGCAGCATGAAGTCTGAATTGATTTTTGGGAGCTGTATAATACAAAGAAAGATTGGCAGTTATATTATATACTAAAAACCACCTGCTGTGCACAAGGAAGAAACACCTCCTATATATATTGTCCTTTGATATTTTTAAGATTATTTATGAGATTAGGTTATCCTTCTGGCTGCAATGAGTTTCTGTGGATTTGTCTATTACACAAAGCTTTCAAAGAAAGATCCTAATTGCCTTTACATTATGCTGGTATTTTCTGGGAAGCAATTTAATGGATCTTTGCATGAAGTGTAAATCAAATTAAAGTTTAAACTGATAAAGTGTGATGCTCCTCTCATTTTCCAGTAATTTAAAACAAAATAACACTAGGAAAAAATAAAAGTAACAACTCTAAAATAAACTGAATTACATCTACTATTTATTGACTGAAGGAGCTGTTGCCTCCAACTTCCATAACTTTGTTATAGATAATATAGTGAGAGCACTAAAAGAACCTTTGTCATTAAATACTGAACCCACTGTGACATGTAGTTTTTTGACATTCTCAGCTTCATACTAGCATGGAATCATATATTGCTTTGGTTTGGAAGGGACCTTAAAGTTCATGATGAGTGTTGAGTGTGCTTCCTTTCAGGAAGCCCTCTTCTGTACAACTACAAAACTACACAAATGGCATGTACAGTGCTTTCGGTGTACTCCCACTTAGAAATGGGAAAATGCACAGATATATAGAAAAGTATACTCTGCTTCGGACAACCACAAGACTGTGTCACTAGAGTACAAATTATGTCCATGACACATTGTACAGAGGGATTATAATCTTTTCTCTTAAAACCAGAATTGGTTTAAAAGTTAAAAACTGTGGTTAAATACAGCTGTGACTGGATTATTAATGTTACTATACAGTCCTATGCATTGAGCAATATTTAAAATAAATGAGTTATCAAAACCTGTGTTGACATCCCAAAGCTGTCAATCTTTTACAAAAGTTTGGTTTCATCAAAGAAGGTCACTGGTGTAGTATTGATTCAAGGAGAAGAATTTGTATTATTGAATTACCAGTAATATGTCATATAATGCAAATATTTCTTGTTGATTTTCTTTCCAATCTAGTGTCTAAACCAAAGAACAAAGGACTGTTTTAACATTGGAAATGATAATGGAAAGTGTGTCCCTTACCAGTTCAGAAGATCATAAGAATGTCAGAGAACAATTAATTTTCCCTCCATTTTTTTTTTTTCCCTCTATCATAAGCCCGGAGATGTGAGGTGATGGTGCTTTAGAAGTACTGTTCTTGTCCCTTTTTCTCCTTTTTACACTATTTCTGTCTCACAATTTCTGCCATTTTTCTTTCATATGATTCTGGATAGTTAGGGACTTTTTTTCCACTATACCTCTGGACTTTGTCAGTGCTGCAGTTTAAAATCTGGAGCCTTTTTTGATACATAATGTATACAATGGCTGCATGGTTTTCTTTTGATGGCTTATAAATCTGCATCGGTATTAGTAGGCAGTGTAAATTGACAGGGTAAATCAGTTAGTGCTGAGGACCCAACAGCACCATTAGTCATGTGTCAGGGAGCTTTGACTCACACTAGACCTCATTTGGAACTGAATGCGCAGTCTACGCAGCTGAAGTATCCAAGATGTGAGACTGTTCTGGTGCAGGTTCATCTGAAACAAATGGAGTTCTTGTACTCTTGGGACCAAAGTGGAACAAGGCATTTCAACTGGGGACAACCAGGAGGTTTTCTTCAAAACCATACTCTGTAGCTAAACTCACTCATATAGTCATATAATATTTCAGCAAACCACTCCAAATCTGTTTCTTATTTTACAGCTTCAAAATTATGATAGTTTCCTAATTTCTTTCATGCATTATTCACTTCTTATGGCTCATGTATGTAATTATCTAATGACTTTTTCTTGGAGTTATTCACAGGTGTACAACATAGGCAAAGGATATTACTGTTCTGATTTGCTGCCCCCTTCCATTTGTTTCTTGCATTTATAAAGTATAACAGGTGATCATGAAATTGTGACATTTACTTGGAAAAGTATTTCAGTATAATTCTTGTGAATTGACTGTGATGTTATATTTTCAAGCTTTATATTCCTTTGAAGAAGTTTTTAAAAACTGTTTTCTTTGCCTCATCAAGAATCACTCTTCTTTATTATTAGGATGTTACAATATCAATAGTGAAATGTTATAACATTGCTCATTTTGTTAACAATAAAGTCCTCACAATTTTTTACGAGACCTGTTATTTTTAATCTTTTCTACAATAGAAAAAGTAAGACTATAAGAAGAAATGCCTGGTGTTAGTATATACAGCTCAATAGAAGAATGTATGAAAATGGTTTCTTTAAAGGTGAAGACTAAAGTCCATATATTATGTCAGTCAGCAGTGATGATCTGTCTTTTCATCTATAAACAAACTGAAACACATTTGATGACTAAAGATCATCACCACCAAGTGCAGATTTCCAGGAAGAATTCAGTTTACTATTGCTTTTTTAATTAGCAGAACTGTGTTATGTTGATATTAAAACCACTGAAAGCAGGATTCTTGATGCTGCACAAATGAAAGTAATTCAGTATTTTATTTACGTTCCTCTCCTGGTGTCTGCAGCAGATCTATAAATAGAATAGGCTACACACAGAAATTTATTATTGCAGCTGATAGCAATTTTCTTTAGCAAAGGTATCTGGAGGCATTATTCATGAGATTCATTCTGGTAGACTCTCCAGCTGAGATCCTCACTCCCCAGATCTGTGGGTGATCAGCTTAGGAACTCACTAATCAACTGTTATGAACAAAGACTGTCATAAGACTTACTTATTTCTTTCTTTTAAAAAATACAGGAGGTCTTTTAGATCCAGATTATTTTCTTTAACCTGATTGCATGGGTATTATAAGCAGATAACAGAGTTTTAGAATTACATGTATTTGACCTTTTATCAGTGCTTATCCTAATGATTGCACTATTATCAGAAAACCACAATGACTGTGATTTGGTACAACACTCACATCTTCTGCATTCATACCCACGGGCACATGTGACCTTGTCAAGTATAAGGTAGACATGTTTCTGTTCGATACTGAGGATGTATAGCAATCACATGAACTGACCCATCTAAATGTTACCTAATTTTGGCCATAAAAACAAGGGTAAGCTCAAATAAAACCTTTAATGAACTTATATTTATTGTAAGTGGTAGATGGGAATGTCTTACACTCCTGCTTTTTCTATCTGTGATAGAATATGCACATTTCTAAACCTTTGGTTTTCTTACCCCTCAAGACTGATTACAACCTATTTTCCCCTTGCCTATTCTAATATTCTTTCTATGACTGAAAACATAACTTATATGATAGCAGAGATATTACCTGTTTATTCTGTTTCAATTTCAATATAGTCACTACTGTAAGCATATTTCAGGGTTTTTTTTACATTCTACTATGTTGTCACAAGCTATATGTAATACACGAATATACAAATGATGTTTCCATTTGCAAAGTAAACTATAACTTTCTTTTTTTTGTTGTTTTCACATATTTTTCCATTTTTTCAGACATAATAGAGGACTGTTTTTCTGTAACAGTTATTTAGACTACGTTATGACAGCAGCAGTACAAACAACTAATGGGACATTAGAAAAGTCACATATCTCACCAAGAAAGGAAAGAAAAATTAAAATATAAAATATAAAACCTGTCAATTCAAGTCACCAATAAAGCATTCTGGTGTGTCCAATGCCAAGTACACTAGTAAAAACAAAGATATCTATTACAACCATAAGTCAAATGCCACTGATTTTGTGTAAGTGTAAAATCTATTCTGTTTGTTTTAAGTGCATTTGGTACTTATATATATTTTCTTGTTTTTAATTTAAATTTGTCAGTGATGCAGAGAATTGGTATTGTGAATGCCCTAAACTCTACACTGGAAAGCTCTGCCAGTTCGCAACTTGTGATGAAAATCCGTGTGGAAATGGTGCTACGTGTTTTCCAAAGTCAAGGCGAGATGCTGTTTGCTTGTGTCCATATGGAAGATCTGGTGTCCTCTGCAGTAATGGTAAAACCCTTTTTATTCATGCATTGGTTGTAGTTTCTATCATTCATAGAAGTTGTGGTAAGAAAAAAGTCAAATATTTTGAAGGCAAGACACTGAAAGTGGCCACTGCCCCACCTACAAATACTGCCCAAAACCCAGTCACAAAGAATGGCTGAGCTGATCAACTTCCCCAAGTGTTATTTAATAAAAGTTCCTGCCAGAGAAAGGGAGACAGAGGGATCAAAGAAGCTGAGAGTTTACAAGCTAGGAAATACCAGGTAGCATCCGATATTTTAGTAAACCACCTGAGGAAAAGCTGAGACAGAGATTTGACTGAGAGCTCCTTTGGAAAAATTGATTTGCCCTATAATTTCATTTTTCCTCTACTTAGGGAAGCATTACTTTGTGCATTTCACATATAAAAACAGTGTATGCAGGATACTTTCTGGATTGTAAGAATATCAGCAGGTACCAGAATCTGATTAATTTTTCAGGTCAAAAGGAGGAACAAAAAATTTACCAAGTGCTTTGCCTTGAAACAGGATACAGGATGAAGGGAAATTAAAAATGCCAAGTAAATAGGTCATTTTGATTAATATTATCAAATGAAGGGCTTTTATTACTCAAGCATTGGTCACAATGATTGTTCTGGGTCAGAAATTCCTCTGTGTGAACAGCCAAAGTATTCTTGTCCCTTAACAGTAGCAAAGAGTAATGACCAAAAAATCTCCATATAGAAAATAATCACTGGTCCTGAGCTGATTTAGCAGTGCATATGAACTGCCTTTTCAAATTGATGCAACAAAATAAATATTAAGCAATAATTGGGTTTATCATAGCATATACATATGTAGGTCTTATTTAAAATTTTTACTCCCAAAATTTTCAGGAGAGGAATGTTTATGTTTTATCGATGTTTTCATCAAACCCTGATAACTGATAGCAAATAGCAGATAAAAGAAGCAAATATATGAAATGTGTATGATAATTCCTCGGTAATCTTTCTTAGCTTGCAGTGGCAAAATACATTGGAACTTCATATGCCATATCGAGTCTGTCTGTCTCTGTTCCTTCTCAGTTTCACTGCATTCTCTTTAAAATGAGGCTCCAGAGCTGATTCAAGGTGCAAGATTCAAGCTGTGATAATGCCATTGCTTTATACAGTGGTGTTTGACATTTTTCTCTTTTACACTCTGCCCTTTCCTTAAACAATTCTTCCATTTTATTTGCTTTTATGAGTACACTGATGTATTCATGGGAGTGCTCCTCACACCTCATTCTTTGAATGCTGATGGCAAGTTCAGAGCCCAGCATTCTATACTTATGCCTAGGGCTGTTTTTGAAAACTACCCCAATTTACATCTGTCAACACTGAGTATCATCTAATGCTTTATCCCTGTCATTGTTTAATGAGGCTCTTCTGCTACTCTTCATATTTAGCTATCTCTAAACTGAGAGACTGTGTAAAAATTGAGAGCCTAAATTGAGAGAAAGTACACAAATTCATTAGTTGATTAGACTACAAAGCTTGTTGTTGAAAGCACAGAAAAGATTAATTTTATTGAGTGGAAAGGGAAAACCCTGTCTGGATCAACACTGTAAGAAAGCAAAACTGGAAAGAACACTCAGCTTTGTAGGGCAGAGCGTAAATCTAGGGTAATAAGCCCACAACCTAAGAAATTACTATTGAAATCTGAAGAATTATTTTATTGAACTCTCTTAAGAGTTTAAAAGGAATAGAAATAAAATGAGCACAGACAAATGTCTTAAACTAAGCTGCAAGACACCCCATTATCACATATTCTAAAACAAAGAAGGGAGAAACAGAGCCACAATGCAGTGGCATGCAGGGATAGTTCTAACAACATTGAAGCCATGCTTTTGGGGAGGTATTTGAAGATAATGATAGATTGCCTAATTAAAATGATAGAACAATTTAAATTATTTTAGAAACAAAAGCAAATTTAATTATTTACTGTAACAAAATAAGCATCCCAGATAATAAACTTAATAGAAAAAAATGGTCCATTTAAATTAAAGCATAGACTTGTACCTTTTAAATATATCGTCTTCTGTTTAAGATACACAATAATATTGTCTCCACTATTCAGATTAGTAACCTAGTGCATGCTACTTTGTGTCTGAAACATTGAAGAAAACCTGGTTTCTCCTAAATGTTTTTCAAATAAAAGTTGGTTTTCATCAACAAGAAGTTATCGAGATGTCACAGTGATTATTTAATAAAATGAATATAGCTAATGTACCAAATAAAATTGCTATTTCATGCCAGTTTTGCTGTTCCTCCCAATAGAGATTATTTTAAAAATACAAACTAAGGATAAATAAAGATGTAGACAGAGCCACAAATGAGCCCACTGCTACAGGTCTTCCCCATATTACAATCCATTAAGAGCTGGAAGTCACACTAGAAACATCAATCTCTACAAGTATGTGAGAAGTGATAATAAAACTATGGTTACCATTTAATGAACACAAAACAAAAACAAGAAAACAAACAAAAAATACCTGAATTGCTTGACTTGGCAAGTTAAAAATACATTTTATGAGAAATGTACAAAATTCAAAAGGTGAAGAAAGTAATAGGGTTATAATAAATATGACAAATGAGGCAAAAATATAAGGATAGATAGTAACGTCTATTAGACAAGCCTATATAAATATGAAAAATAGACAAAGTCCAGGACTAACAAGGAATTTTCTTACATTTTTGAAGCAGATGGAGCATACTGCAGTCTAAGCAGGCTGGTAACAATGGCTCTGAGTTTTTCTTAGTTAAGTTATGCTTGTTTCAGACATCAATAAAAGCTTCCTAAAAGCATGCCCGTTTTTCCAAATATACAGAACAAAATGCATTATCTCTCACTACACTTTTGCCTTGCTTTTATTACTAGATGACCACAATATTTTGACTGCAAGTTAACCATTATACATTGAAAACTCTCTCAAGAAGCTGCATAGATAAGGCATAATGGGCCAAGGGAATGGAGGATGATAATATAAAATAGAAGAGAGGACAGGTTTTGTTGATCAGGCAGAGGACATAGCTAGACAAGCCAACTGACCAGCCAACTATTCACATGCGACCAGCCTTTTTTGTCTCTGTATCCTTCTATTTTTCCACACTTGTTCCTCCCCAAATCACCTCTCCCCATTAAACATTCTTAAGTCTTGTGCTATTCCAAAATTCTCTTCACCTGCATCTTGTAACAGGTCTCATACCCCATGGCAGATACACCACTCTTTTCAAAGGGTGATTGATCCAGTGTTGGCTCATGATGGTTAACCTTAACATTAGGTCTGAGGGTCTCCTGGGGCAGTCCTGGAAGGGCTCTGGACAAGGTGTTCCTTCTTCTTAATCCTCAGTTTGGGTTCATTCTTACTGTTGGGCTCTATGCTACTCTGGGGTTGTGGAGATGATCCTGTGGTGGGCTGATGATTCCTGTAGTATGGCTGGGACTTGACTGTTGATTTGCAGAGCTAAATGCCTCCATGACTTCCAGCTTGGGGGAGATGGGAGAGTGGCATGGAGGGATGGAGTACACCATTAGTACACAACACTTTGGAACAGAGTCTATGTCTATATGGACAGCTTGACTTAATCTCCCAAGTGGTTTTTTAAGCTTTACATAAAGGGATCTATGTCATTTAAACTGAGTCCAGTTATTGAGCTCTGCCTTTTCTGTAGATTTGTATGAAAGCAGCCAGCATTCAAGCCCTTAATCTGATAAATTTCCTCTCCATTTAAATTAGTAAAAAGTTACTTACATCGTGCTTTTTTGCAGTCTGTAAATCTCCTCCACTGTTTAGTATCAGAGTTGATTAGAGTTGTTGAATTGTTACCATCTCTGTAATCAACCTTTCTTTTGTTTTTTTTAATACTTTCATCTAAACAAAGACTGGAGACATTCCCTGGTTGGTACAGGAAATTGATACAGTCTGTAAAATGTAAGGCAAGGATATTTGAAATGTCTGAGTGTAAGGAATTTTGGTACATAAAACACAGAAGTTTTAAATAGGAAATAGCAGAATATCATGGTAATGCAGGGTTGTGATGGCCTCCTAAATGCAAGTGAAGCAGAAATGGTTCATTCACCACGACTGGAAATGAATACCTGGACTTCTAAACTCTTCATATTAAATTTTTTTTAATTACATGTTACACAAGACACTCGGCCCTTCTGGGAAGCTGCTCATCATAACATGAGGCATTTTATTAAGCCAGGAGCCAAGAGCAAGCACTTTGTAAGCAGAAATGCAAATTTAAAGGGAGAAGGATTTCAAAGGAATGTGCATTCCTAAGATGAGTAATTTCGTCAGTTGCAGTGTTTTAGACGAAAGTTCAGTGTTTAGTTTCACATATGTACACATATGACAACATGAAACAGAGTCCTAACTGTGGCACTGCATTTAGCAAACATATCCTGAAAAGGGCCATTCACAGCAATGTGTAAGGATGTTCTTTGAAACATTTCTGAGCAACATTTATGGTAATGATTCACAGTCCAAAGGATTCCAGCAAGTTTTCTGTAGGATGTATTCCCTCATGTATAAAATTCATTTCAAAGTGTTGAAGTGGGAATAGCCACTTGCTTCAAGCTCTGTAGAGTGAAAATCAGCCTGCAAGTGCAGGGTTTCTGTGCAGCTATGTTTGGCACACAATGTCACCTTCAGAGCTGTTTGGGTCTGCAGACTAAATCATGGAGTTTGGTGACAGGAGATGCCCAAAGGGAAATTTCTCAGCTAAAAAAATCTGCATTGCAAGGTTTCTGGTCAGTGATAAAAGACCTTGGGGAGCTGGTCAGGGTTGCTCTTCATCCTGTTCAAAAGAATTTATTTTCTGCATCATTTGGTTTTCACTGGGCCTTAATTTCCCCCACCTCTGCAATGTGAGGAATGTCATAAAAAATATAAAAAATGGATAGGCACACTCTCACACTACTAATGTCACTGCTGTATTACCAGTTTTTCAGATTCATATTTTCATCCTTGTGCAATGAAATCACTTTTATTATTTCAAATTTCAGCTCCAAGTCAAAGTATAACTCTGATGACTCCATGATTACTGATGCCACAGGACAAATAAAAGGAATCCATAAGTATTTATTGGGGGTGAGGAGGGGAAGGCATACACCTGAATTACCGATTATGTGGATCACTAACTCCTCATACAACAGTCTTCCAGACATCAAGAGTCTTTTACTACTAGCTTGAACTCTCAGCTTGCACTGCACCACCCTGCAGCTCCAGCACCCCTTAGCTTTTCCTACTTCCCAGAGTTTTCAGTGAGAAAAGTGGGTTTACATGGCAAGGTTCCACTGCAGCCTGTCATTCAGACCATGGACAGGCTGTTTGCAGCCCATGAGGGTCCATGGTGGAGCAGATACCCACCTGCAGCCCATGGAGGACCCCACACTGAAGCAGGTGCATGTCTGAAGAAGGCTGTGATCCCATGGGAAGCCTGCACCATAGCAGTGTCCAGGTGCGACCTGTGGACCCATGAAGAGAGGAGCTCACACTGGAGCAGGTTTTCTGGCAGGACTTGTGACCATCTGGGAGCAGGCTGTGAAGAGCTATAACCCATGGGAAGGACTCACACTGCAGATGTTTATGGAGGACTGTCTCCCATGGGAGGGACCCCACACTGAAGCAGAGGAAGAGTGTGAAGAGTCCTTCCACTGAAGAGGAAGGAGTGGCAGAGACCTCATCATAACCCCCATTACCCATCACCCTGTGCTCATGGTGAGGGAGGAGGTAGAGAATGTGAGGTGATTATGATGGTGGTGGGATGTTGGTTGGACTGGATGATCGTGAAGGTCTCTTCCAGCCTTGATGATTCTGTAATTCTGTGATTCTATGAAATACGTGGGCAGGTCTTTAGGAGAACTGAATACTGCTCATCCCACAGTGTATATGGCTGCTAATCCTGGAGCCAGACACTGAGCTGGTAACTGTTCACAGTGAGTCAGTGTTAATATAAAAGAAGTGTATTATCTGATTGGGGGTGGTCCCGTGGTGTAAAGGAGAGCACTCTGAATCCCAAGGGTTCGAGTTCGAGTCTCAGTGGGGACCGTCCCCATGGCAGTTAAATGCCTCCCTGCCGTTCGATCCCATCAGATCTCGGATGCCCAACAGGGTCAGCCCCAGTTAGTACCGGGTGCTGTAGACAGTCCCGAGGATTTCACTGTCACTGTCCAAGCTCGCTCGGCCATGGCAAATGGACCTTAGGACTTAAACAGTGGGGCCAGTTCTGCGCACGCTGTGCCTCACCTAAAAAATCCACTGCGCAGGCTGGAAGGGCACACCCACATGGGGAGAGTCCTTCCCAAGATCTTCATTCACGAAGTCTGGCCATACATACATTATCTGATTGCAATTCTGTAGCCTGCCTTCATCTCTTTCTATCCCTTTAATCTGTCTTGTTTTTTGCAATGCATTGTAAAGCTGTGTTTCAAGATGTATTGGTGGTGAATACTGAAGGAACATTAATTTTAACTCATAACAGCAAAATTCAAAGATAATGAAAGGATTATTCTCTTTCTTCTCTGTCATTTTATTCTCTTCTCTCTGTTAAGATTTTTTCCAAATTGAAGTTGATTTTTTTTTAACTCCCGTATTTTATGCTCACCTCCAATAAGATGTACAATGTTAGGGAAGTTAAATAGTCAACCATATTTATATGGTGGGCTAATTTGTCATTATTTGTTTGTGAGGCAATGGAACTTATCACATCATGTGTTATTACTTGTTCAGTACTGGGAACACAGAAAAGCACAATGATGAATGACATAGACCTGAATGAGAGACACAGGACTAGAGCAAGGACAAAAAGTTGATAAAAGACTTCAATACTCTGTCAGGGCAGTGTTTATTTTAGGCACAGTGTTAATTTGGAGTCTTTTTGCAAGGCTCATAATCAGAGACGTTGGGACACATCTTTGTTCTTTACCACCAGACTGTGCACTGCAAGAGTAGAATTCAACTCGCATGGTGTCTAGGCAGGGGAGAAAAAACCAAAAAAAACCCAATGAGGTTACCTGTTCCCTTTTCTATTTCAATCAGCCCCAAACATTTTACAAATAATGTTTAGAAGGACTGTGTTTCAAGGAAAAGATTATACAAATTTCTGCACAGTCTTGGCTCCATAGGTTTATAATTAAATGATAGAGAATAAAAGGAAAAGTTGGAGCTGTCTTGCTTCACACAATGTTACTAACCACTGTATTTTTCATACAGGATTGTTATTTTTTTTCAATTTATAAGTTAAAAATAATTAAAGAGTATGGCAAACTAGTCTGTATTAAAATCAAACTAATGAAGATCATTGCATGAAAGGAATCTCAAAGACAGAATATTTTACATGGAGGCACATTTACTGATGAACTTTCACTTTTTTATGTGACTGAATAAAGATTTCTGGATAAATAATACTTAGCGTAGAGAAGAAACATGATTAAAAATGTGGTATAAAATCTATAAATGGCAGACCAGAGACAGATAAAATATGGAATACCTGTCAAGCTAGATAGTTTGAATTAGCCTGAAATTGACTTTTGACTTGGTATTAATTAACATTTTTAACTACATTTTACTCTCCATAGACCAGGATAGGGAAGACTATTTGTAAACACTTCATCTGCCTACTTGCTAAGGATAGGGTAGTTAATTAGGTACTGTATTTGACTTCTGCTAGGTGTGAGACAGTTCTTCAACATAGTGGAGAAAACTGTGAAGTAAACCAAAATAATGTGTAATGATTTTCATTAAAAATGCCTGTGGGACTCCAATTGCCTTAAACAGTATTTCCTCCTGTGATGACCACATGCCTGGTGAAGGTATAGCTCCACATGGTGCTCATCCAAGCACCGTGCATGCACAGGGAAGGACCAGCACAGAGGGAAGCAGAGTTGGGATATGAAAGCTGATAAAGAAGTGCAGGTAGTAAACACTAAATAAGGACGGTACAACCAGGGAATGTGAAATTCCCTAAAACTGTTGGTGGGTGTGAGTTGGTCCTCTGGAGAGGCATGCCCTGCTTCCTGAGAGTCTCCTGATAACCACTGTTACATAAATCTTTGTGTGCCCAGATAGTGAGTTTAGCCCACTATTAGTGACATACTGGTTTTACTATTGTTTTTACTTGGCTAATTGTACCACTGATTTGTATTACTTCCTGGTTTTTTATGCTCAAATAAGTTGTTGATTGTGCTGGTTTAAAGGTAAACCAGCAGGAGGAATGAGTCTAACTCACAAACAGATTACAAGTCAGAATTATAG
>JAWWEU010000111.1:89919990-89932148 GCA_035583155.1 Acropternis orthonyx
GACAGAGGGTGATTCCTCTGAGGTGCAGGGTTGGTAGATGAAAGAAAAATTCCAAGATTTTAAACCCATAACATTGATTCAAAAAACTACTGGCTGCATCCTAAATATGCTTTATTTTTCGGCTGACATAAAGGGTAACATTAGGTGGTCAGCTGTTACATAGATATCTATGTCACAGCTCATAGAATCATAGAATGATTTTGGTTGGAAGTTCTGAAGATCATCTTGTTCCAACCCCCTGCCATGGGCAGGAACATCTTCCACTGGGTCAGGTTACTCAGAGCCCCATCCAGCCTTGAACACCTCCAAGGATGGAGAGTTCACAATCTCTCCAGGCAACCTGTTCCAGTGCCTCCCACCCTCACAATAAAGAATTTCCTCTTCATATTTAATCTAAACCTACCCTCCTTCAGCTTAAGGCAATGCATTCTCTCTTGTCCTATCCCTACTGGCCCTTGTGAAAAGTCCCTCTCCAGCCTTACTGCAGGTCCCCTTCAGGTACTGGGAGGTGCTCCACGTTCTCCCTGGGGCCTTTTCCTCTCCAGACTGAACAGCCCCAATTCTCTCAGCCTCTTCACAGGAGACGTGTTCCAGCCTTGTGATCAAGGTAGTGGCCCTTCTCTGGACTTGTTCCAACAGGTCTATGGCTTTCTGGCATTGGAGGCCCTCTGTCAATGTTCAATCCATCTTTATATGGAATGCCAAAAGGAGCAAGTATTTTACTCTGTTGGGAATAACCTGTCAGGAACAGACTCTTCAGTGATCTCTGTCAGTGAATCAAATTACCTGGCTCTATGGAGGCACATGATAGAATTTGCCTTTTCCATTATAAAGCAAAGCAGGAAAAGACAATAAACCCAAAGGCCTTCTTTATTTTAAAATCTTCTTGTGTCTAAAATATTTTGTGGTTTATTAAATAAATGAAAGAAAGAAACCAAAAGAAAAAAAAAAAAAGGAAAAAAGAAATAATACTTCTCATTAAAGGAGCTGTTTGTGTGTCATAGCGTCCTGACAAGCAAAAAATGCAGACGTTCAGCCACCTTCAGTCATGTTCAAGTAATCTGTGGGAATATGAGTGGACGGAAACTAACACCAAATTTAAATATGGGGGAGTTGTGTTTGCCCTCCAATGCTACCCATGATTCACAAAGATCTGAGATTTGAGGTTATGTTTGGTCAGACTAGGCTGAGAACAAACTCATTGCCAGTTTTCTTCTAACTAGAACAAAATCATTTTTTCATATGGAAATTTCCTGGCTCCCATTTGAGATCACAGAGCAAGACATAATGTGCCACAAGGGTGAAGTAGTGCTTAATAAATGGGACAGTACACTCTGTGTTGCTGCATCCTCCAGGTCTGTGCTAGAAAAGGTTTGTCATAACTGTGTCTGCACCTTTTCTCTGATGCAGGTATGAAGGCAATGTCTGCCATTTCAGTGCCAGTATGGCAGGTTTCCCATGTGCGAGACACTGGATTATTACCTTAATTATTGGCTCGGGCCAGCTCAAGTGTGTTTTTGTGGAGGGGAAGGGACAGGTCAAATTTCACAAAGGTGAGGTAATGTCCTGCCCCACACCTCAACACCTGCAAGCAGCCATCAGTCAGAGACAGCCCAGGAGCACTGCTCACACCACTGTCCAGAGCCCCAGAGTGGCCAGTGGGCTGGAAGTCCTGCCTGAGATGGGTGGCTGCAGGGGACCAGAGCAGATAAAACCAAAGATGTGGTCTCCACATGTTTGAACCCTCCATCTTCTAGACTCCTGTAGCTGGACCTTTGATGGATCTAGGGATGGTAGCTATATTTCTCCTTTTCTCTCTCTACTTCTCCAACTCTCCTTTCTCAATATTTTGGGTAGCTTGAGACCAGATGTGCTGAATTTTACTAAGTTGTATGGGTTAGCATGTGCTAATTCAGCACTTTTGAAATGCTTTATTTTGGTTGAATGTTAGTCTTTAAACTTTTGCCAAGTACTCTTATATTCTAAAGTTTACCAGTAAAAGAACCCCCTGAGAAAACATGTGTAGCTTTTCTCATATGTACTCTCTCTTAAAGTGTTAAAAGAACCAAAGGCTCTTCTAATATGTCTGGAGGGAGGATATTGTTGGAGCCTTGTGTATTTTAAAAGTAGAACCCCTTCACTGAAATCATAGCTCGGGGCCTGGGGTCCTACACCAGGTTGTAAATTTAGAGACAGAATCCACAAACTAGAGACGGCGGTAACACTTCACAATTATGTGTTACTTTTTCTCCCACACTGTGAGTATTGAGGGCCAGATGCTTAAAGATACTTAGGCTAACATAGATTTTCTTGGGCAGTATTATGATACTTTTCCAGCCCTTCCCAATCTGGTTTGTACACGGTACAGCTTTGTATGCCTTCCTCCCCCAATCTCTCTTACTGCCTTCATTAGTAAAGCTGTGTCCAGTCGCATTTGGTGCTCAGATTGCTTAGACATAACTGCTCAAATCTTTTAAATCTGGTCCAATACCCAGTCTTTCAGGATTAAGCTTTACTCGCCTATTCTTCCTCTCTCTCCTGTTTTCACTAAACCATATTGTCACTGTAAGCATTACATGATCTCTGCTCTGAAGATCAACTGCAGGAATTGATTACAGCAGCCTGGCTACTGAGTCCCAGCAAGAAGTCTTTGGGGCAGTGTGGGTGCTTAGTGCTCTGTTGTCTGTTTACCAGTACGGACATGTATAGACTTGATTTTATTTGTAATTCATGTAGGTCCTGTTCACTGCTGCAAAGCCATCCTTTTATGATGTTTCTTTTTATTACTTCCTCTACCTGTGAAGAATCATTATTCCATAACCCCTTCAGCACATCCTTGTACTCGCTTTCACTCAGATGCCTGCAAGAGATGGAATTTCTTTTAAGAGGAAAATTTCTTTGTGCGTTTTCTTTTGTCTCTACGTTTTGAGTCAATAATAGAGTCCACTTCTAACAATGTTACCTAGAATCCAGAAGATGGCAGTAGTTGCCAATAATTCATTTGTAAAATAAGCCTATTACAAAAGCTGAAAAATAAAGGTATTTACCCTGAGACGAAAGCCAAACTATATCTGCATGTGGGTAAAATATTACAACATAACAAATAATTAGTTTTATTTATAAGCTCTTAAGTTCAAAACCAGGCTATGAAACAGAACTTGCAAATACATAGTTAAAGAATTTGCCTTAATACAGATTTTTATTTTTTTTTAATCCAGCTATTAATATTACTCAACCAAGTTTCAGTGGCACAGATGTCTTTGGCTATACTTCATTCCTCGCTTATTCTAAAATCCCAAATATCACCCTCTACTATGAATTTCGCTTGAAATTTCAGTTGGCAAACCACCACTCAGCTTTACGAGATAACCTGATTTTTTTCACTGGACAGAAGGGCCAAGGTAAGTTTTATTTGTATTGTTTATCCTTACAGGCTTTCAAATACTCATTAGACAAGTAGGATAAAAATATGTACAGGCTTTTCTTGATTCTTTGGGGGATATAATTTCATTGGGGGAAAATAATCTCTCTAATACTTTATTGTTTTGTAAAGACACAGTAATCAATAATGTAAAAAAATGTCTTTTCATTATGGAGAAATATAACTGATTCCAGTAATTAAAGTCAGCAGTTAATCTGACACTTGAGGTAGCATATTTCTGAATAGAAGAAATGGAAAACAAAGTCAAGGTTCTCTCTTTGCAGTCATACACACAAATTTCATTATTGATCACATATATTTGGTGTGAAATTTTGAGATGCTACCTCAAATCTTCTTCCACTGATACTTGACTGGAAAACTCAGTCTGTCCATCCAATGTGCCAGAGCCACCCTGCCATGTGTCTCAAATGACCTGCCCCAGGGGCAGCCATGAATTGCTGCTGTTGTCACAGTGCTTCAACTTTCAATACCTACAGGACTCAACACTGAAATCCAACCCTGTGGCAGCTGGTGTTGGACTCTGTTATTTATGCAAAATAAGAGACCTTAACCCCTGAGATGACTCAATGCAAGTTAACCCAAGCTAGCAATGAGTAAGTTGGGCTGCAGTCTGTATAACAAAGGATTCAACTTGGTCTGACTAACACAACTAAAAAACACGTTATATAAATCTACTTACAACATTTGCACTAAGGTCTTCACTATTCTTAAGATATA
Source organism: Acropternis orthonyx (assembly GCA_035583155.1). NCBI lineage: Eukaryota > Metazoa > Chordata > Aves > Passeriformes > Rhinocryptidae > Acropternis > Acropternis orthonyx. The sequence goes on from JAWWEU010000111.1 coordinate 89,924,150, forward strand.
TCTTTGCAGCACCTCTCTGTGGCAGGCTGCATGGCACCAGCATTGCAATGGGCTAAAGTAGAAATATTACTTGTGTTCTATCCATTTTAGCATTACTCCACACAGAAGTCATAATATTGGGAAAAATTTAATGAAAACTTAATGCTGACATAAAGCAGTCAGGATAGAAACTCCTTTATACTTCATAGATCGTAAGAAGCAACTAACTTATTTTTACCCTAATTGTTTCTGCAATTGGAGTGTGTCCTAACTTTTAGATTTGGAGTTGTCCTATGGGATTGTTGAAGTCTAGGAGGGAGGTTTGGTGATGTGTGTTTAGGTCTAAACCCATCACAGTCGGAGAGTGATTTAGGTATGTAAATACAAGTCTCTGCTACCATAGTAGATGCTTTACCATATCTAAAACATCACAATAGTTTGGCAGCTATAGTCCATGAGTTACAGGACCTTTACGCTTATGCTGAACATTATCATAAAATTAATACTTTAGGGGGATGAAAGAGGGGAGAAATTATTATTAGCAGTTTTAAAATAGTGAGCTCTCAAAATGCATTATTAAAAATCAATTTAGGAGAGGCATTATGCAGTTACATATATATCTAACAAAACGATTGCAGTACATCACATCAGTAGGATACAGGATATTCCCCATTTGCCATGTTAATACATTTGATATTTTCTTAGGTCTTGCTTTCTATTAAGTTTCTTTACTTAAGTTCCTGTACTCTCTGGGTCTTCTTCCCATTTCTCCTGTGATGGACTTCCAAGACTCAGACTGTTAGTTTATGGCAATTCAAACTAAAACTTTTTAGCTTAGAACGGCTTGGCAGTTTATCTGTCTGTGATATAATTAAGTCTGCTATTTTTCACTTGCAAAGATCCTGTCAAATTCAACTAGTACTGATCAGCTGTACTTCAGTGAGCCATAAGACCTTAGTACAGAACATTTACTTTATTTGTCAGGTTGATTACCCAAATTAGCCCAACACAAATAGACCTTAAACCACTGTGAGTGTATTTAAACTCAAAACTTAACTCTATGTGTGTGAATCAGATTTGGCTTACGTTTTCTTCTAAACCTCAGCAAAACATGGTCAGACCTGTGTGATCCTGCTAACTGAGCTACATTCACAATATTTTAACTACATCCAGGTTTCATGTCCTCATGCCACATTTCACTCCTGTGACAGTCACCACTCACTCCAGGCAACTTTTCCTTTCACTTACTAACTATTTATTCATATGGATGGAGGAAATACTGTCTTTCTTTTTTTGAGTAGCTGGGTAGAAATGGAGCTTAGAGTTGAAGTTACCTAAAACATTTCCATCTAGTCATTCAGTAAACAGCATTCAGAAACCAGTGTACCCATCATTAAATTTTTATAAGAATAATACACAGCTCTGTTGTAATACAAACACAAAGGAATCTTTAGAACATTCTTTTCAACAAGAATGAACCATCACATTCAGACATGTTTCTGCAACCTGGAGAATTGAATTTCAAACACCTGTTTGAAACATTTCCAATTGTAGGAAACGTAACCAAACAAAAATTCTACCAATTAAATCATTGCCTTTAGTCAGGACTGAGAAAATGCAAACATGAAATTTAGAACACCAGTGGTGCAAAATAGCCTGGTTTGTTGTTTTTTTTTTTTCCTCACTTACAATAATCAATAGAGAGAAACAAAAAAAAAGAATTGATTAAAAATAAAAGATAGGTTGCAGTAATTTTTGTCACAAAAAGGTGTGCCTGCAGGGTGTACCCTGTACTGTCAAAGTCATTGTGGAGTTAGGTCTTGCAATCATATTTAGCTGACATGAGCTTTTAAAAAATAAAAATTACTGGTGTCATTTTTATTAATGAGAATACTGGCATTCTAGGCTTATTATGCAATTGTCAGGCAGAAACCTGACTTTTTATTACTTTGCATATAATTTGTGTGTGTGTGAACATTTCAGGACAGTAGTAATGCATTTCTGCATCCCCATGTGGAATGATGAATGGCAGCAGCACACCTGCCAAGGGCAAGACCAAACAAAGACAAAACAATGAGGCACCTGATAAAATGTTGGTAAATTGCTATTTTCTCCTTAGTTTAAATGTCCAGGGAGACTGAGCACCCCACATTTTAATTACCAGAAGGCAGTTTCTTACCAAGTGAACTTCACTTATTTCACCAAGAGGAGATGCTGTTGTTCTAATAATTTACTGAGTATCAAGCAATAATGCTCTCACCAGGAGGAGTGTGAGGGGTTTTGTAACCTGTGATCTTGCTGTAAGGAGGTATTTTTAATATTTCATTTACATTTTCCCCTTTCTCCACTTCATACCATTTCTTGTAGTTAGCATTCTCTTGCAGCACCCTACCTGATTCCCTCCACCATTGTCTCTGCCCAAAACACAGGCATAAATGTCGTGGGTAATCTCTTATGAGTTACTATCACATTCTCTCCCAGGACATAGTTAAAGTTAAAAGCTATCTCATTTAAGCAGACTATTAACATTATATTATTCTGCCCCAGCCCTGGCAGTGTTCAAGGCCAGGTTGGATAAGGCCTTGAGCAACCTGATCTACTGGGAAGTGTCACTACCTATGTCAGGGGGGATTGGGACTAGATGACTTTTAAGGTTCCTTCTTACCTTTAACATGTTATGATTCTATGATTATCTACACCACCACATCAGTTTCATAAAATGCTGACACTGTTGCATTTCTTTAATGTATTTCATCTCCAAAAATGCATTTTAAAAATTCAGAGAGCATTTTAAATAACAGTTTGTCTTTAATGTGTTTCCCTTAGTTTTTCAGGTCAAATCACATAAGTACATTGTAGACACTGCTGAAAATAGAAACTTTAATAATGATTTTTTTTTTAAAGAATTATTATTTTCAGACTGGACATCCTTCGCTGGTAATGTGCCAATGTAACTGAAAACAATGGAATTTCATTCAGTCGTGAACAAATCATTGTAATAAAAAATTAGTAGTGTTTGTGTTCTATACAACTTAATATAACTGCACACTTTCTACAGAGGCAGTGTATTCATATTCTTTGGAATAAGATTTTCTTTTTCTATATATTCCTGTTGCATCAAAATAGGAACTGTATAGAAAAAAAACAAACTTCTGTATAGAAAAAGCACTCCCTGCCCCCCACATTGCTATTGCAGCATGTTCACTTGCAGAACATGAGATAAGAGGAATATGACAGTTTTGGCCATGAAACAGCAGTATGCAGAGCTGGGAGGGGACGATATAGGTATCGTTGTTTCTTGGGGAAACGTCTACTTTATCTTTTGCAAATGAAACAAATTTCCCATGCATTTGGGGCAGGGGCATCAAGACACACATTTGAAATTAAGGCCACTATATGACACTGGACAAACAAATAAGAAGAGGCCTTCCCTGAAACAAATATAAAATGAAACAGCCTTATTAATACAAAAGAAAATATCAAATAAAGCACAGTGTACAGGAAAGAAATTGACCACTAAATTGCTTGAATTCACAGGAGGCTTGTAAAAAGAAATAGATGGCTTTGAGTTTCAATGCAGGACATCCTAATGCAAGAGTGAGAATATTCTTCCCTTTCACCATTTTTTGTATCCTGGTTCTTTTACCATACAAAGTGTATGTGCAAAAGAAAGGGTGGGATTACTAAAAACAAACAACTTGATTGTGTTTTCTCTAAATAATGGTGGTTCCTCTCTTGACAGCATGAGAGATTAGATTGAATTCTCTTCAAATTTGCTAGTGTAAAAATATGTTTACTTGAACAAGCAGGAATAGATCCAATAATTGAAAGCTTATTAATAGGCTTTATGTCAGACTTAAAATCCTTCAAATAAGATTTTATAGTATAGTGACTGAAAAACACAAACTACATGTACAGCATGCAGGCCTAAATATAAAGGAATTAATTATTTACTTGCAAATAATTTGCAAATTAATGTGTTCTAGCTTGAAAGTTGGAAAGGCTTTAGAGAAATAAAGCACTTGCCTGTTCTGACCAGAGAGATACCAGTAATGAACATTCTAGAGTTGCCCTAATCAGGGGCAGGTGCAATAATGTCTCCAGGTGCTATTGAGTGAAGGGCAGCAGACTGAGCTTGATAGAAGCTGCTACAGCTTCTTCAGGCCCATATCACTGTTACTCCTCTTGCCTCACAGCAATAAGTGCCTGCAGGGTTTGAAGCTCTTAAAGTACCTAACACGAAAGCTGAAAGCATCCTGGGACAGAATTAAGTTAGGGCCTGTTCTCACATGCAACTTGAAATTTCCATTTTATTTTTTTTTTAATTTTGGAGAAAGTTGAAAATTTATTCATGTTCCAGGGGGAAGGAACAGCAATGACTGCCAAATCCACCAGGGTCAACAGGTTTTGAGGATGTCACTAACTTTACTGCAGTGTGAAAAAGACCTTCCTTCAAAAAGCCTAAAAATGTTTAAAATCTCTGCAGTTTCTATTTTAAATCCACAAAAATACTGGAAATAGTGTTACAAGTTAGGGAATATTAGAAATATACAGGAAACTTAAAACCTTCTTGGCTAAAACTTTGTTAAATTATGTCTTTTCAGTGAATTTGCAGAATATTTTATGCACTGGTGTTCTCTAAATCCTAGATAAAAAGTAATTTTTTTTTTTTTTTTTGGCTTTTCAGGTCTCAGTGGAGACGATTTCTTGGAGTTAGGCCTCCGTAATGGGAGAGTGGTCTACAGCTACAATCTGGGTTCTGGCACAGCAACAATCATTAGCAAACCACTTGATCTGACACTCAGTATTCATGTCATCCATCTTGGCAGAAATCTCCAAAAAGGCTGGCTAAAGGTAAAAAAGTAATTCCTTTAGAAAGATAGCTTTTAGATGAAAGTGTTCTCTGTATTTTTTCATATTGTATGTGCACAGTTTAAAAATTATTTCTGTGTTTCTCTGTAAAGTTCAGAGGACTGCCTTCATTAAGAGTTCCTAAATAAGACAAAATCCTTTGTCATAACAAATATAAATGTTTCATTGGAAGGTGGATGATCAGAAGAATAAAACTGTCACTTCTCCTGGGAGGCTGGTTGGACTCAATGTCTTCAGTCAATTTTATTTAGGAGGCTATCGTGAGTACACTCCAGAACTCCTACCAAAGGGACCCAGATTTAAGAATGGCTTTCAAGGTAAAGATTATACCCTTTTCAGTTCTTTTTAAAACATGCTTTAGATTGTTTCAGTTACCTATGAAAGAAAGATATAAAATCTCTGTCTTATCAGGAAACAAATTAGGATTTCCTTGGCAGAAATTCATGTGGCTTTTTCATTATTTCACTATGATAACTAAGAAACATGAGGCAAAAAGACACTTTGCTAAATATTTGTGTTTCTGCTAAAAAGGGAAGTTTGCATTATATAATTTCTTCTCATGTGTCCATGTTCTACAGCATCATTCCAAAAGGGCTTACTTTCTCTGTGGTAGTTCAGATTCTTCTCCCGCTGTGACTGGCAGTGCTGGTTTGGGTAATAGCTTTCGTGCTGAAACCTCCTCTCTGATAGGACATCATGAAATCTGGTTTTTGGGCTTTTTTCCTGACATTATGATCTAGGTCTCTAAGAAGGACTTAAGTAATTCCTCTTGGGAACATTTATCTAACAGATAATAATTTCTACCTCAAAACTAGTATTTGAAGCTTTGTAGAAATTTTAATTCAATTCCTACAAGATCAACAATGAAGCAAAGGTTCTGTTCATGACACTTTTTTTTCATTCCTTACTTTCATAGAAACAACATGCTTGATATTTGTGAGGTAAACTTCAATTTATTTTAAGCACCAGAAAACCTTTTAAATGAAAACATTTTGCAATAGTAAAGTTTGAGTTCTCAGTTATAAAACCAGGGGCACTTTATCAACCACAAGCATAGCAATAAAATTGACTTTCATATGCTACTACACTCCATTTCCACTAAGACCATTTAACTGCCTATTTTCCAGCTGTCATCTTACACAGAAATTTCCTCAAAATCAGTTTTATATCCTATAGTCAACTTTTCACTCAGAAAGTCATATTAATTAACATCTCACCTGTCTCTGTCTTTGCAGGAAGTATGGATTGTATAGTTATACTTTTTGTAGCCTCTTAACAGCTTGCAAATTGGCATATCATAAAACATAATATATGTGAAAGTATTTTAATACAGTCAATATTTGTGAAGTACTTCTGGCTTTTTTTATAAACATGTTAATATTAGGCGGGACAAACAGGAATCATTGGTGCTTCACTTTAACCTTTTGATAGTTGTTCAGGTTCCTCATGTTACAACTGTGTTGTAGTTACCAAATTTCTACAAATGCAGTATTTCAAAGTTAAGAAATATATTCAAAGTTCATGTACTGTTAATTACCATACTAGTTATTGATTTTTCTTATTCTTTAAAAAGAAGTCTTTACTACAAAATATTGTCAAACGTAGCAAATAAATAGTTTTTTCTTTGTCCCTATCCTTGACAATAGTAAGTCTACTGTATTTGTTAATTCATTCCATGATCCAGTTCCCAGCAGCAGCTTGTGTCTGTTCTCCAGGGTATACTGACTTCCAAGGAATCTACACTTCCCTATGACTGATTTTCTATGACATTTTCTTATGTAGTCAGCACCTCATTTGTTCCTCTAGCTCAGAAATCTCCCCAGTTTCAGCTCTCAGGATCCTCAGGATCAGAAATAAACCTCCATAGCTCTTCTCCAGATTGGGAACTGCAATACCACTAACATAAAAGAATATTCTGAACCATTTTACTTCAGTCAAGTTGCAGCTGTAGGGAATTCACAGAAAAACTCTAGAAGTGACAGTCAAGATAAATTTATCTAGCACATAGTTAATTAAACCACTCAGACTTTTGGAAACTGCTGTTGGCTGCTTTGAAAGACATGATTTATTAAAACCATTTTGCTTCTAATACCAGAGTGTACCTCTCCTTTTGTAAGCACTCACTACTGGATGAAGAAACATTGAGGCCAGCCTTACTGTTGCAGACTGAATGTCCCCAGTGTCAGCGTGCAATAATTTAGAGTTTTCACTCTCTACAGCTACGGTTTTACACCATTTCCTCCCTTACTTGCATGCCTTTAGCAGCTGTTAATTTCCATGGAAGAGGAGGAGGAAACTGAAAATAGATATCTCTAATAAGCTATAATTTAATAATCAAAAGATGGGAAATTTTAAATTTAGGAAATTTGGAGATCAACACCTACGGAGTCTTTTGGAAGGCTTAAGAATGTTTGATGGCTCCATAAGCCATTTACAAAACTTCCTTCAGCCCCTGTGAGAAGCTGAAGAATCTAGTAGAAGTACAGCAGCCAACCTCATGTAGAGTCTGAGGCTCTCTGTGCTTCATCTGAATTTGAGGCTCTTTGTCCTTTTGTAAATGGGGTGGTAGGATGGTTTACTTAAGTGCTCAGCTTCTTTTAATTTCCTATAACAGTGTAATTAAGAGACCTTTGTGAGTTTTCTGAGGTGTGTAACAGAGTACACTGCAGCAACTCTGAAAAGTCAAGTATGAGTTTTAGGCAGCTACAAATCCTGTGGCCAAAGAGACTCAGCCTGCTTATTATGGGCAATCTGAAATGAGAGTGTAAAACCACCTACCTTGTGTTCAAAGGTCTGCACAACTCAACACTGTGACTCACACAAAATGAGATAGATAATTATTTGGAAATAGTTGGAAGTTACAGCTGAATTTCCAAATCTCCCATCTCTGAGAGAGGCAGAGAAAAATCTGGACACAGACAAATACCTCACTCACAAGCATCAAAAAAAGCATTTTAGGATAGGTAAAATTTTAGAAATCTGTAAATACAGTACTGCATTCAGATAGATCCATGGATAAAATGTTTTCCATTTCTATCAGTTCTCTTACTGCTTTTTTTAGTACATCTTCTTGGAAATGCCTGCTTTGGGGGCTTTTTTGTTTCATTTTTGGGGGTGTTTTCTGTTTGGTTTGGATTTTTGGTAGCTT
>JAWWEU010000111.1:89932709-90017031 GCA_035583155.1 Acropternis orthonyx
TTTGTTTTGTTTTGTTTTTGTTTTTTTGTCAAATTATTGCCAAGTGCTTACAAGCAGGTAAGGGAGACTAGTAAGGAATTTCGGAAAAAATTCTTTGAATGACAAGGACATATTGGGAAAAGAAAAAAAAAAGGAAAGCTGAGTAGTAATGAAGTCACATTTCTTATGATAATCTCTGAAGTTTCCGTAATCCATTCTTGGTGAGTCTTTAGTTGTTTGGGAGCTCTGTTTGACTGGGGTGAAAGCTATAAATAAATTGACAGTTAAAAAAAAAAAAAAAGCCATTGACAGAAAGCTTAAAGTGTGGTCTAAGGAGTCTCAAGACAAAACATTACAAACAAAAAGGTAATATATCTGGGAGCACACCGTCTCAGTGTCTGATTTCAGTTTAATTGCATAAAACTCTGATCTTCAGAATCCCACCAAGTTTAACTCACAAATTCAGAAACTTGTTTTGAATTCCTCTTGCAAACTTGGCTCTGTCAGAAAACCTCTCCATTATTCAGAGTAGTTGGCAGTCTCTCATTAAAAGGGGCCCAGAACTGGCAGAGCAAAGGGAATTCAGGTCAGAGAGAAGGCGCATCCGTCAGCTGATCCCTCTGCAGAAGGTTGTATAGTGCTTGCTACAAAGGCGTAAATTCCTGCTCTGACTCTTTCCTCTGTATCCCAGTGACTAAGAATTAGAAGAAATAAGAAAATTAAATAAAAGACTCTGTTGAATTTATAAAGCTGGGCCAATTTACTCTTGTACCTACTATTGGCTTTGTTCCAGTGCTCAAGAACTGTTTCTAACCTAGATGGCAGAGTTAAGCTTTGGTTGGTACAGTTAAACTAGTCATCGACACAAATGCCAGTTTATTTTCCATGATGACCTTTCCAGTCCTTGGGGACTCACTGTGCTTTCCATTGTTTATACAGAGCTCTGGGCTGCTTTTTCTTAGCACTCTAGCAAGACTCAGGAGAACAGAACATGCTTTATCTTCTACTGATAAACAGATGAAACATTAGTTAGGATTTACCAAGCATAAAGTGGCCTAAAAAACAACTCTGTAAAAAGGAAAGAAGCAATAATACAAAGATTGGAAATCATCATCAAACTGAGCTATTTTAAAATTTCTGATTATGAGTTCTTGAATTACCAATTATGGGTCAATACAGATATAACTACAAAATCTGTGTAATATGGAAAAAGACTGTCTAAGAAAGCTACTTCTATTAACTTTGTTCTAACTGTGGTTAAAATAATTATCTTGCTATAGATATTATTTATATTTTGTTCAAAACAAATATGACTATAAAAAAATACTGGATGTTCATCAGATCTTTCAGGTGAAAGTCTTTTTCTTATGTGATTTCAGTGAATCATGCAAGAACTCATATTAACTGATTTTTTAAAAAGCAGTGTAATAATTACTTGCAATCTCCATATCATATCCTTTCCCTGCTTTTAATATTAAGTAGAGTGCCTCTGACATGCACTGCTGAATACCTACTTTCCTCACAATTTCAGGCACAGTGGGAATTCACTATATCTCAGCTAAATTGTATAAATCAGGTTTAGAAAGGTATGAGCATTTCCAAATACATTATTGTAGTATTATAAAGTAGTTTGAAACCTGATTTGTACTTTAAAATTATATATATACTTATGTATAGATCTGGATGCATCTCAAAAGTGCTTAAGGTTACCTTTAAATGTGACTTTACATCGCTGGGATGCTCAGGTATATTTTGAAAAGCTACTTAGGATTTGATCCACAAAGGTATATTATATGGCATCATCTTCAGTTTTGCAGTATATAAATTAGCATATAGATCCCTAAATGTGATTCAGAAATACTGATGCATTAAGTCAGACCCATAAGGCTAAACATCCTGTGACACCACGAGGAAGGGCAAAGATTCTCCAAAGGGGCAATCCCCAGAAAGCCCACAGGCTAAGCAGGAACTGCCTGGAAGTAGCAAGTAAGGAACATCTTTACTTCCCTCTGAAGCTTTAGCTCCTCTTTTCACTTGGGATACCAATGTATTATCAAATTAGAAGAATATCAGAGCATAGACCCAGGCACTGGTACTCAATCATCTTTAAAAATAAATTATTACAAGAGTCCCTGGCAAATATTTGGTATGTGACAGCTATCATTTTTCTAAACAATTCTTTGGTATATTTAGGGACTTAAAGTAATCTATGGACCATTTCCTATCAATAGTCTGGATGCAGCTACACTGGCCTGGAAAATAATAAAAGTTTGGTAATAAGGAACCACAAGACCAAGTAACAGAACCTGGAACTGTTTATCTTACTAGTATATGTTAAATTTTTAAATTATTTTCTGAGATTGAGGGCCTGAAGGAGCAGCCTACATCTATTTTAAAATGTGGTCATGTGTGACATGATCTGCATGTACCAGGGACTGAAGTATTCACTTAAGGGGAGAATTTGGGTCATTATCTATAGGAGTCCTTTTCAATCAATGGAAATTCAAGTACACATTCCTTGCTTTCATGTGGTGCTGTCTGGATTCTTTTATATTTTATATTAGACATCTTCATGTCTGTTCTTGTTTTCTCTGTTGGGTTTTTTGGTAGTTTGTGGGGTTTTTTGGGTTTTGTGACTGCTTTTCTCTGATATAGATGCATTCCTGTAAGTATGTAAACTCAAAATTGTAACTAGTCACTGGCTTTATATTCTGTCTATTCCTCAAGAAGTTACTTCTGTTGTTTTACCTGCCATTAAATGAAGGAATTTCCAGTCCTACTCATTCACCTGGACAGAAAGTAGCCAGCCTATATTTATTTCTCATGGATGGTATGGGTGGCCATTCACTGAAGACATTCTAGTGGAACTCATGCACTGTGGGTTGGCACTGTCCTGTTGTTTGGTTTGTTTGGACTTCCTATGTCTGTTTTAAATTTCATTTATTTTCTTCTTTCTGCTTTTGAGGTTGCATTTTTGATGTTCAAGTTCGCACCAGCATCAATCAAAGGTTTAAATCACCTGGAACCCCAGAAGGACACCCCAATTCTGGTCGCAGTGTTGGACAATGTAAAGATTCCCCATGCAGTTTAATAAAATGTGGAAATGGTGGGAAGTGCATAGAAAGTGGCTCTACTGTTTAGTAAGTATAGATATATATTTATTTGTATTTTAGAGTACAGCATAGACTGATCTCTAGACTAATAATTATGGTCATTTAGTGTGTTGATAATAGAAGAACAAAGAAAGAAATAAAAAGAGAGAAGAAAGTTTATTCAGTTAGACAAATTGCAATATTAAAATTATGTTAAGACCATTTCTGGGGAATTATTTTTAAAGAAATTCCATGGACTGGTTCTGCTCCACTGAAGTCACTGGCATCCAGACTTATTATGAAATGTATGGGAAGGACTAAATGTATGACATTTTTTAAAAATGAGCAGCAGTGGAGAAGTAGTGAAGAGCAGAGCTTGACTGTCTTAATGTCTGAATGTGGTTGATGGAGCAAAAAATAAGTGACTTCTGTTTCCTGGAAATTAGTATTTTTCATCTAAGAACCCCCTTCTGGAGTAAACCAGACGGCCCAACATCAAAAAGGTCTGAGCCAGTTTAAATCTGTAGGAGCTTCCAACATGGTTTGAACTATGTCAGTTCATCATATAAGCTGTTCACCTGGATGACCTGTGGGATAATGGGTGGCATTAATGACAGCTCGCCCAGAAGACAACTCTGTGGTCTTTCCTGCCTTGTTGCTAAGTGTAGATGGAGCTAAGTACCCAGGCTGTAAGGCATAGAAGAACGAAGTACATTTGCAGTTCCGAACTGCTGTTGTGTGTCAACACTTCCATTTGTAATAAATCTTGTTTTCAAACACTTTGCAACCCAGCTATAAAAGCTTTGCTGACGAGCATTTTTTATTTTAAAATTATCTGCCGAGATTAATTATCCTTGCTTCCCCTCCTGTGCTTTCACATGCGTTCATTTATTTACACACATTTGCAACATTTTTTTAGAAAGAGAAAAGTGCTTATTTAAAACTTCTCAAGATACTGACTGAAAACACTGCAGACAGCAAGACAGATTAGAATGAAAAAAAAGGCTTCACACAATGGAGCCTCTGTGTATGACGGTTCTTAAAACAACAAAGACCCATCCTTCTATGTGCTACCAAAAACAAAGAGTTTGCATACCTGTCAAGATGAAAACAATCTACTAACTCTGTATTGGAGAGAGAATTATATGGTAATTGGTTTTGCTGAGACAATCTTCACCTGTAAGAAAACCAGTACAAAATTAGTGCTTCTAAAGCTCTAACCATACTGAAATTTGGAAAATTGACCCAGAGATTCAGCATACAGTTCCCTCCCCATTCCCCTTATGAGCATATTTATATTCTCTTAAATACAGTAATGAAGGAAATGCTTTGAAAGATATAATTTGGGATTGCTTTCCAATTGTTTCACTACAGTATGTTCCAATAGTGGTACTTTGCAGGACCATAGCTGTTAAATCCTTCCCTTGACATTCATAGCCTTTGATCTTTCTAAGGAACAAGAAAGGATAATGGCCCTCTTTCCCCTTATGAGCATATTAGAGAAGATACAAAATCAAAATTGCATGGAAAAAAAAAAAAAGATAAATGTGGGCTGAAGCATGCCACTCCCATTCACCCACCTAAATCCTTGCTTCAGCAACCTACCCAGCCACGCTAAGTCATCTTAATGTCTAGAAGGTACACATAACCACCAGCAGCAGCATTTAGAGCACATTTGGAAAGCAGGTGGCAGGCTAGAGTGGCAGCTGGTGACATGTAGACATTACAAGCTTGCTATTATAGGCAAAGTTCTTTTTCATCATTACAGTTTCGTAATTTATACTCCAGATCAATTTAGGGATTGTTCTAAAATTTGTGGGCATTGGGAGGTTGCAATTTGTTTGTCCTAGGTTTTGTTTGTTTGTACTACTGCTACTGAAATATATTTCTTTCCTCATATTTCAGGACATCTAGGCCTTCACACACTATGTATACATGCATGCATGTACCAGTAATGGTCACTATTTTCTCTCACAAAAAAACCCCAAAACATTGCCAAGAGGTGTGGATGTAGCTTACATATCATTTCTATCAATGTATAGTAGCTGTCAATACTGTTTCACATTTTCTCAGAGGGAACTTCCTTCTGTTTTCAAGTCATCCATGTTCCTTTGAAAAGCAGAGTCCTTGAGGGAACTGGATTTGTGTTCAAATATTTTTTCTCCTGAAATGAGATCTCTCCAGAGGTTTTTGTTCCTGTTTTGAGCTATTTTTATATCTTGCTTTCACCACCATGCCAGAAAGTGTGCAGTGCTGTTAAGCTGTAGATTCAGTTGCTGTAGGGATAATGCTTTGATTTAAATAAAAACAGAAGCATACAGCATTAAACTTTACATTCTGGCCAACAGCAGAGCACAATTGCTATGTTTTAATAAAATGAAGGGGAAATAATTGAATAACAAAATGAAAAATCTGATGTTCAAGGGACAATAATATCCTCCATTATTTTATTTATGGCACAGAATCATAGAAGATAGAAAATTGTATATAACAATATCTGATGTATTATGGCTATTGCTTGTTGTGGAAGTAAGAGAAAAACTGACCTGTGTCCACTTTGAGCAGAACATCAGACATAATGAAGAGGATTCAGTTTTCTAAATGTGAGCACATAGTTGTCACTTTTGATACCCCTGGGCAGATTGTTTGGCCATCAGCTGCTGCCTCAGAAGATCTTTGGACTTGCATAAGTCTTCTGTCATCTCTCCAAGCCTCATGTGCATCTCTCAGTACTCTATAGATTTCAAAGAGCGCTAGCCACTCAGGTTTAGGAATTAAATCATCCCCTATGTGGAAGAGCTATATCGCATAATATAAGCTGCTGTAGTCTCATTATTAGGATAGGTTCAATTAGAACAAGTTTTCAGTGCAAGGACAGAATCAGTCTTTAACACAAGGACATACTTTTGTGGGTTTTAAGGAAAAATATGTTTAGTTATTCAATTGTTGTGGTATAGAATAATACAAATTTCTATTTTGGGGGGTGAATTTGCTATCTCAAAATTCCATTCCATTGTTCTCGTTGTTTAAATATGCTTAAACCCCTTCTAATCTTGGTTTCTTCAGACTCCAGTTTTACCAATTTTACCTTCTAGCCTAAAAATGGGTTTTGTTAACACTTTAGTTTTCCACTGCATGAATTTAAAACCACTCTTACTTAGAGATCTACTTTCTTGCTCACCATCTTTCAGTTCCAAAACAACATAAATTTAAGAACTATGTCCAGATATCTCCTGTGATTTGGGTAGACTGATGGGGCCAATACATGCTGATACGAATTTGAGACATCCTGCAATACCTGAGATACCTATATGATGTTGAGAAATGTGTCAGTTCCTCTTGGAATAATGGTTGGAGGTCAGATGAGATACCCTAGAGAGTTTCAGATGGCACTAAACATCTACCTGATCTCAGCTGGTTTAACTAATTAGATAAATTAATTAAACCTCTGATCTCCGTTGACTACATGCCCATTTTACAAACAGAGTCCTAAATTCAGGTGTCAGAATGTGCAGATCTGAACTCCTTATTTGTTTGATGTGACACCACATTTGCACAACTATAGGAAGTTCCATATTTGTTAGCAATGAGAATGATATTTTAAACATATTTACTATATTTAATGTAAGAATACATTTTGTTTAGTTTAGGAAAGCAGACTGCATTAAGTGAACTTTTCAATTCTTCACAAATCCTTTAAGACTTTTAGGTTTTTTTCTTATAAAGTTCAAAAAATGTTTCTGGTTTGATTAAGAATTTTTGTAGTACTATACAGATGTATTTCTTACATAGTTTGTAAAATAAGATTACTTATCATTAATTTTTTTTTTTTAAATCTTGCCTGAATTTTTATATAAAAATTTTTATGTTTTGATCCATAATCAACAGTGATGTACACTTAGTGTCCTTACTTATATAGAAACTGTGTTACTTGTTTGAGAGTTGATTTTGGCTTTGGTAAGGGACTCTGAACTTGGAAAACCATTCTATGAATATTGCATGACACTGTTAAGAATTTGACAAAAAGACATTAAATTAAACCATCCTTGAACTTCCTAAATACAAATATTTCAGAACTTGGTGTCTGAAATTTCCAGAATTGAAAGTGAACTTCTGTTGTGTTTCTCTGGGATCTGCAAATTAGAGAGTTCTTGCTTCCTGAACTGGCTGACTGCCATGTACATGCTGTGAAATAAACCCTATTGATCGCTTTGCAAAACTAGAGGATTCAAGATTATCCAGTTTGTTCTCAGACACACTATCAAAGCTGTATATGAAAGACTTTCTACTCTTTCCCACCTAAAAACATGCTTTAGGGAAAAAAAAAAGAGAGAGAGAGATTTCAGCAGTTGTTCTTGAGCAATTGCAGCATAGAATAATGCTATGTTCTTCAAAAAGCCTGAAAATAGGAAAGTATTTTGCAGTGACATTCAGCTCCTAACACCCATAAACTTAGACTGTCTCCAATTGAGTTAAGCATGTAAGATCCCTTCACAATCGATGGAGGCCCCTTCCAATATCGAGGTGTTCTGTCATTCTAAATGAGTCTTTAAATCCCTGAAAGTCAAGGCACTAGTTATGTGGCAAGCTATTACATTCTCCTGGTCTGGAAAAATAGCAAGCAACCATAACCAAAAAGATATAAATTAGACGACCATGGCAGGCCACATGAGGGAAGGGATCTGACATGCTGCCTCTTATCTCTCTAAAGATTAGCAAATTTTGGATCTAAACTTCTCAACACCAGTCTGCCTTGCTTAGGAGCATTACGGGTTTCATTTGTTCCTAGACCATTGCCACTGTAGGCCAGCAAACATGTTCAGTTCTGAGCAAATAATTTTCAGCTCATTTAAAACTTTTGTTAGATCACAAAAGAGAAGAATTAAAAGGCAAAATTTAAAAGAAATTTAGAGACATACACAGGACACATGCAAGGGAAAGGGGAAGAACCCTCAGGTATGCTGCCCAACAGCAGTATCTTCAGCTCCAAGCACTCTGTCTCACAGCCCAAGAAAGGGACATTACTGTTTGCACTCAGGGACTTAAATTATTTCCCCTTTTCAGTAGCTTTCATGCATCAAAGAATAACATTTATAGCTGAGACAGAAAGCATTCTGATGCTGACTTTGATGAATTGAGGTGCTTTTGCAGGGTCCTGTCCTCTTTTCCCCTTCATTCCAAACAGCTGTTTATCACTCTGAAGAGTTTATTGGCTGTGCTTTGTTTACACGCTGTTGTCTGATCTGAAGGTTCAGTGAAACAGCAGTTTCACAGGTTCCTCATTATGTTTTACCCAGAAACAGTGGGCTGATTAATGGAACAAATGTAGCTCAGTGAGTTCAAAGAAAAATTCAAGATTTTGCACATAGAAAAAAAGAAAACAAATGTGGGATAAGAATCAATCAAAATATATGAGTTTTCATTCTTAGCCTTGAGAGACAAAACTTTCAGGAAAAATATCAATAAGTGCTTTTATTCAGGGGAATAATATCAGAAAGTGTTGCTAAATTCTAAAATACAAATAGGTGTAGCATCATATTTCATTTTAACTCTTTAGTAAGGAGGGAATTTTTAAGTGCCATGTATATTCTGCATTTAACAATTCCTTTAAAATTCATAGTAATTTTAAATTTAGAGGTTGGTGTGATTTTGTTCAGTTTTTTTAGTTGTTCCCCTCACTTGGATGAAAGAAAGGCATAAAGAGTAGCAGACAATAACAAGTCCAATGATGCAGTCAGTTTAGAAAATTTGCTTATTGTATAGATTTACCATTATAGATACATGAAACTCAGATTTTCCTCTTTCATGGCCAGATCCACTATCCTCTTTTCCATCAAGCACTTCAACAAACTTACCTCTGATGTGTCATCTATAAGTATTTAGCAAATGAATGACTAAGTGAAAGACAGTTGCTGGCAGACTCCTGTTACTAGCTAAAATTTCAAACTTTTAACAATTCCCTTATGCTAACATCTGGTTTTATTTTCATGGCTGCTCTTTGCTGTTTACCTTTCCCCTTTAATGTCCATTTTAACTCCTCCTAAAGCCAAGACTTTTGTGAATTATTTGTAGAGCAAAATGCACACAAAAAAGCTACAAGTCTCTCCTTTTTCCTTTTTTTTTTTTGTAACAGATGCTAATATTGTAATCTTAAGATTCAAAATAAAATGTTTCCTATTAAGTAAATTTTTATTCTATAATAAAATGAACATATAAAAATGTTAAATGAGGAACTTCATTAGTACCCTCTCCTGTTAACCAGTTTGGATCAGATTATTAAATACAGGTATCCAAACTTGAAAATCTTGATTATATTGCTACTGACATGTTGATTTCTCTTGATAATAATGTTGCATTCTTTCCTTTCACTTACCCTCCATAGCTGTGACTGCCTCACTGGATGGAAAGGTGCATTTTGCACAGAAACAGTGTCAGTATGTGAACCTGAGCATGATCCTCCACATCTGTGCAAGCAGGGTGGCACCTGTGTGCCACTGCCTAATGGCTACAGATGTCACTGTCCTCTTGGAACAACTGGTACCTACTGTGAACAAGGTATGTCAAATGGATAGTACATTGTACATACAGTTATGGGATAATGTACACGCATAAAACCACAGTATTTTGCAACATATCATTTAAATGTGACATAGAGAAACAAAGTACAAAAATAGATCTTATTTATAGAAAGTGACGCTCCTTTCTGTTAAAAAAAAAAGCAATTCAAAGCTATAACTTTTTAGATATTGTTTTGTTATTCTCCTTATTTTTAACACCATTTGTTCCTTCCATTTTTTCAAATCATTCATTCAAATTCACAGGCAGCGTGAACATGATTTGTCAGATACCAGAGGGACAGGAAGCATTGCAGAGAAATGTTACAGTGCACTTAGTTCAATGCCCAAGCTCACTATAATAAAGTAGGATGAGAAATACACTTGAGATCTCAGTAGTACTGCAGAAGGGGGAAGCATCTGGGACTTTATCTAATTTCTGCTGATGCTGATGGAGAGGTTCCTGTTGACTTCACTGGCTATTAGGTAGAGATGCACTGATAATGATGATAAAAGATGCCAACATCACTGTAAAATTCTTCAAGCGACTATTCTCCCTGGCTTGCTTTCCACATGTCACCCTCAAAATATGACCTCAGTTTGAAGGTTATGCATTTTTTTATCCTTATGTATAGGAATCCTTTGTCTGTTTTCTTCTCTAAGAGACTGTACAGATGAATATTCAACAACGTGGATACACATATACTACAAGCTCAGAGTCCTTTCCTGTAAGTGCCCAAAGCGTGCACTGAGTGTAAGGAAACGTAGTACAGTCCACACTCTCTATTTTACCACTCTTAGATTCATGTTGATATTGCACAAGCTCATATTTTTGCTTTGAGAAACTCTCTGTAGAACTTTTGGAGAACTCCACTTACTGTTAAACAGCTCCCTTTCCAAACTGCCTGTCAAGGTCCAGCCTCCCTTGTTGTGCAAGTTGCAAGCACAAAACTGCCATGCTGAACTGCATCTGACCTGATTTGCAGTCCTTCCCCTACAGATCCATAGTTTTAAAATCCCATTACACTTGGAATGAAAAAGAATATAGCTTCTGGAAAGTCACTGTTAAATTCCTTATTCCACGTAAGAATGTGCTTGCCGTCTTATTGCCTCTGCTGCAACAGCTGTTCAAGGCTTTTTCTATGAACTTTTCAACTTTGAATTCTCATTTCAAGTGAGGTTTTCAAAAGTAATGCCATCTGGATTCAGGATACTGATAACCAGGACATGTGCTATGCATAAAGCAGGTAATTAATCACGTAAACCCTCCTGTGTTCTGGTTTCATAATAGATTTGGATCTTCTTATGATGGGCACTCTTATCAGTACAAATAGCTTATATCTGAGCAACAGAAAATTGTATTTCCTGTAGATTGTCTTCCTTTTAGTAATTCCTCCACCTGGTGAACACATTAGAGGGTCCCTCTCTCTTTTATTTAAAAGACTATTTCTTTATATGAAGAGGGACTATGGATCCTGACCAAACTCTTTGCCCTGTACTTCACCCTACTCTGGCAGAAAAATGAATTATCATGAGATTTTTCAAAGAGCAGTTTGCACTTTTAGTGGCTGGCAAATTGCTAAAAAACAGCTGCTTATCAAGATTGAATATCTTATCCCTGGATTAATGGTGGTTATTGGAGCCAAAAGAAAGAGACAGAGAACAATGAACAGCCCAAGGGACCAGGAGAAAACAAAGAATAATTAATTGATGGAGCCTAATGAATGTGAAAGAAAGAATAAAGAAGGGTGAGAAAAAGACAAAAGAGATTTATGAGGGGGGGGGAAACAAAAATAAAAAAAAAAAAAGAAAACTAGCAGAGTAGAATAACAGAGAGTAAGAACAAATAGGGCGTCACCAAATAATAGCAACTGGTAAATACAGTACAACTGTTCAGATTACAGAGGAACAAGTCAGGTGAAGTGAGGAAATGGGGTACTAAGTGTAGAATCATAATAATGGAGAAGAGTACTCTGAACACAAATATTAAGGGTACTTAGACATAAATTGGCAATAATCAAACCCTAACGTGCCCAGAAAACACTAAAAATGTTCAAGGTCCTTTATGAACTACGTACATGAGAGATGAGAGATGAAAGCATATGTGCAGATGAAGATGAAACTCTTCTTAACTGTGATGTGTCCTGCTTAGAGCATCAGCTCAGACAACTAAGGATGCACTGACTGTCAGCACAGATATATGGTACATTATGGTTAAACTTTAGATGTCTGAGCTGCACTAACAAGTGTTCAGTAGTTGGAAAACTAAGAACCAGACTAAACCCAGGGAGAGCAAGATCAGTTAAAGAACATATTTTTCGTAACACCTATGGCCTGAAACTCACAGTGCTTACTTGATCACCTTACAATGATCATTGGCAAAATATGAATATTGAGCAGTATTCTCAGGAGATTGCAGTAAGATGTGTATTAAATCATGTATTTTAGAGGAAATTAGAAGAAATCAACCCACTTGTTGCAGAGAAGGTAGCAGTTTCAATTACTCTGCACTTCCTATATGCTGTACACAACCAACAAATATCAGCAAGTAATACACAGGCATTTTGTAGTCTGAAACAGTGAGAGCAAATATTTCATTGTGTATTTCAACCTGCCAAAGCAAGTACCAGGACTGGCTTTTCTAGGAGAAGGAGGTTTCGCAGGTAGACAACACACCAATAGAAAGATGCCTGTGAAATTTAACACCAGCTTTGGAAAGACAAGCATCCATAAGGACCACTAGGAAAAGAGGAGAGGGTTATAAATTAGACCTGAATGGATCCAAGAAACAAAGCCTTGTTAGGCAAGGCAGAGTAATATATTTATTTAAGAATAATATAAATCTCCACGTGTACTGTGTTGTCCAAACACATTAAGGCTTATAAGATAGGATGCTTCTTCAAGAATGTTAGGTTTCTAAAGGTAACAGTGACGTAAACAAACAAAAAAATACTAATTTATACCTCCAGAAATAATAGTGGTTGTAATGAAATGGGAAGGAAATGGAGAATTACTGCACAAGTCTTTTTTACTTAGTGTTAACTTTGCCATTTGGACTCAAACCACTTCTAAGGCTGTTTGTGACACATAAAACAGCAAAGAATGTTGTTCCACTGATTTGAAAAGGTCACAGCTATGACAGTAACACAGCAAAGCCAGCCCAGCTCCTGAAGGGCATAAATGGCAATCAAACATTAGCATGATCTGGTACAGTGTTCATTCTTAGTTAGCACTCGCATAACCACAAGGATTAGGAATATGGGTGTAGTAGTTTCTTCTAGGGTCTTTTAAAAAGTAGTTATGTTTTCCATTATATCAACATATGATGTTAATAAAATCTTATGTTCATTTGACTTAAAGTTTGCAAATGATGTACCAGACAACTCTAAATTGTCCTCTGAGTAAGAAGTGAAGCCTCAGCCTGGAGCAGCACATAATTCAATTATTTCATTAACAGACAGTGTTCAAAACCAACAAGAGGTTCCAGCTCCTGGTACTTTGTCTGGGGAACCTCCCGCATGGCTTTGTACACCAAACTCCAGCTTGTTCCATTTGTACCAATGAATACCTTTGTACTTAGGTCTCTCAAAGGGTTTCTGAAGAGAGAGAAGTCTCTAAGGACTCAGTTGTTTCAGTTCTCCTGCAAGTACATAGTAGATCTATTGGCTTCTGTGAGACTTCTGTGAGAAACAGCGGCCAAGATAAATGGATGATTCTTCCTGAGGAAGAAGCAACAGCTAAACCCCTTTTCCTGCAGATAGTTTGATTTACAGGACATTGTAATGATATATGTGAACACAATATCTTTCTTATAATTAGTAATTATTAAGAAATGTGAACATTAAAAATACAGATGTTATTTTAATCTCTCCTAAATTCTATTTTAGCATCTTATTCATCTCATATGAACTGTGTCCCTGTGTGCAGGTGGTAATCCTGTTTCCAGCAGTGGACAATAATGAATGTTTAAAGCAAAAATTAACATAGCAACTATATACGACATCTCCCTGGAGTACTCTTCTAGTATCGAAACATTTGTGGCTTATCTTTTCTTTTTCTTCTTTGTTTTTTTTGTTGTTTGGGGCTTTTTAATTTTAATTTATTTTTCTTGCCATTTATTTGAATGGATTAAATCAAGAGTATCATCTTGGCATAAACAATATCATGAAAGGTGGTGAAAAACTTGAGCAGAAATAAATTTGCAGTCAATCAAGTTCCTCTGACATTCCATTAAGTGTTGACATGTATTTACATATAGGATAGAAATTCTCTAGGTACTAAGCATATTTATTTCCTAGATAATTTTTAGAGGAATTAAGAAAACCTACAATATCAGATTAGTTAATTGGGAGTTTTCAGCACCTGATAATGTTCTCATTTAAGGGGACAGCAATGTAATATTTGAAAGATTCTATAGATGGCACTGTTGAAGAAGACTTGCCAGTGACAAAAATAAACATGGTTTTCATCAAAATATTTCTATACATTTTAAATTATTCAACAGTTTTCTTTAGCAGGTTATGTGCCACATACATTCATAAAATCTATTAAAATAATTTTTCTTCACTTCAAAGCATGACAATAGAATGCTATTGCCTTTTTCACAAAGAAACAAGTTAATAAGTAGATTTCAATTATATATTAGTCTCTGAATTCCATAGCTACAAATACTGCCTTGTCAACATACAGCCCTTGAAGAACTGAAAGCAAATGTAAAGAGCTTTTCATTGTTCTCTCCTTGGCTTAATGAGGTACTTGTCAAGCAATAGAGCCATTTTCTTGATGAACTAATGGCAAACAACTTTCTCAAGCCATGTTTATCAGTTCAAGCCAACTTTCTAGATATTATTCTGACATCAAATTCCATTCTTCTGATAAAAAAAATTCAGCAAATTTTTTGATAATACCTGATAAACTGACAGAAAAGAAAAAAAGTAATGACAATTCTGTAACTTTAATCCATTTTCATAGTCATATGAATGAATGAAAAATGGAAAACTGACTTTTGAAATAATTTTTACTATAAATATCTTTTTCTTTCTGTATAGTCTAGAATGACATGATGTATTTTGACTGCTATTATAAGACAAATTAATTCACAATATGATTTGTCTCAAGACTTGACATGACAAGACACCTTATATACACACACTGAAGCCCATGAGTATATGTTGGATTTATCTGACAATGCAGTTAAATTTGCACAAACTATTTAATAGTTATTATTTGGAAACTTGTGTTTTATTTTAAAGAATTTAAAGGACAACTGCAGCCTCTTAATAACTTGCTATTGTGAGTCACAGTGACTATTTCCACTGTTATTTTTTGAAACCTTACAGCAACATGAGAAAATCTTTAAATAATAGCTACAACAGTCCTAGCCTATAAGGATAAAATGTGCTGTTTAAGTTTTACCCAAAAATCAATATAAGCTTTCAAGTTTGTTAATAACAGTCCAGTAAACTTAATATTCATGATAGGCACAAGGAAACATGCATTTGTAATATTTATCTATATAATTTAAGAGGCTGAGTAGAATAAAACGAGTTACCTACTTAAATACATCATATATAAACTCAAGTGGAAGTCTTGTATGACACAATGAAGGAGTTGATAATACCCTCCACACCAGGTCAGCCATGTCACCATAGGTTGTGATGTCCCAATAAAAATTCATTTACTTACCATTCCCTCCAGTCAGCCAATTGAAAACAAACAAGATACAGCCAGGTAACTAGCACTTAGCAGGATGACTCTGGAATTATTTAGACTTCCTCTATGAGCATGAACAATTTGCTGAAAATATGTTTCTTCTCACCTTACTTTGTGAAGGTGTTCAGAGTTAGTTAGTTAATGGTGGGAACCGGTTCTAAAGGCAAAGCTTACAGATTTGTGTGCATGTGAGTTCATTATATAATTTCCCATTATGAATGTCTAGTCAATAGAGTCAGTGAAGTTATTTAGTTAATAAGAAGCTTTTCTAAATACAGATGCTCAGTGCTGTTTGAGATGCTTTGGCACTCAAACTTGTATCCAAAAACATCCAGACAGGATTCACAGATATGGCACAGGACCTGCTGGATGCCTGGGCATTTCTGAAATGGCACATAAAGGTAAGGCAGGTAGATGTTGTGAAAAGTAGGTCCCTACATTTAGGAAACTGAATGGAGCCTTGGAGGATGCTACTTCAGGAAAATGTGAATCTCTTTATAGATCTGTTATCTGAGTTGCACAGTGATGATACTCATTTGCCTGAAAACAGACCTGGCTACATGGCAATGCATCCCATTCAGCTTAGAGCTGCCAACTGCTATATGTCCTGTGTTTGCTGTTGTATCAGCCAGGCCCATGTGGATGGCTTGGATGCACTATAGCATCTCAGCAATAGGTGACAAACATTGTCAAGCAACTGAATCCTGTTATATCATAATTGACCATAATGGATATTTTCTTGCCCATAAATGATACGTATAGACAGCTAAATGGAAGTGACTTATTGCCAAAACTAATCCCTCCAATTTTATAGTAATCTATTTCTCTGACTTGATTTTTTTCATAAACAGCATGCAGAATACCAGCTCTCTTACACTCCAGTTCTCTTGAAAGCCCATTTGCACTGTTGTCAAACTAAATCCAGTCCAAGATAGAACCTAGAGTAATGAAGTGTTAGATACGTGACTCTTTACAAATTGCTGTATCAGGCTGCATTGAGATACTCACAGTCCTGCCTAATCCCCTTGTCTTTAGACAATCAAAAGCTTCCAGTGCCAAAATGGTCACAATGAGGAAATCTCAAACTGGGTGTTTCTTCTTGCAGATTACATTTTGAAAGCACCTTAGGAGCATTTCAGTAGCTAGAATAAGCTTACTAGCAAAGCCAGGCATGGATTAAATATTTGTAGATTTTGGTTGTGTCACATTTTCCTAATTGCCCAGTGATTAAGCTTTAATTTTCACGATCATGATGCAAATACCTCTATCACCTAATCTCTTCCAGGAAATCTTTGTTTACTGAAGTATTTGCTGGACAGAGGAAACAGAAATTATCCACATCTTGGATATAATATCCATGTTCTCAGATGCAGGAGAATCAGGTTCAGATTTCTGGTCCAGATTATTTCCTAGTACTGAGGTTTCATAGCTGCTTCCCCGACAATTTTCTGGCTCAGATGACTTACTCATAGGTGCTCATTTCTTAATATGTGTGGTACTGAAAGACTGTGGTATAGTGTTTTGACTTTGGCTAGTAATAGCTACTTTAGGCTTTGTAAAACCAGAGATCTCTTTAGGGATTTAGCTGTATGTTCCTAGATGGTACTTCTTAGCTGATTAGGTCTATAATTAGCTAACAGCAGAGATTACAACTCCACTGTAATAAAACCAAATAGAACTTGACTTACAAAATTGCAGTCTTTTGTTTCAGTATTGCTCAGAACGATTGCCTTAGTCTCTCATCTTCAGGAACAGCAAAGATCACTAATAGCTGTTGGTCTGCCAAAATTAGAATTCATGAGTACATTGTTCTAATAGTTATATTTGAATTGTGTTAATAATTAATACTTATTAACCTGCATGTTAACATGTGCTTATTACTGCATTAAAAGTAGAACTATAATCTTTTTTCATATATACATAAATTAGTTTATAAGTTATGACAAGTTAGCTTCAAAGATTAAATAAGAAGTGATAATTCAACAGAAAAAGAATTTCCATTTAGTTATGACAAAATTAATATTTTTCATTTTTTTCTAAATATTTACACAGGGGGAAAAAAACCAAACCACAATACCCATGCAATATTAGTAATCTTTGAGCTACAACCTTAATCAAACTTCATTGCATTAAGTTGAAGATTTCCATACAAACATATTTGTCCAAGATGAAAAAGACTATTCCCTCCACTGCTCACTCTCACCAAACCATTGAAAATTTCTTACTGTGGAGTTTAAAGCTTTCAGAGTGTTTGTTAGGCCATAGAGATGGGCTGGTCTCTAGTCTCAAAGACAGCTTTGCTGAGGATCCCCAGCAGGAGCTTCCTCCTGCATTGCTTTAGGAGAAGCTTTTAAATGCCCCTTGATCCCACACTGAACTACACTGCAGCAGCATCAAGATCCACTTGATCTGGACCTGGATCCTGACTCACAGACTGATTTGTAGGCTTGACCTTAGCACCTCATTCATCACTGTGGAACTGATGTTTCAATTCCCCAAGCTTGGCTATCAGGCTCAGGGACTTGGAAGGCTTCATCAGGCTTCACCAAGTGAAAAATGAGCCAAACACAGCTTTTTCTCTGTCCTTTGTTATTTGGTCCCCACTCCTTTGAGAAGTAACTCACATTTTCCTTAGCCTTCTTGTTGGAAGCTGCAACAGACTGCCCAGAGAGAGTGTGGAGTCTTGCTCACTGGAGATACTCAAGAACTGTCTGGACACAATCCTGTGCAATGTGCTCTACGATGCCACTGCTTAAGCAGGGAGGTTGGACCAGGTGACCCTTTGTGATCCCTTCCAACTTACCCATTCTGTGCTTCCATGCTTCTGTGATTCTGTGCAACTTCATCAGATACTCATATTCAGCTCAGAAAATTGAGTCATTAATCAGATACAGAAGTATTTGCTCAAATGCTTGTTGTCTTACAATGCACCCCACAGTGCTGAGCGTTGCAGTGAGCAATGCAGCAGTTACACAGCACAGGTCCTACCAATTTAGTTTATAGGATTAGCAAAGGCACCCATTCATCTCATTTGTTTTAGCAAAGAGTCTCTCTGGAGTATGCATATGTAACACAAGCACTGCCTTGTGCAAGTTTACCTGAGCTTATTTTCTTATCTTAGGTAAGAAAAAATTTGCTGCCAAGAAGACAATGGTGAAGTACCTCAACGTTTGACATGACATGTTAGTTTTGCATATGTCTGCCATGAAAGCAAATAGAAAAGCTTAAATTTTCTTATTCTTCACCATAAAAGTTTGTCTATCTACAGAAGCAATTTTGCAAAAATGAAATTTCATACTGCTCACCTCTGTGCACTGTGGTAGAGTGAATGCATTCTGTTCTGAGATATGTGTGCACATTTCCATGTACCTGTCAGGTCAGATTTTTTCCATGCATATAATCAGTACTTGCAGGATCTACACATAATTTACAAGCAAATTAGAAGTCATTCTAGTGCTTTCTATAGTTAGTCCTGCTGCATTGTGGCAAAATATGTTGCTTTCTGACACTTTTAAGATACATTTATTGGGAATACCCCCTCACTTTTTTTAGCATAATGGAGATATTTGTATTTTAGAAGTTTCAGAATTAAGTATATTAAAAAGTGTATCTGATATCTATAAATCAGAATAATACCTCCCTACTAAAGCATTCTGACATCTGATGCTGAAGATGCAGGTTTTATTTTTTAATACTCTATTTGTAACATAAAACCATGGATTTAATTCTTTCTCTGAGTGATACTATAAAATCACTTTTTTATCCGTGTTCTCTTTCTTTGCTCCACAGCTTTTTATGGTAGCAATCTTCCTTTCATATACCTCCCAATGACAAGCAATGTAGCATTTCAAGCCTGCTGATTCTGCTCTTACACTTCTCATTGTCCTGCTTCCTCCATAAGCAGTAAAGAATTAACTACATTGACAAAGTGAAACTGAATCTGCCATAAAGACTTTCTGATGCCTCACTGTACACTTTACCTGGGATGACCTTTTAGAGCAGCAGCATCATTTAAGTTTGATCCCTGTGGTGGTCAAACTTCCTCCATATGTAATTTGCTAAGAGAAGACTGACTTCCAAATGATACATGAGGCAACAATGTCTGTATACCAAATGAATTATCATTGGTGACTGATTTTTAAATCAGTAGACATCAGTAGAGGGATTATATCTTCAATTACTAATGGAGAGAATTATCTCTTACTGAAAAAAAATGCAAGCACCTAAAAATCCATATGAAATATTGAGTTTATAACTTTTAGTGGTTTAAATTATATCACCAAATCTATTTAGCAAGTTTTGTTACTATTTATCTTTCACGGTAATTGCTATTCTTAAAACTACTTTTATTTCTGTCACCTTTTTTAAGTATAGATGCCAGGAACTTCACATTTTTGACATTGTGTAATTCATTACTACAGACACCGCCTAGACTTGATAGCATGCATAACAGCTATTATGATACTTAGGATGAAAGTGATTTGAGAATATATACATAAATTGAATAACAGCTCATTAAAAGCCTAATTCTGATAATTCATTTCATAAATCCACTATAACTGATATTCCAGTGACTAAAACTTATTTTCAGATTTACTGAAAATTTGTGACATCAGATCTATGCACCTTCCTCAGACATATTAACTGTAATCTACTGGAGGAAATTAATAAAAAGGTCAGCTGTGCTGTTACTGCCCATTCAAGAGGCATCCTCAAGCCAGGTTATGCTGATAACAGGTGGAAGATCTGGATCCTGTATAATGGTGCATCTGCCTGCTGGACACAGTCCACCAGAACACGTTGAATCCTACTCTGAGAGAGGGGGTGTGAAAAATAAAAAAAATAATTACAAAATCCTGCAGTATTCTGGTTGTATTCCAGCCTAATAACTAAGGCTCATCTGCAATAAGCAGTACACGGTGCAACTGGATGGCAAGCAGATTCACCAGCAGATGTTATGCAGAAAATTTGAGTGGAGTGACAGAATAAGGTTACCTAGAAATGCATTTTGAGGACATACTGCAGGTATATTTGAGTGAAAGCAAGTTACTATAAAACTCTGAAATTGGGAGCACCACAATAAAGAAAAATGTTGGCCTTCTAGAAGAGAAACAGCATAGCTTCAGCAGGAAAACTGAGAAGTGAGGGGGACAACACTCACAGTTCAGGCATTTAGTACTGGTGTTTAACTAAATAGTAAAAAGGCCTTACCACACACAGATCTAAATACAGCTTGCACATTCAAATAGCTTGATTATTTCAGTGAACCCACAAATACAGTAAATCAACAACCACATGATAATGAATTAGCTAATAACTAACATAATTAGGGAGACTATTTACTGTACTATAATGACAGGACAAGGGGGGAATGGCTTCAAACTGAAAGAGTAGTTTTAGATTAGATGTTAGGAAGAAATTGTTTACTGTGGGGGTGGTGAGGCACTGGAACAGGTTGCCCAGAGATGCTGTGGCTGCCCCACCCCTGGGAGCGTTCAAGGCCAGGCTGGATGGGGCCCTGAGCACACTAGTGTAGTGGAAGATTTGCCTGCTCAGGGCAGAGGGGTTGGAAATAGATGATCTTTAAGGTCTCTTCCAAGCCAAACCATTTTATGATTTTATGATACCTATATCTCAAATATGTAATGCCATTATAGTGGGGAAAAACTAGAAATGGTTTAAAGTGACATAAACAGTATAGAAAAGTATAATCATTTATCAGTTGGCTTAAGGAAGTTTAACCAGCCTGATTTTGCAGGGTGCGTGAATAGCTAGCATTGAGAGAAGAGATCAGACAGAATGATGAAGTTTTGTATAGCTTAAAAGTGTACATTGCATCTTCATAGTAATTGGGTGAGTGATCCATTTCACTATAAGATAGTGAATTACCAAACATCTCAGCAGCAATTAATGAACACTCCATTTAAAAAGTACATTCTTATGACACACAAAGGAACTCATTAAAAATCCTTCACTAAGATTTTCATCTGTATTTTGAGTAAATAAATGTTTATTCTGACTTCTATAGAAGTATTTGCATTTGAATTTTTGAATTGTGTAAAATTTACACTTACATTTATTTGAAAATGAATGCTAAGAAAATCACATTTGTGTTGCATTACAACTACAGCCTTGACTGTTAATGAAAATAGGGCACAGAGAAGACAATAGCCTTGACTTGCTATTATCTAAGTTTTATTCTGTATCTAGATTATTTTTATTCTTTGGAAAGGGAAGAATTGGAAGTATTATGTACAGCATTTATGAACTATGAATGTAATAATGCACTCCTCTCAAAATATCTTTCAGAAGACATTTACCCTTGTATTTTTCAGATATTTCCATTAGTGATCCATCTTTCAGAAGTAATGAATCATCATGGATGTCATTTGAACCCTTTTATATCCGGCATAAGACCCACATCAAACTACAGTTTCAGACTCTATCTCCAGATGGTATCCTGTTTTACACTGCACAGAAGCTGGGTACTCAGTCAGGTAAGGGTATTAGAGCTTGCTGGTATCATACACTCAGATACCTTTTTGTAAAAGCAAGCAGTGCATTGAAGTGATTCAAGCATTCATTCTCTGTAATAAATTGTCAGTAGTGACTGCATTTTATCATAGAATCATAAAATGCTAAGGGGTTGGAATGGACCTTAGAGATCATGTAGTACCACCCCTGCTGCCATATGCAGAGACACTTCCCACTAGACCAGGCTGCTCAAGGCCTTATCCAACCAGGCTTTGAACACTGCCAGGGTTGGGGCATGCACAACCTCCCTGGGCAACTTGTTCCAGTGTCTAACCACTGCCACAGTAAAGAATTTCTTCCCAGTATCTAACCTAAATTTCCCCTCTTTCAATTTCTATCCATTACACCTTGTCCTATCACTGCAGTTCCCAATGAAGAATCCCCTCTCTGGCTTTCCTGTAGGCCCCCTTCAGATACTGGAAGGTTGCTATGAGGTCTCCACACAACCATCTCTTCTCCAGGCTGAACAGCCCTAACTTTCTCAGCCTTTTTACTTCAGGGAGGCGCTCCAGTCCTCTTACCAACTTTGTGGCCCTCCTCTGTACTTGCTCCAACAGCTCCTTGTCCTTCCTCTGTTGGGGACAGCAGAACTGTACTGTACAGTTTTGTACTGTTGTTTTGAACTGGGAATAATCAAGTTCATAAGAAAAAGTATGCATGATGAAGTTTTGGATCAGTCTAAAGCCAGCAAGTACTTAATGAAGTTATTTACTAGTTCAGGAAACCACTTCCCCCTGAAAAGTAGCTGTAGCCATCTTTTCAGAAGCTATACTAGGGTTCTCAGTCTGGGGCCTTGGCCCAAGGTTTTAAACTTACCAAAATAACGCAATATAAAAACTGATCAAACAACGTAAGTGAAAGTGAACAGACTATGAGAGAACAAATGAAGCTCCTCAGAACTGTAACTTTTTGTTATATGTTGAAAAGCTTGTTGGTGCAGAATGCAAATCATGCACGTTCTTCATTTCCCAGATAGGCAGAATGAAAAATGAATCTAAATAAAATATTTCTACTATTTAAGAAATATTTTAAACTTTACTAAATTAACATTCTTAAAAGTTCATGGTAAGAAAACATAATTTGCCAGTATAAATACATTTTAAATTTTAGTCTTTATGGTGTACATTTTTTATAATTACTTTATTAATATAATTAATTTTTATATTGCATTTACATGGTGCCTTGCACCTTTTTAAACAGAAGCATTAGATATCATTCATAACATCATCTTAGGGGAAATCTTTCACTTGTATTAAGCAGTACATTATGCAAAAATGGGGCTTTGTATGAAAAAAATTACATAACTATTGATCATGTATTTTTACATTCCTTTGTTCAAAGCCTAAAAGCTCTGAGATACTTAAATAAACACACTCAGTCACAAGTGCATATAGACACATATATGTCCACTGTACCACTATTTTATCCTGTACACAGATGTTTTAACAGGCTGATAATGCATCATACACAGCCGGCACCTCTTGTTTGCCTTGTTCTAATTGCAATCATATACAGAGAAGCAGCTTCAAAAATATATACATATATGCAGCATCTGCAATACAAATACATGTATTAGCAAAGAGCTCTGTCTTCTACAATGAATCTTATATAATTCCATCATTTACAGGCCATATTCTGAGATTCTCGGTGAACAGTTCACTCCTGAATAAACTAAGGCATTACATGGTCCGTGAAAAATAGAATAGAAAGAAAAGATCTCTCTCAAAAGAACAGTCAGGGCATGAAAGTAGCTATCATATAATGAAATTAAATATCTGTTTGGAAGCATCAAAGAGAGCGCTAACTCTGTTTAACTTGGGCCAGGAGTGGTTTATCACAAGCATGCCCTCATTCTATTGCCACTCATGAACGTTTAGTTTGAACAGGAAGGAATATTTTGTTTCAATTACCTTGCAGAATTACATCAATTTAATTTCAAAATAAAAACCATCTTATATAATTTCTTTTAAAAGTTCCTGCTTCCATTTTCACTGTCCTGATGTTTTGAAAGATTTAGAAAAAGCTAATCAGCTGGCTCTTTATATCTGCCTACATATAATCCTGTAAAATCCAGACAGAACTCGATTGACGAAAGACTCAGAAGTATTCTTAGCAGCCAGCAGATGAGAAAGAGCTTTCTGTTGGGGATTAGTTTAGAAAGCACTTTAAAAAAAAGCCTTTTCTTCTACACAGTTATGTAAGATTTAATAAATTGATTGCTGAAATCACAGGATTTTATTTCTAAAAATCCTTTTTAATAAGAAATAATTAGAATATTTTTTCCTCACTAGGCAATGTATTTTTTAATTTTTTTTAAAAGAAATTATCTCCGACTACACACCTAATTTAGCAAAGATACTGAGTGGCATGTTATGCATTGGCTTGGCTTGTCACCCATGTAAACACTACACTGGGGCATTCCCTTCAGGGGCAGGCCCTGCCAAACAATCCTCCTATCATTAGATATAAAATCAGATGTTTAGTAGGTAAAGAAATAAACATGAAACATCTGTTGAAACAATTCCTTCTGGCTTTGCTCTTTTCAAAGAACATTTCAGAACCTTCTAGAAAGGGTGGGCAGGTGGCTAAGTCTTCTTGTTTGAAAGTTGATCTGCTGGTTCCAGCCTCTATTCCTCTATCATTACTTCAGAACACACATTGAAACACCTGGCAAATGGGCATAAAATGGAAAATATCCTATAAATCTTTTAGCAGAATTTCCAGTTATGCTGTCAGTCACCTATTTTGTTGCTTTATCTGCTCTTTCTGAATGTGTGTCATGACTTTAAGTCTGGTAGTATTAATTTCTGCAGCCCTAAGAAAAAAATTTCCAAAGTTTGGAAAAATTTATGTAGATAGCTATAATAAGCTGGGGAAAAACCCCAACCCAAGAAGTGAGTTGTGTATGTGTATTTTAGTTCCGACACTTGCAGACAGAATGACAAGGGGACTTTTTACTCCTCTTTGATTACATGTTCTATGCACTGTTTCTGGGCAAGGTCTCTGTAAACATTACAGCATTCCTGAGGAGTCCAGCACAGTGTCAGTAGAGGACCACCCACCTCACATTTTCTCAAGGGCAGCGTATCCTATGTCAGCTAACGAAAGCGTGAGACTCTTAATGATTAAACAGCCTTTAATTCAGACAAGGCTTGCTCGATGCCCACCAAGTGCTTGAACAGTGTATATTCAGTCCACTTACACAGCAAACACTCTATATACTTGCTTTTTTGTTGAGTCATAGAATTAGTGAAGTTTTACATTTGTTTGAAAAGCTGAAATATGCTGTAGACTGCCTGCACTATTCCAGAGTTCAGGCCAGTGTGATGGAAAGGGTGATCTCTCCCCAATGAGATGAGAAAGAACAGTTATGCTGGGTGACTAAGAATGAAGTCACGTTAATAAACAGAATGAGATGACTCATGTTACATTTAACACTCAACATTTGCAACAGCATTTCACTGTCTTTCTTTAACCAGATTATGTAACCTACCTGGTTTGAAAAATCTCAAAATTTTAATTCCTGATATTTAAGGCATTTCAGTTTATAAGCCTGTAACATGAAAATAAGAAAAAGTCAGTATGAGGGTGTGATGACTATGTGGGTTTATAAAACATTGTTTATGGTGAAAACTGAATCATGGAAGAGGACTAAAATCTTTTGAAACTATTCAAAATTTCTAGAATACCCACAAGGCAGGGGTGTTATTTTCCTAATCAGAAACAAACTGATTATTCACCTACTTTTAAAACAGAAACTGAAAAGTGGTTAAGTCTTCTCTCTTGGCAGCCATGTTTTCCTTAGCTGACAGGGACATAATTTCTGCTTTGCTACTCCTTTTGGGATCATTTCTATGGATTGAATTAGCAGTGTAGGAAGCAGAACTGCCAGGCAGAACAGACATCCCCACTGTTCTGAAATCTGTTGCATATAAAGTGTTGTCGCTAACATTTGCCATTGGCAAGCAAGCCAAAACACTTTGGCAAATGGAGGTTGCTCAAGGAAGGTGGCTCCTTCTAGCTGCTGAAATGTGCCAGGGTGACAGTGGTGACTAAAGGAAGCAGAAAGTTTCTTCACCAGGCAGAGACGTGTTTTTGAAAGGTGAGACTGAATTGTCTAACCTACAAAGAAGTAACTACTCACGCCTTATAGATGCATGAACACCACAGTCTGCAGAGTTGCTCTCGATCCTACCTCTGGGATGGTGCTGCAAGTTGAAGCTGGAATCTACCTATTGCCAAAGTGATTTTTCACATCATTTGAGAAGTTTAAAGGCTTGACTGGACACCTGTTCTCAGTATTGCATTAGCTGTGAGATGAGGTTCCATACATGGAGTAGAATAATTTGTAATAATCCATAAAAGCATATCCATGGGTAGCTCCTGTAAGTGTGCATTAGGGACACTGGCTATGGTCATCCCTAGATAAAAGACCAAGTTACAACAGGCTGCTATAACCTGTCATTTGACTGCTATCTGTGTGCACTTAGATCAGGGTAAAGACAAGGTTAAGGTAAACAAACCTAAAGGAAGGCAGCAAAAGACAGAGATTAAACTGAGGACAACAACTTCAACCATGTTGGCATAGCACCAGCTAGCAATTAGCAGCAGAGGTTGCAGAAGCATGGAAATGAGGCTCATCTCTTTTCTGTCCTTCATTCCCTTGTTCTACCCATTTATAGTCCTCCCACTTCTTCCTTGCTTTCTCTCCTTGCCCTGAACCTTATTCTGGCTACTGGAAATGCTCAGGAGACCAGCTCTGAAGGACAGCTACTGGTCAGTTAGGTTTCCTCTCACGTGGACACCAAAGTGTATCACCTTCCTTGGTCACAGTGTAGCCAATCAGCTGGAGGCTGACATGGCTATTTCAACCCCTCCTAGACATGAAAAATTCTGCCCCTGGAAGAAAACAATTCAGGTCCATGGAAAAATCACACAGCAGCAAGATGAGAGGAAAACTGTGAAGACCAGAATGATGAAAAAAAGAATGAATGCAATGTGAATTCAGCTCAGCAAGGCAGGAAAGAGCAGTGAGCAAAGATACATCTTGGACCTATGATGGCTACAGGATGCATTATACCAACAAGAGGCAATAATACTGCTGGAGACACAATCACTTTATTATGGTGGCTTAACAAGGTCAGTTTAGAGTGAAGATGAGCACAGAAGAACCTACAGCAAGAGGTTTCATTAACTGGGAATAATTCCTGTGAATGTTACTGCTTATGAGACTATAAGGCTCAAATATTTGCTCTGCCACTGACATGGTGCCAATGGTCAGTAAAAATTTCTGAAAAAGATGGTGGAAGGAGTGTGGGGGAAATGCTACCCAATACCACAGTGATAGAAACTGACATTCTGGGTTTGAGCTACAGCACAGAAATGTGAGGTAAAACCAACAAACAGCATAGACTGAAGCCAGCAATCATACAACCAGAGATGCTGTCTCAAGGCTCTGAAATGGCTAAAGGGAACAAGACTATAGATGTTCTGTAACTAGGAAACCACAGCCTAGGGCTCTTGAGATACCTATCCTCATGAAACTACTGAAGCACTGAACTCATCAAAGCCTCTGTCCCCAGCATAGCATAGAGGCTTCTGCTCATTAACACACGATGAGACAAAGGACAAGCAATGCATCTGAAAGGAATCTAGACCTTCAATATTCCAGGAATTAATCAGTTCATTTCCAACTGTACAAAATTCTGACAAATTATGATGTAGGTGTGTTTCGTATGGTAACATAAAAACATGGAGAGCTGATACTGCTCCAGCAAGATCCCTTCTCAGAATGGGGATATACAGACACACCTGCACGTCTAGATAAAGGCTGAACATGAAAGGAGATTGCCACCATTTAGAAGAATTTAAAACTTGACTGTGTGACCATAACCAATTTGCTTAGAGACTTACGTAATTCATAGTAGTAGAAAGCTGAAAAATTCTGTGATGCACTCAGAATTCATCATAAGAAGCCATATAAGAAGATACCATTATAAATAATCCAGATCTCACAGTAGCAGTCGGATGTACTTACAGGAGTATTTTCATTAACTCCCAGTTTTAGGAATGACTGCTCAGGACACAGGGCTGACTAGGCTTCTGAGAATTCTGACATCTGATATGGGAGCAGATGAGACTTGTGCGCATAATGCGAACATGAAAATTAAAGTGATGAAGAAAAATTCACACCTGCTTTGGAGTGCTGGCTTCTACTGGCTGGAACAGAGACAATCCACCCTGAGGTACAGCAACTTTGACCTTCTATCACCTGGTGAAAACCCTGAACTAGGATTTGCAAGTAAAAGCGCTTTTTGAATTCCAGAACAGGTCCTTCCTTAAGGCAACACCTGCTGCAAAATTCCCTTTCCTTAACAAGAAAAGGAAACGATCTTTTAGCATTTGGGCTACAAAAAACTCACTTCCTTTTATTTTACTGAATCAGGGAAGATGACGGGGGGCAGGAAGGTACATCAGAACAGAACTAAATCCTGTAACCTTCAACTATATCATTCAACACATAGGGTTTTGATGACTTGCAGTTTCAAGGCACAGCTAATCTAAAACAGCCTATTTCTAAAGATTCAACCTTATTGACACAGACTGCCTTACAGTTCCTTGCACACCATCCAACAGGTTGGGCAAAATGTTGAATGCACAACAAAAGAACAACTGTGAATGCCTGCATCAAGAGTCTCTGCTTTTTTTTTGTGACACTACTGATGCAGAGAAACAGCCCGTATTAGATGGGACACTAACCTGAAAAGCTGAAAGCAAAGTTGTATATCTTGTGTAAGTCATATTTTCAAGTAAGGACAGGCTATACAGTCTCGTCCTGGATAAACTAAGGATGTTACATCCTTCACATTTAACAAAAGTAAACGTTCTCAGAAAGGGCTTTGGCACTAGTTAAGGTTATGTGAGACAGGTTTGAGAAATGATCAAACTGAGTCAGTAAAAAACCACCTTGCTTCTTGGTCTCCTATGCTGAGACTGCTGAGAGGAAAAAAACAGTATTAAGAATGATGTTTGTTTAAAATGGTGATGCAATTCCTATGATGACATATGCCTGCACAGGCTTCAGCTGTGTGCAACTCATCCCTCAGAGAGAGGGAAGATGGAGGTCCTTGTTGAAAATATCACTGGTTGCTTAGGTGAAGAGGAACAAAAGCAAGCCCATAATCTGCCTTTACTTTCAGAGAAGTTTCTTAGACAATGAACACACAGAACTTTACATTGGAGTCCTAAAATATTTTCAGCCAGTTGTCCCTGAGTAGTATCTACAACATTATAAACTTCATGGAGAAATACTGAGCTGAACCCTGGGATCAATGTCCAGATCCTAAAATTTATCTCAACACTGCTTTCTTGCCAAAGACTAAAATGGCAAGTCATCTGTAAAAAGAGAGGGTCTAATCAGGGGATAAACACTCAGCCATAACCTCTTTACACTGTAGATAGTAGATTCAGTAACACCGATTTGCTCTTGGAATAAGACTAAGTAAGATTCCAAAACAGACAAATCATTGCTCAATGTGCAAAGCTACCACAAACCTTCCCTTACAGCTTCTCCAGGTCTCAATTACAGGTCAGATGCAAAAGGAAACCTGCTCAATGTTTCCCTTCTTCCTAAACAGCAAAAAATGAGTACTTGTGTCCCTATGCAAATCTGCATGTCTGAGTAGGAGAGGGGATTAAAGGTTGCCAGAGGCATTTTTCCCGATGCTCCTTTCTTACCCTAGGATTGAGATCCTGATAAAATAAACAGACAAGCAGGTTATGTACGTTGCTGAAACAAAGTAAGATGAGTGCACTCAAACCACGCACTGAAAAATTAAGCAAGCTTAAAGCCACATCACTAAGCAGGAGAAACCACAA
Organism: Acropternis orthonyx; assembly: GCA_035583155.1. Taxonomy (NCBI): domain Eukaryota; kingdom Metazoa; phylum Chordata; class Aves; order Passeriformes; family Rhinocryptidae; genus Acropternis; species Acropternis orthonyx. Next base: position 89,962,459 of record JAWWEU010000111.1, read on the forward strand.
GTGAAGAGAATTATATTAATTTTCTGGAAAAAAAAAAAAACCAGAATGAAACAAGGTACTCAAAAAGAACACTAAGCACAGGAAAGTAAAAGAGATTTTCACAACCAGAACTAGCAAGGAAGTGTTCTGCCATCAGTGGAGTTAAACAATGAAGAACTTTCTTGTTCTTCCCTTGAGTGGGGCAGGGAAGATGAGGCACAAAGCATGTGCTCTACAGCCACTAATACAACTGAAACATCTCCACCCTGCCTGAATGGGAATCTGAATGATTCCTGAAAAGGGACGTATAATTTTAGTAAATTTCACAAGCCCCTAGTAAATTAAACCATTCATTTTTAACTGTACTAGAGGCAATGTAGTTCAAGGATCAGAAATACTCAAAAATTAAACCCTCATGAAAGCAAACTTCATCATTCTACTAACAGGTCCACCCTTAAAAATGTTGAATCTTTAAGGAAATTGGATTGGTAAGTCTAAGGAGAGAAAGCTTACATTCAAATTTAACAAACTTATTTACCAATTTAATTGATAACAACAAGATGATGCCTACTATTACTGAAATATAAAAAGAGTTAAATTGCACAAATACTAAAAAGTTTGTAAACATAGCTTTCATTTGCATACTTTTCTACTGTCCTCTTCTGCCTTCGCATCACTTTCCCCTATTAGATTCTATTGCTGCTCTTACAAACTTTACTTCCAACTCCCATTTCCTAACCTTTCTCAGCTTTTCTTCTTCATCTTTGTAAGTACAATTCAAAGGGGTACTCTCTCTCCTTTTACATTGCCTGAAAGACCAGAAACACTGCTAGTACAAGAAAACTCCCTCCTAATACTTCCTGTCATTGAGCCCTCCAGAAGAACAATTCAATAAAAAGCTTATCTGTTCCTGCAGCTATCAGAATATTAAACCCAAAAAATTCCTGTTGCAAAAAGGAGTTTCCGGTAAAGCAGAGTATGCCTGCTGCAGACTCACCTCCAGTGCATTAAACTAACAAATCCATCAAGCCTTTACTCAGCATATAGAATTTGAGAGCATTTCTACCTTTGTAACTTGTCAAAACTTGATTCTTTTCAGTGGGAAAAACACCAACTCGCATTTCCTGGATGCCAATGTGATCCTGTTTCCTCCTACCTCATAGTTATCTAGTCGTTGCACAAAAGCAGAGCTTTGCAGAAGGTTGAGCTTTTTACTTTGTAGCCAACATGAGCTCAGTTTCCAATAATGAAAAAAAAAAAAAAAAAGGGCAAAAAAGCCCAAAAGCAGTTCACCAGGGAACATTTCCCTTTGTGTGATTTAGGTATGATGATGGTAAAAGGAAGCACAAGCATTAATGCATCAAAATTACTAATATGCTGTTCTTCACTGTACCACCTCTAGAAATTAAAAATCTTTTTTGCTGTTTTTTACAGGTGACTTTTTATGTATATCATTAGCAAACGGATTTACACAGTTACGCTACAATCTTGGAGACACGACAGTTGTCCTACAGACCCTTCAGAAGGTCCATGCAAATGGAAATACATGGCACTCACTCAAAGCAGGAAGAGTTGGCAATGAAGGCTACGTGGACCTAGATGGTATCAATGTTACTCAAAAAGCTAGTCCTGGAATGAATGTGCTAGACACACACACAGATTTTTTTGTTGGAGGAGTGTCCTCCTTAAACCTTGTTAATTCAATGGCAATAGAAAATGAACCCACAGGTTTCACTGGCTGCATTCGAGAAATTGTTATAAACAACAGGGAACTCAAACTTACTGCAACTGATCCCAAAGGTGGAGCCAACATTGGTGACTGTGACGGAACAGTTTGTGGGTACACAGTGTGCAAAAATAGTGGAACATGTCAAGTTGAAAACTCAGGCTTTTCTTGTTCTTGCCCACAAGAGTGGACAGGAACCACATGTGAACAATCCATTCACTGTTCACAAAACACGTGTGGGTCTCAAGCACTCTGTATTCCTCAACCATCTTCATTTTCATATACCTGTGTATGCGCACTAGGCTGGTCAGGCAAGTACTGTGATAGCAAAATCAAATTTTATATAGCAAAATTTGTCGGCAACTCCTACATTAAATACATAGATCCTTATTATGGAAAAAGAGACCTCCAGTACAGCCGCATTTCTTTAAATTTTACTACCAATCAAACTGAAGGCTTAATAGTATGGATGGGAAAAAGTGAAGATGAAGATAATGACTTCCTTGCCATTGGTATTGCCAATGGAACATTAAAAGTTGTGATTAATCTTGGAGAAAGAATCTCTGTTCCTCTAATGCATACCAAATACTTCACCTGTTGTGACGAAAGATGGCATTTTGTTACTGTCGTTCAAAACCAAACTTGTATTAAGGTATATTTTGATGAGGAACTAATTCTTTTTGAAGATATTGATCCACTAAGAAAATACACTGCTTTAAACTACGGTGGCATTTGTTATTTTGGTGGGTTTGAAATTGGCAGAAAAGTCAGTGTAGTCACTACAGGGCTTTTTCAGAAGCAATTCATTGGTAAAATTAAAGATGTTGTGCTTTTCCAAGATTCTAAGAAGATTCAGCTAATGAAAGGGGAAGGGTACAATGTTTATGATGGAAATTCTGAAAATTAAAATTGTTCACAATTCTTTAAGAGGGATAAACTTCCTTTTCCTCCTGTTTCTTTTGTTAGCTGGCAGTGTAATGCTCAGGAACCAACAGTAGAAAGGTTCATTTAAAAAAAATAATTAGAGAAAACTCTTGAGTGTTAATAGATGTAAAATGTGATCAGATGTTTTACTCCTACAATTACTTACAGTATTTAGTATTTACTTTAAAATAACAGGAAAGGTGGCAGGTTTTTTTCTTTATTGTGCTAGAAATAGTTTTGTAAACAAATAGTAAATAGCTTGTAAAGCCAACTATCATTCAAATGTTTTTTTATTGCTTTATGAGAACAGATGACAATTACCTGTTTCTCCAACTCTTAAATTTTACTAGTATTTATCTTATAATTTTGTAATATTAAGGTCAGGTGTAAAAAAGTGAAACTGAGGGGGGAGGAAGGAAAGGCGTATTTGGGGCAAAAAGCACATGTTTATTGTAATGAGAAATTTTTATATCATAACAGCTGTAATTATTTGTTAAGCCCACAAAAACCCTAATTAGGTAATGAAGTTCTTCATCCCTTCTGAGTCTCTGTTCATCCCATATGTATTTATGTAAAAGGGTAGAACTTAGCACGAACACAGGCTTAAACTATAACACTGAAAGAAGAATGATTTTAAGACCAGAAAACATTTCACTTAAGAGAGATAAAAAAGGCCTGCTGGTTTTCTCCAGTAGAGGTCTCTCCTATGTGACTACATGAAAGCTTTTTGCTTTAATGATTCACAACTGGAAAGTAGCAATGTGGCAGTCTGCCTACAAGTTACTTCTATTCCTAAGAGCTTAAAAATTAGAAACTCCAAGAACTGCTTTGCTTTAGCTATACCTTTTTGGTTTATAAGCCTCTAAATGAGATTTCAAAATTTTACTAGACAAGGTTTTGGTCTTAGTAAACTGAATTTCCCTTATTATATTTTTCATTAATTTATGAACTAAGAAGTAAACAGAGCTCTTCATATATACATGCAAAATTCTACTCCTTCCAAAAAAGTTCAGTTACATCCTGCTTCAGGAAGCAACAACAACAACAAAATCAAGTCCTCTAATTAAACCAATGATTTATCTACATTTCTCATTTAACTGCTGGCTTACTATATAAATAAAATGCTTAAGTAAAAATAATAGTGATTGATTCCCATCTTTTCCTCTTTTTACTTTTCTATTGCTCAAAAGCACATAATAAACCATCATGTCCTTGCATGGGAATTCTCCAAACACAAGTCTTCAGCATGTACCTATCAGAAACAAGTAACTCTTCTCGGGGGGAGGGAAGTGAGGGTAGGGTGTATGTTTATTTTTCCATATAGCTGATATGGAGTAAGACAATAAGTACCTAAAACTAGGTGACACACAGGTGTTTCCACATAACCATACTTACTGTGTAGCAATGAATGCACTGCCAAGTCAGGTAACAGCTGACTTGAAGATAACGAAAGTGCACAGCAGTAACAGAACTACCCTGAGATGTTTTATTGAGCATCTGCAAACACCTTTGTGAGGTTCCTTCTATCTTCTTCAGCTGCTCTGAGCCCTCAAGTGATCGGCCTGATGCAACAGAGCTTCTGCACCTCTTCCCAACACACAGCTCATGAAGTCCACTTGGCATTTGAGTTGGCCCCAGATTGTTCTCTTCCAGTTTCTCTAACTAGGGCCTTTTATCCCCATGTGATACTGGAAGGGGAAGCATATTTAGGGTTAGTCCTGTTCTCTCTAGGGCTCCTGGTGGTACTGCCAGTTTCTCAGCAGTGCACACTGCCTTTTGTGATCTGAACAGTGATTCAAGGTAAAACAAGGAACAAGTAATGGGAACACTTCCAGATAACACGAGTGTTGGAAGGAGAGTGACTGAAGGCAACAGAGAAGATAAAATCCTTTATTCCTGTAGTAACAGGATTTATTCCCATTACACTAACTCAGATCCTAGGAACATGTGCTGAAGACTGTTGCTTTTGTTAATTTAAACACTTAACAAAACTCTCCCTCAACAGCTGTTTAGTGAGGCTCTCTTTAGGTTCCACATACAAAAGGCAGGAAGTAAAGCACTCAGCAGACTTGGAAAATGTTTGCATATTCTTTCCAAACAAATTATTTCTGGCAGTTCTGGCAGAAAGCATTCTCATCCCTTCTGTCCAGGCAGTTGCAATTTTCACTGCTCCCAGTTTATTTTCAAAGCTCAGATGGATGTGCATATGACAGGCGGATCACCAGTGGACCAGGAATAGAGTACTTTTGAACAGGTCAAAATAAAATCTTCACATGCACAGCTGCCAATTTAAAACTTACTTCAAAAACAAAAACAAGGCTTAGGTAAACTTCTGTGCCTACAGAACTCTCATGTAAATATTTAAACAACACAACACATGCATAATACTACCAGGTATATTCAATGGCATTACTGCTATACAGACCATGGAATCAATTTGGAAAAGACTAATTAAATTCATCATGCTATAAAAATGTTTAATCATCACTTTTAGTTACTAACAAATTGAGGATTTTTTTTATATTAGTCTTCTCAACTATGACCCTAAGAAATATTACTTCATAAAAGCATAACACCCCCCTTTATTCTGTGCAAGATTTTTAATTTTAATCAATTTGACCCTGAAGCTACCTGCAAGGCATCCAAGTAAAATTTTACCTTAGAATACACTCATAATTAAAACTAACAATTAGGGTGTTGTTAAACTGGGAAGACCTTTCTGGAAAGAAGAGGCTTTTCTACATCAAAGTGTTATGTCAGCAGCATAGTACAGTCATGTACTCAAAGTGAAAAATAAAACACTGAAAAACAGAACAGTAAATTTCAGTTTTTCTTTCTATGGTGGAATACTTTTGTTGTTTCTGACAGACTCAACAAGATGCTCAGTGTACTTTAAGAAGTATAAGAATAGGTGATTTGAGTTTGTTTTCACGTTTGCATTGTTTGGCATCAGTGGATGGTAGTCACTACAAAATATCAAGTCCCAAAGACTTCTGCCCCTTTTCCTCCCTCTTTGTTCTCCAAAATTCCAAACAAACTGAGCCATGAAGTGTACAACAAATGTGGTATTATGTTTCACATCTATGAAATCAAACACACACAGTATGTGAGAAAGTTTTATCATTTTAGAATCAAAATATCCCTTAAAATATTTACATTTTACAGTAAAAAGGATAGCAAAACACAAATTAATGTACAAGCTTAGGTATTCAAGTTTTTGAAGCATGAAAAATGGTGGGAGAAATGAACTTACTACTACAAATCATATTTTCAAGAATTTAGGTTAAAAATGCTTTCTTATTAAAACAAGTGTAGTTTAAAGCCGTAACATTCGAGCAGCTCAGCCTTCCAATTTCTGGTCACAAACTGCTTCAGATGTTTAGGAAATACTTGAAAACTAATGAAATACACTTGAATTTTTTTTATTGTACTACTGAATAATTTAAAAAAAAATCAAAACAAACAATTTCACACCACCGAGCATATTATGTTTTGTTGTAACGTGTGGATTCTGAGGCTTTGCTACAGTCTTTAAAAACAGTGCAATTTAAAAAGAAGGTTATTGTATGAAAATCACCTTTAAAATTATCAGAGCATCTTAAGACAGAAGAGAGCACAAATTACCAAAGGCAGCAACTATACTGCAGACTTGACTGAAGCCAACTTCCTCAGCTAAGAAAATTCCTAAGCCTTTATTGCATATTAATAAAAGAAATCTTTAAAATTTTGAATATACAGCAATGTAAAATTTTTAAAAATATCAAACTCCTACTTCTAGCGATAGTTGGTATAATGAAAAAAAAGGATGAGTATTGGTACATCAAGTGGTACCAAAACACAGACTTGTTTCTGCAAAACACCAACATGGAATAAAAAAGATGGCACAATCCTAGCAGGCTTTTTTTTTTTTTAATACAAAGTTTTACGACATAACTCTAACAGTTTATTTAAATAGGATTTTAAAAGACTGCCTGCATCTTTTTACCTTTTGCTTTTAGTTCTGTCACTGTGGTCCCTATGTCTCTCTCTGTTCTTTTCACTTTCTCGTTCTCTATGCTTCTCTTTGCTTTTCTCCCTCTCCTTATCTTTTTCATGAGCCTGTTCTTCACTTTTAGGCTTCTCTGTCTTTTTTTCTGGATTTCTAGTCTCTCTTGGACTTTTTCCATCAGCAGCCCTATCGCTGTGTGGAGACCGCACTCTTTCTTTGTCTCTCTGTCCTTCCTCTCTACTCTTCCTCTCTCTCTCTTTTTCCTGGTTTCTGTCTCTGCGTCTGTTTCTTTCAGAATCTTGCTCCCAGTATTTTTCGTTGCTCCACTCTTTTTCATGTCTGTCTTTTTTTTGGTGATGGGTTTCACTGTAAAGTCTTTGTCGATCACTTTTTCCTCTACTGAACCCTCTCTCCAAATGCTGTTCTTCTCTGCCCCAAGGATCACTGTGGCGTCTTTCTGGTCTCCTACTGTCTTTAGTCTGAAAAAAATTTTCTGGTCCCAAAAACCTTGATTGTTTGTGAGCCACTGGTAGCCCTTGTGCAATGGGTCCAGCATAATGAGGTGGCTGACCTGACAAATGAGCTACTGGTGGCCATGGCATCATTGTATTTTGAGGAAAACCAAAGCCAGGAGGAGGAAGAAGCGGAGGCGGTAAATGAGGAGGAAATCCAAACATAGGGTTGTTTTGCGGAGGGAAGTTATGAGGTGTGGGAGCCTGAAACTGAAATCCAGGTGGATTAGATTTAGCATGTTGAAAATTCTGCTGTGGAGGTCCAACAGATGAGAAGCTGCCACTTGTAATAGGGCTTGGGACTTTGGAAATAAACTCAGAACGAGAAGAATTTTCGGTTTCAAAATGAGATGAAGTTGCTGCTGGTCCTCTTCTAAATGAGTTCACTGTTTCAATGTTTTGCATCAGTGCATCTTCCTGTGACTGTTTGTTATCTTCCTCTTGTGATGCAACTGTGTTTTCTGCTTTAGCTGCAGATGAACTGTACTGCGTCTCATTGGTTTGCGCATCATTTTGATACAGGTTTAAGCCCACTTCTCCAGAAGACTGTTTATTCTCTGGTTCTGTTTGATCATTTCCTGCAGGATTCTGTCGGTCTTCACTTCTGCTAGCATCTCCATCCTTGTTTTCTGAAGTATTAGTCTGCTGGCTTCGTCCAGCTGCCTGTCGTGGGTCTCTCTTAAGATTAATAAATGGAGGGGATTTAGAGGTATTAGCAGTGGTACCTTCAGCAGAACCTACATTAACATTGCTCTCATTGGATTTTTTCCCTGGAATTGATGAGGAAGGAAAGCTGGAATTTGTGGTCCTTCTAACTTCCTGTGAAACACTATCCTTGTCTGCTAACTGCTGCTTTGGGTCCTTTTCCTTACTTTCTTCAGTTTCTTTATTCTGTGACTGAGCAGATAAATTTGCTAAAAATGCTTCTGTGGAGACATCTGGAGGTTTTCCCTTAAGACTCAACCCCATCAAAGAACCAGCACTTCTTGCAGAACTTGAGGTCCCTGCAGCTGTTGCATCTGCAGTTACAACAGTGTTAGTGGATTCTTGAAGATCATCCAAACCGGTCTTTGCTTCACTAACTTCAGTAGTTAGATCAGCAACATCCATGTTTTCTTCTTTCAAGGTTGCCTGTTCATTTAATAATGGTATATCTCCACCAGGACCCGCTTCTGACTTGCTGTGTTCATATACCTGCCCTGTCGTACCCAACAGGCTTTGAAGAATATCATCCACTGGCAGCGGTTTATTTGCTAGTTCCAGAGCAGAAGGTTGATTTTCCCACCCAACCAGGACTCCAGGAAGAAACCTGAGAGGCTTTGGTGGTTCATGTTTGGTACTTTCCACCAATGGTTCAAGAACTGCTGGAACATCTTCTGTATTAGACTGCTGAGGTTTATTTCTCTGCTTATGCAGCACAGTTGTGAAGGAATTAAAAAAATTATTTTCCTCTTCCTCTAGGGCCAACTCATGATGAGAGACTTCAGGTTTACTTGGCTTGCTTTTCTTCTCTGGTGGCAAGCTACTCAAGGTACTTTCAGCAGCTTCATCTGCAAAACTACTAGTAACACTTGAAACAGCAGTAATCTGCCTCTTCATTTTCTGCCGAATTATCAATCCCAGTAATAAATTTGGTCGATGTATTTCAATCCCTGTACAAAATTGTAACAGCAATTTATCATCTCTTTATATTTGGACTAAGGCAATCACTTCAACAAAAATAACCCCCATACTGTCACAATATATAAAAGTATTAATTTAACAACATTTGAAATTACCATTGTTAAACAAAACAAACAATACTTAAAATAATAAAAAAATTATTTTCAACATTAAAATTAAGACTTCAAACACTGCAAATTAAAATTGTTTTAAATACTATACTGCCCATTATAACTTCTAAATAGAGAATACAAGACAGTTGCATAGGACATCTAGTCTCATCAAAGACAGCACAGAAGTTAAACAGTGTTTTCGTCTAACACAGCTACAGTCTGGTAACAGTCATAGCAATGCACAAGAGGAAAAAGAAGTGAACACAAAGTCTCCTCATCAATTTGTTTTAGACATACCTCTTCAAAGACTTACCAAGAGTGAATTTACAAAATGTTTCCCTCATTCCAGGAAACACACTGGGTTTCAAGGTGTACTATTACCTATCCCTTCACTATATATTTTGTTCTGTATAATTCAGGTTGTTGCAAAAAAAAAAAAAAAAAAATATGAGTTGTAGCTCATTCTCTCTTGTTTTCGGTCCTGCTTATCTCAAAAAAAGATTTTTATAGCCAAGATAAACTGATACAAAATAACTCAGGTGTAAGCAGAACAGCTGAGAGCCATTTTAGGACCCTTTTTTCCTTGACCATTTATGCTTTGAACATTTCAAATAATGAAAAATACTATTTTAAAGTCAGGATATCAATTTGGAACCCAGTATGACTACTATGATAGTCCACTTGTGTGACTGAGTTTACTGACATTGAAATCTATAAAGCCACTTGGGTTCAAGAAAGAAGGTAGTACACATGAAGCAGAATTATACATAGTAATTTTTTCAATATCAATGCTTTAAAGTATCAGAATAATCTAACAAGGGAAAATTAATGTATTTTCAAGGAAACTAATATAATAATACTATGGAAAATTCATCACATGTTTGAACAAAATAGCTAGCATTTTTTTACTTAATTTCCTCTTATATTTCTGTTGCAAACTGAAGTAGTATTATAATAACAAAGTTCCAAATTCCAAGAGGTACTTACCAGGCCCATCAAAAGGCACAAGGTGATGAGGGACTTTATCTGAGGAACCAAGAGGGATGAGGTACAAATCTTTCACTTGCTTCATGTTATTGGCCGCTACACCGTAACGTTTTCTGCTGCTGAAATAGGCAAACAACAATGCATAGGAGATCTGATCCTCTTCAGTTACTGGGGTAAAGCGAACTACACAGATCTCCTGTTTACAAGAGGAGAGAGAAAAAGATGGTCAAGTACATTCTTTCGTGAAATGTTAATTGTTTTACTGACTGCTCTTTATTTTAAAGCACAGTTCAGAGGAGAAAAAGCATCCTCAGGAAGGCAGAGAACAACAGAGGGGACAGAAGGAGCAGAAACGTGGCCAAAAACAATTCAGGAGAACTAGATAAAACATACAGAAAGCATTTATGATTAAAAAAAATAATTTAAGTGCATGACAAAAGAGCCAATATTTTACCAGTCACCTAAACAGCAAGTTTTAGGGAGGCATGTGAGCTTCCAATTAATTATTTCACTTTCCATGCTTAACATTACTAGAAAGCTGTATTTTGTAGTCTGTTGTGTCCAAGATATCCATTAATAATAGTAGGGGGAGACCAGTATTCAGAGCCCAGGATGAAGCCCAAAGCCCAGCTCAGGTGCTGATGCTGGAGCTGATGCTGTTCATTGGTTTAATGAATGATCTGGAAGACTGGACAGAAGACCACCTGCAAAACTGAGTTGGCACCTAAGCAGGGGCAGCGGCCGATATGCCGAAGGGCTGGCAGCCATTCAGAGGGATCTCAGCAGAGAATAGGCTGACCTTTGTCAACGTTAGAAAAGGCAAAATGCAGAATCTTGCACTTTGAGCTGGAGTAACCCCATGCTCAGGACAGGCTGGGGGACTGACTAGCTAGAAAAAGAAAACACCTTGGCATAAAAGGACCTGGGGGTCCCAGTGGACAAGCTGAGTATGAACCAGCAACATGTCCATGCCAAGAAGGCCAACTGCATCCTGGGTGTCAGAACCGAAGCAGTCAGCAGGCCAAGGGAAATTCCTCTCCATCCAGCACTTGTGAGACAGCATCTGGAAAAGACTGTCTAGTTTTGGGAAACACACGGACAACTGGCACACAGCAAAGAGCCACCGAGGTGCTTTTGCACACTGAAATAGAACCAAAATGAAAGGGTAACACTTGAGACATGTGAAGTGGCATTCATGAGAGCTACTGTGTCAAAGGAATACAGGTATTGTTAAACAGCAAAGGACAGGTTGTGGTTACATAGGAAGAAAATAAACACCAGTAGCCGCCACTCATCCCATTCAACATAACCATCAGATACCCTTAAAGTGTCACGTGTTTCACAGATGTTTCAGAGAGGAAAAAAAACATATCTTTGGGGTGACTCAGATGTGCATTAAACAGCACGTCTTTAATATGTAAAATTTTTACCTTGGTCCCTGAAGCTTTGATCTTTTCTACATAATCCCAGACAGTGTGAGGAGATATCCTTCCACCTACTTGAATACTATCAGGTAAATCCTATGAGAAAGGAAAACAGAAATCTGAATCCAACATAAATACTGTAGTAAATCCTTCATCCAGTGTCTGTTTCCTACATTCAAAACATACTTGGTTCTTTTAGTCCTTAAATTATAATTTAAAAATATCAGTAGGAGTTACAACAGTAAAAACAAGTTAATTTTAACTTTGGATATTTCAATTAATATTCTCAGCATAAAGTCAATTATATGTACTAAATTAGTTATCATTTAATATTGTTCATCTATACCTCTCCAAAACTATTCGGTAACATTAACCACAAACAGAACTGTATGGTATTCCAGAAACACTCAACCTATCTGTAAGATCAAACTGCAATCAGAGCTCCACACCTATGTATAGAATAACCTTTCAAAATCTTAATCCTGAGGGGAAAGCAGCCTACACATCTATGTATATACAGACATAAATTTGGTTTTGGAGACTACTGAGTTCACTGTTCACAAGCAACATAAACAGACTGTCAGAATATTCAAGAACACCTAAGAAAAAAGGTTTTTGAAATAAAGCAAAAGAGTCAGACTCATAAAGCAATTCTTTACTATTAAGGATTACTGCATGCCTTGCACTTCTGTTAAGATTTGCAGCAAGGTAAAGACAATCTATTAATTGAAGACCTAAGTCCTTTTAATTAGAAAGCTGATGCTTCCTGTGTAACTGGCAGGAAGTAACACTGAACCTTATGGGCTCTCTGACCTTTATTTTATGATATGAAGACAACTATTATAAGCAGTTGCATGTTTTTCCTGTCCCTCAGATGCTGAAAAGAATGTTCCAGAAATTTCCTTTTTTAAGAGCAATTCAGTCTCACAATGGAAATTTAGGACCAGAATTGCCACCAGAGAGGGAAAAAAAATTAAATCCCATTATGCAGATTTCTGTTGTAGATAAGATAAATCTCAGGTAGATTGAATAACTGTTGAATAATACTTTACTTAAAAATAGAGACCTTAATCTACGCCCTGCCACAAATACTTTACTCAGTACACTGATCACGCTTCACTGTCTTTCATCATTATACTATTAGCCTACAAGGTAAACAAGTTGCTAAAGTTAATAAATGAACTGTTCATTCTTTGCAGTAAATATATAAATACCTCTGTTAAATACTCAAAAGAGCCAGAAACTGGATAAGCCTTAATAACAAACTTTGCCACTGAAGGCATATTGATAAAACCCTTCCAGATGAAATTCAATCGTGCCAGAAAGAGACTTTCACATTCCACAGTACCAGGCGTTTCTGACCTAAAAAAGGACAAACAAAATCCACTTTGTTTACAACATGATACATCACACAAGACAATGTAAATCATAATTTTTCTTTATAAAAAAATTGAAGTGTTACTAAGAATTTTCTTTTTCAATTAACCATACTTGAGGATCAAGAAAAACAGAGGCAGACAACCATGCTTCTCATCTTCCAGTGGAGTAGATATATGGCACAGGAAGGACAAGCAGATAAGCAGCACATTAGTTCATTACTGTATCTCTTAAAAACAGAGAACTTATTTAGTCCAAGAGTTATTAAATGTTACTGTAGGGGACACAAACACATATAGGTGCTGTTGAGCCAATGAGACCTTCCCCTGCCACAGGGAGGAGTGAAGACAACAAACTGCCTGCTGGCCTATCCTGCTTTCCTTACTCCTACATTTTGTTGCAACACTGTCTGTCCATCACCTGAAAGCCTATGCCCTCCTTCCCTCTCCTTGCCACACATGCTGACACAATCTCTTCTCACCCATCCACCAGTTCTGTGAGTGTCTCCTCCCAATTCCACCTGTACAAAACTGTCTTTCCTCCCTTCAAAAAAAAAAGCCTCAGTTTTGTCAACAAAGCAGCTGTAAAAAAATAAATGGGAAGACAAATAATTTCACAGGAAAGTGTTTCTCAACCTGAGGGTTTCCTTAAGGAAAAGATTACACATTTCAACATATTCCAACATGTTGCTATCAAAATATTTTAGGCATGCTACTAGCAGTTTAAGCTGTAGTACCAGATGTTGTACTCTTTCAGTAACATAGTAACCTATGTTCACTTTTTCTACACTAGAAACTGGTTTTTGAATAGCTTACTGCAGGTTCAAAGTAACGTCCACTGTCCTTGGTAAAGGATCACAGTGTCCCGATAAAGGTAATATTTCAGCAAGAACTCTGGTCAATTCTAAGTAACTGGGAGTTGTTTTTCTAGAAAACCCTTCCTCAAACCAGAAACAAACAGCCTCATAAACTGCAATTTCCTCTTTAGCAGAGTGTGGAAGAAAATGAAGAAGGAGCTGACAGCAATTGTAGCAAAACATCAAACAAGCTGTTGTTACCTGTCATTTCCAGAAAAGCACTGCTTTGAGATTTGAAACTTGCCTGATTTCTCAGTGTATATGCTCTGTTTCAAGCAAACTCAAATTCCCTGGTTTTATATATACACATACACAAAGACACACACACTCATTCAATTGCAGCACTGTACATACTACAGTCCTTAATAGCAAAATTCAATATGAAATCTATATATTGATTTCTTGGAATATGAGCTTTTTTTAGACCTTGTTGCGCCAGAAAACATAGTTTACTTTTCCCCAAAATGTTGTAATTAGAGGTTTGCAATCACAACAATATATGTAATATTGTTTATATAAATGCACATCATCACTTACTTCAGCAGAGAAACCCATTCTTAAGATGTGCACAACTTCAAGTACACAAAAGGATTAACAAAATGCAATCAAAAAATTAGCTTTAGACATAATAGCTTAACAAGATTAATAATGTCTCTCATTTAAAAATACTGTTTCTACAGCTTATATTACTTTGGGAGAGGTGTGAATGATTTTGATGAGTCTTGCTTATCATCTTCCAGTAATTCTGAGGCTAAAATACTTGATGTTGAGGAAAGGGCGTCCGCAATGCTCTCTGCTTCATTGTCTGATTGTTTCCGTGCAACTCCAACAGATACTTTCACTTTTTTTGCAGAAAGATCATCAGTAGGCGGTGCCATGCGGCCTGCATAGAAGGAATTGCAATGGGCTTTATTTTTTATTAAAGAAACAAAATGAGCACTTCCTCTGAACACATGAAAGACACATCAAAAACACTACATATTGCCAGTTGAAGTGGGACAGGATAAGGAATTCATATATTTTATACCTATTTATACACTGTATAAATATATACAGTACTATACGTAAGTATTGGCACTGTAATGGCATAAGATAAGGAAATGAGGACTCAACAGTTATATGCACACCCATTATAGGGATTTCTTTCTCTGCAGTCTTTTTTTTTAAAAAAGAAAAGCTTATGCCAATAGCCTATCATTTTAGTACTCTTTTGTAAATTATGAAGTAAACCACTGCTTCCAATAACCAATGCTTATTTACATTCTTGGGGTATACTGAGATTTATGACTGAAAACTATTATAGAGGCATGATACATTTATTTTCATGTGCTTTTCCAAATTACCTATGCAGATTTTGCAGTTAAGATCAAAGAGATGATTTTTATGTTGACTTGTGGTGTCTGGAGATGCAGATTCATTTATTTCTTTATCCTTTTCAGCTTCATCTGACTTCTCAAACAACTTCATATTAGATTCCTAAGAAAAGTCAAAGACATTTCAGTTAGCCTTTTTTCCCCCCCTCTCTTAATATCCCTAATATTGTCATTCATATTGCTTAAATATTTTATAGTGTTTTCTCTCCTTCGGACATAAAGCTCTCCCCTTCAGCTGTATAGCCTAAAAATGCTGTCACAAAATCTACAAATGCCTTAAAAGAATTTCTTGGTATTCTCAAATATCTTAGGTAATGTTTAGAATATTTTCTGATTTCTAGTTTCTACTATTGCCAGAATTCATCATACAGTCACAATATGGAAGGAAAAAAACAACAAATCAACCAGACCCAGAAGTAAAAGTCAGTAAGGATAAAAGAAAAATTAAACCCAAAAAAGACCTAACAAATAATTATAGATGTGAACAACAAAATCATAAACAAAACACTTCACAGCCATATTGTCTATGAACTAAATAGACTTGGGGCCATGCTTTCTTTTCTACCTGAATTTCCATTACTTCCTCTTGTTCTTTCATTGGTGTTTCGCTTTCAATTTCTATTTCTCCTTTGTGAGTAATTTTTGTGATAGGTCTTCTTTCAACTTCCCTCTGTTCTTTCTCAATCATTTCAATTGTCTGTGAAAATGGGAAGTTATATGTAGTTATTCCCATACCATAAAAATTGGAAGTCCACAAATATAAGAGATAAACAGGACTGCAATTAGGAAACCCTCTGGAGAAAAAAATAACACATTCTTACTTTGCCAGTGTCAAGTAGTTTCATAAAGCAAACATCCAAGCAGCCCATGCAAATTCTCCTACAGTGCAGTAAGTACTTACCAGGCATATATTTAAACAAGTTATAAAACAAACCTTTAACACTGAATTAAAATACCAGTAAATTCTGATTTTTCAAGAGCTAAACTAAAAAAATGCATCGACTCTTTTCTCATAATAATAGGGTCAACATATGATAAAAATATATACAGATTCGTATCATTTTTTCAAGAGTTTGTCTTTTAGTACATCAACCTAATGCTCCACCTCAAAGAAAAACCATGTAAACATATTCTTAAAAGTTACGGATATGCTAATTCTGATCAGCACTGCTGCTTTGCTCTGTTGCAGTAAAATAAAATATAAACCATTATTTCTAATATTGCTTCTTACAGCATATTTCCACTTCTTAAACCAGGAAGTGTTTGCTGTCCCAAATATTCTAAGCCTGGTTTATTATGAAAACAAGGATGCTATGATTGCTTTATCTGCCTGCCAAATACCCACAGTTACCTCTGAAAACACTGGGAAATCTAAAGCAAAATAATTAGTAAGTAGCAGTCTCAATGTTTTGCTTAAATAGGAAAATGAAAAATACAGTCAAATGATACATTGCTATTTATTTTACATGCTGTATTCCATTTCAAGTTCTAGAAATTCTGAAATACTACTCTGAAATAATTAGGACCCCTCAATAATTTTTTGAGCAGCACACACATTTGTTTTGAAGCTGTTTCTCACAGCGTGCTCTGATTTGCATGGTCTGTTTTCAGTATTTCACTGCATTTATAAAAACAAATGTAAAAAAGATGCATTTCTACAGATGGGCTTTGGATAGCTACAGAATAAAACGTTTCCTGTCTTCATAGGCCCTTGAAACAACTTTGATGTACTAGAATAATTCAACAACTGTTTTTGCGTAGAAACTAAAAAAAGTTGCCATGATTCATAAACAGGTCTAGTCACAATATGCAAAGGAGAGGAAAAAACACAGGACCAATTACTATTGTGATGCACACTGCAGTATCTAAAACAGCATCTCACTGTACTGGATCAGTTATCACTGAACATTAATTCTCAGCACACAGAACATATGAGGGTGAATTTCCATCTACTCTGTGTTACACTACTTACTCATTAACTTTTTATCAGAAATCATCTGATAAAACCCACACTTCCTAGTATCAAAAAACACAAACACAAAATGCGTACCAGTTAACACTGTCCAAATATCACACTTTTAGGTTCTGTGATGTGGCATATAAATACCAAAGATTCTGCCAACATAAAGTCAGATTTTGTAAACTAGAAAAATTTTAATGGCCATTTCCAAGCACCTGCAGTTATCACTGAACTAAATGCCCAATAAACAAGATATTATTTAAGAAAAAGGCATTTTCTATAAAAATAGTTCCTCATATTCCTGCTTCTCTTTCTAAATTTTTATCACAGTGTAAATATAGTTTAACTTTCTGTTTCAAGAAAAGTCATGCTCAAAGTAACTTAATAATCTTTCTACACTTTCTTGGGGTTTTTTGCTGGTTTTTTTTTTGTTTGTTTTGTGGTAGGATTTTTTTGTTTGTTTGTTTTTCTATTTTCCCTTCAGCCTGTTTCAGACTGGTAGATCAGGTTTTCAGCTTTGAGTTTACTTCTTGGTGGGTGATTTGTCATGCTCTATCGGTAAGTTAAAAACAACAGGTTTGGTTCGGTTTGCCCAAACAGATCTATCTGCCTCTTTAAAAATCAGCTATCTATAAAGCTACAGCAAGAGCTTTAAAATCTTGTGGAAAGTAAGGACAAAGATGGCTTCACTCTTGAGATAGAAGAAAGAAAGAGCAAGCAGCAAAGGAAAATGCATAGTTTTCCCCTTTCAGAAATTGACTACACTTCTTTCACTTCTGTCCTAATAACCTCTTTGGAATTCGAATACTAAAGAAATTATAGAGATCCTCTACCTTAGTCAGAGCTGCTTCATACAACATGCATTCTGTTCTTTCTGCATACACTTAACCTGCAGACAGAAGCTAACACATGCTTAGGTTGTAAATAAACAACGTAAGTTGATAAATCTCACATGTCTGTTTTCTCTCTGTCTCCAGGCAGCCAGTTCTTTGGAAGCTAGTTCTTCTGGGCTCATTTTTATTAGATGATCCGGAGTAACCTCTCCTTTTAGTACTTTCTTAAATAATATCTAGAAGAAAGAACAAAAGTAACTGTTATCAAGACAAAATCAGCTTGCAGCAGGAAATACATCAGAGAAGCAACATACGATATGCTCTGTTGTACAGCTATAGGGATCATGTGGGTTTGTAATTATCTTCCACTGCAGGAAGTGGTACTAGATTTTGTAACATAAAAAGCTTAATTCCAGAGCTCCACTTATTCTACTTAACATTGTATCTACAAATACCCTTAGTGATCAGATGTGTAACTAACTGTTGTTTCAAAGTAGAAAGTGAGTTTATGCCCACTGCAGCAGTAATTCAGACATTTTTGTTTTTTTAAGAGATGCAAATCCTCTGTATTACACTACAAAGAGAAGACAGTATCAAAGAGGATGTCCAAGCTTCCTGACTGAACAAAGTCCTAGGGTAAAAGAAATAAAACCAACTAATTTAGCAGTAAGAGCAAAGAGAAGCCAGAAGTTAGCCTGTTCATACAATTTACAGTTGGCCAATTGTAATGGCAAAATACTATAAACAAAGCAACTTGATCAGAGTAACTCTAAAAGGACAAGACAGAAGCTGAGGAGGCATGATATTGACTAATAGGCTCACAGAAAGCAGAAAAGAGAAGGTCAAGCTTGTGAAATCTGGGTATAAAAAAAGCATGGTGAGGTAAGATCCCAGACAGAAAAATACTAAGTGCAGTAAATAGCAGAGAGTTATGGGGGGAACAGGAACATCCAAGTAACAGATCAGTAGTAAAAACAAACACAAACTAGGCAAACTACATATGCTACACTTTGAAGCCCAACAATAAAATGTACAGTGAGAGCAGAGTTGAATTAATAATGAGGAAAAAGAGCACAGAGGACACTGGGTGCCCAAAGAACAAACAACATCAAAGAAACAAAAAACGCCCCAGTTAAATTGCAGCAGGATTAATAACATATCTACATAGAAGATGGTTCTTGTAATCTACAGGAAATAAAGGACTAGACAAATAAAACTTACATTATTTTTAGGATCTTTGAGATTGAACATTAAACTTCTGTATTTGTTCTTATACTTTGCATCAGTGTCCCGAAAAAAAGAAAACAGCTCTCTTTCAATCCTTGTGGCAACTTTTGCTGCTCTCTCCTCAGGAATCTTTAAAGTGGAATCTGTCAATCTGTGAGAAAACACAATGGCAAAAATTACCAAATGCTTCCAAATAATTTTTCCTCTGCCTTCCAAATGTAAATATTTACAAAGAGAAATTAATAATTTAATTTATTAATATATTTTTACCTTTTCATGAGAATTTCCTTAAGAGACTGCTTGACACTTTGCCTTATCTGATCAGCAGAAGGTTTGGAAGCTGACATGGCCGGCAGGTGTGTTGCACTAATGGATCCTTTCTCATTTTTCTTTTTCTTAATTTCTTGTTTCTCATGAACACCTATCAAAACATAGTTAAAAACTCTAAAATTTTATAAACTTTTACCGTTGCTGGAGTTACTGTCCTGAAGTTTTATTTTTAAACTACTAAGAAGTGACCTTCAAGAAGAAGGAATGGACCCACAGGGTGGATGGTTTTTGTTTGGTTGAGTTTTTTTCTTCTTTGGTTTGGATTTTGTGTTACTTAGATCAATCCAGAAAAAAAAAACTTCCTTAGCAGAAACAAACAGGGCTTTTGCCCTTTGATTTAAGGTATTTTCTTCTACACTAAACCAAGATGATTAGTGCTTATTTGTTTGGTATTAAGTAGGATTTTTGACTCTGAATTTTTGTAACAGCATAGATGAATTTTTCAATTAATAAACTGAGAAATAATATACTATGAAGTATGTATCATAAACATAGTAAGCTTTATTTTAAAACACCATTTTTCATTAAACTCAGCATTTCTGTATTTTTTCACTTTCTACTCTGAAAAAAATAAATTGAAGACGGATAAAGAACTAACTGGAGAGTATGACTGTAAAAAGAAGTATTTCTTTATTATTACACCTATTGAGTGCAACTCAGAACGCATTAACACCAGAAGCAAACTAACTACATTTTCAAGTGGCTATAAAAAGGCAGATTTTCTTTTCTGTTGAGCAGTGTGGGTGGATCAACTCTCATTAATCCAACTCTTGATTCCTACCAAAATTACTGATTTCCCCTTCATCACTAGCAAGGTGGTACAGACCTAAGAGCTCTTTGCCATTCTTGTGCTGTGATCTACAGAATTCCTATGCTGGGCTCATTAAGTACAGCAGTTCTAATAATGCTTTTATTTCCTCAATACATATTTTTGCTCATTTCCTCCTCCTCAGAAGGATGCAGAACTGGACTAAAACCTTTCAAAAACTGTAGCCTGATGGGGTCAGGGCAAATAGAAAAGCATGACATGGAAATAACACTTTGGCAACATTACAGCCAATAGAGTTCCATAGCAGGCAAGTGATGGGCAAGATGAGCGATAACCAATGCCACTACAAGCATAATTCAAAGGAGTTAATAAATGAAGACAAATGTGCTGCTTAATTTTATGCTAATTGTCCTAAATGAGACTACTAAGCCTCCTCTTTTTTTAAAAATGATTTGAGATTACTTCTATTCTGAAATTGTCACTGCCTAAATCTTTTTGTGTCTTCTCCTAGTTCAATTAATGTAATGTATTTTAGAATAATTCAATTATTTCACGGATGCCAAAGACTCATTTCACTCCCTGCAACTTGAAGTTAGAAAGGATGTCAATTATTGTGTGACTCAGTTTCAAAGCTGAACAATATAGCATTTGAAGTCTAAAAGATACTACTCAGTATAAAATACTTACATTCAGATTTACATTTAACCCTGATATTTTTGATTGTTTTCTTCCACTAATAAGAGTTTCTAGAATTTATGAGCATTGGCAAAAAAACAGAAGAGCAGAATTAAATATTTTTTAGAAAAAAATTCAAAGCTTGAGTTTAGGACTTAGACAGTTCTCACACAAAATCTCACTAGTTTTGCTGCTGAGATTTCAGTCAAAAATGACAACAACTTCCCATTATCACGATCTTGGAAAAATAATGCTTCCTTGAAGAAAGCTGGGAAGAGGAAAGAGATTGCTGGAACGAGAACTATGTTCCTTCCACCTTTAAAAAATTTAGATGAAAATTTCATGACTCCGCATGCAATGTAGTGTTCCCCTTTAAAATTAGGTGATAAAACTGTTGATTTGTGCAAAGACATCAGTAAGCCAAAATATAATTTATACAGCAATTAAAACATCTTTACGTACACTAAGTGTTTCATGTTTAATACAGAGAAATCTGTGTACTTTTTCTCCCACTCTTAATTATGTGAGCATCCTCTACTATTGAAACAGGAAACACTCACACATAGGAAGCATTTACCTACTACAAATTTTTTTTAAAAAAATAAATAAATATTATAAACATCACAGGAACAAAAAGCTCTTTACCACAGAATATGGTTTGAAAAACTGATACTATAAAGAAAGTTACCATCCTTCACTGCACATACATGTGAACTATAGTGTGCAGTACTTCACCAAACCTCAGTACCTGATTTTGTGGACTTCTCCACAATACTAGGGGATTCTTTACTTATTTTTTCATTTTTATCTTCAGGGGACCGCCGAGGAATTACAGCAGTTTGTGGTCCTTTCCGAGCAGAAACATGCTGACCTTTTTTACTGTCTACATCTCTGGACTCTGACAAGTTCTTCCCATCACCAGATTCCTGAAATAAACATTAACACATTACCATGCTACTGAATGCTACAATCAGCCACCACATAATTATTACATATTTTTCTCATTTTTTTATCCTTTATATGAATGTAAAGTATACCCTGGATGTATGCACCATTATAGAACAGTTACTGAACAATATCCCAAATTACTGCCAAAAATCTGTGGCTGAAGACACAGCACAAGCAATTTGCATTTAAGTTCTGTGTGGAAAACCACTATGTTTTCAGTTATTTAAAAAGATCAGGGATACTAATGAACATCCCTTAACCAATTTTAGCCCGATATCCACAGATGTCACTGATGTTTAGAAAGCATATGTAAAACAAAATCAAAGAATAGCTCACACGTCAGAATTTCAACACTACTATTCAAAAATAAGACAGGATTATTGATGATTATATTATCATGAATATGACACTACATTCTAAAAGACTGGAGAATTGTCTCAATACTCTTTGCAAATTATCCTTTGGTTAGTAAAATCAGACACAAGAAGTAGAAAGACCCCAATTAAAGCATTAGGCATTTTCTTCTACATACAATCTGAAGAAAAAACAATCAAAACTAATATATTGTTGTCATATTGTTGTACAGATATTTAATACATCTGTAGTTTATAACATATAGCAAATTCAGATAGCCTAAAATGTTTAGAAATCTGAAAGAAAAATGCACTAAGTTCTTTACCATTTCTAAATACACCAGTATGTATAGCTTAATATACCCATTCAGGACTTTGACGATCCTTATGAGCCCCTTCCAATTCAGGATATCCTATATGCAAATGAAATACACATAACCCTGCTCAATAAAACAACAGTTTAGCAATGTCCTCTTGAAGGAGTCAAGCCAGTTAGAAAATGAAGTAATCCTGACAAAAATAAAAGAGAAGCTTTAAATTAGATTCACAGAGATGTTCGAAACTATCTATTAACTGGCAATGGGACAGGAAGAAACCTTCTAACCCCACCAATTAAGAGAACTTCAAGCATTAAATAAGACTCACCCGTCTGAAGATTTTGACTTTGTGCTTCCCAGTGTCCTCCACTTGCTTTGTTTTTTCAGTTGTCGTATTTAGACTACCAGTGGGTGTTTGCTTCGACATTCCTACCTTTTCACACTCAATTGCTTTTTCTTCTCTCTGTTCAAGTTTCACTTGAGTATCTGGTACAGTTTGATCAAAATACTCCATATTTTTGTCTTCTTCAGCACAGCATTTCACACACACGTACTCCTTATCTTCTTCACCCATCTGCTGTGCTTGAGAAAGGCTCAGTCCAACACAATCACCATGAAACCAATCATCACATCTACCACAACCTACCATAAACCTGAAAACAAAGTAAGACGTATGTCAGTGAAAACTGTTAAAGAGTATGAAAGAAGATACAGCAACTTCAGCAGAACATACCATACTTGTTCTGATTTGTGCATCCCAACAATTCGTTCTTACCTGGCAAGTGATTTTCTTTGTAGCTTTACATCCAACTCCAGCCTTACGACATGGTATCATCTTCCTGCGAAATACTGGTTTTGGCCTTTTTGCCTTTTACAGTAGTCCAAGAGACTATCAAAACCTCATTATGTTTATATACTTTGCCCCCAAATTCTACCAAGATTTTTTTTTTCAGACTACTATAAAAGTTCGTATTAATGTTAAACAAAAAAAACCCCACCAACTCTCAAAACCAGTAAACTAGTTTGAAAATACTTGAAAATTTTCTTCCAAGATCATGCTATCCTTGCTTTCCTTCAAATATGATTGTTGCCCTCACATCACAAATGTATCAACAACTGCCATCTTCCACTGCAATAGGAGGTCTAAGTGTTTTGACAAATATGAGCACAGACACAGACATAGCAAGTTATTCTAAATTAGTTGGTATTGTGCATCTCATTCCTTAGACCACTATTACTATATTATTTCTATAAAGTTGTTTTTTGTTCTCCTTACTGGTGAATACAGGGCCAGGCTTCCAATACCACCTGTCCAGCTTGCAGTGATTGTTTTGTTATAAATAAGGTACAGCACTTTTGTGCTGCTCAGCTACTTTATTCAGAGCTAATAGCTATTTAAAGAATGTTTCAAACACCAAAATTACTATAATTTAAAGGACACCACTCAACCCACAAGTCATTTAACTATTTCATTGCTTTAAAAGCAGAATCAACTTTAGATACAGGTAGTATTTTTAAAGAATTGTAAAGATCGCTGGGTCTAAAATAAAAGCACAGTTTCTGACTATATCATGGAAATATTTTGAAAACTTCATCAGCACTAGTACCTAATTGCACTCATACGTACAACTTCCAGTGCAACTAGCTGGGAAGAATGCGTAATTTTAAAGTTACACAGGCTAAACTCCTCAAAAAACCTGCTTCAGGAGACTTACATGGTAGGAACTATTTTTAACAATCCCTTCTTATAATAATGAACCTGGCACCATTAACAAAGACCTCCTTTCAAATGATGTAGGAAGAGCTCTTGCATTATTCACTTACATTCTCTTCCTACTTTTTTGTTTCAGTTTTTTAATTGATTTCCTTTTTTTTTTCATTTTGTTTTATACTTGCACCAACTATATTAAAGATAGGTACTATTATATAGTATGGATGAAGAAAATCCAGGAAGACTGCAAGTGTAGTATGAAAAATGCAAGTTTTGTTAATACTGAAAAATTATTTACTGAATTCCTAGGTTTTGAATTCCATAGAAGACAAACCTGATTTTAAAAATAATTAATGAAAACCTGGTTGTTTCAGCAATATATTTCACAAGCTAAATACACTGACCTGCAAACAATGTATCTTCAATCTAATACGCTATAAATTTCTTCCAGAAGACGATTCTAAGGAAACCAACCCCTAACCTGTGTATGTACCTTACCTACCTTGCAGAACAATACAGAATGTAATATTTAGAGCAACTCTCATTCTCCATTGATGAAGATACAGTATTCAAGAATACAATACTGGTGTCTCAAGAGATGAAAATTCTCATTAACAAGAGACATTTTAACCAAGAGAACTGAAGAAAAACTGTTCCTTTATGTTGTGTCCTTCCCTACTCAAAATATACCAGGATTAGATTCTACTGAAGAAAACAGTATTTTGATGCAAAATGAGTCTGAGAAGGTTTAAAGTTCCAGAAGATTGAGAAAAAGACTATGATGTTGGTTAGATCTGGAGAAACTGGGTTTTAATCTAGTTTGTGAAGAAAAGTGTTTTCTCATTTTTAATTTTTTTTTCTGAGCTGTAAGTACATCATAGTATTACATGTCACCAGCAAGCAATAGCTGTCCATCTACTTCATAATTTCAGTTAGAAAGGCAGATGTTCCTTCATGTTCTGTCAGTATCTCAATCTTTTCAGATTAATGTTCCAACCCAGTGCAAATACAAGAAAGGTAACATTAGGGGATAATTACTAGCATTCATAAACACAACGGAAAAACAAGAAAGAAGAGATGGGACTTCTACACAAAGTTGATTGCTCCTTTCTGAGAGCCTAGAGCCAAACATGCAAGGGCACGATATATATAGCATGAGTGCCTATTTCACAACTGTAAGGGTCCACAAGGGGATGCTTTACATAGGACACATCTTGTACCATTGCAAGAAAATACTGGTAAAGCTCTGGAACACTGAAAATGGTTACAAAAATTCCACACTTAAAATTTTCTGCAAAGTTGAAATAATATGAAAGCATAAAGTCAGGTGCTTCATGCTTAAAGGATATTGTGGTGTACTAAGGAATTACTGCCTTTTGTTCAAAAATAGAAGGAAACCAAGAATACACCATCATGAAGCCACAGTTGTTACTAATTGAGTTTTTATTAGAATATATGGGTTTTTTCCCCAGTTTGTAAATTCAGGCATTGGAGACTAATTTGTTAAATATGGAAGATAGATTGCAGCCTTTAGCAACCAAAACAAAGTTTTGATTAATATTTAGAAAATAAACATTTGCAGAAGAGATAAGACTAAAGTACACAAGATGCTGCACATCTTCAACTTTAAATTGACAGCACGTGGAACTTTTCAGCTTAGCTCACACATAATAACCGGGCAATAGAGATGGTGCAAGAGTAAGGCACCAGAATAGTCATCCAGTCTTACATTTTTATTTTAAGGTCTATCAAATAAATAATTTTTTTTTAAAGTTAAAAAACCCTACAATGAATTCAGCTCAGAAAGATCATTCTTCACTAAGACTATAGACCAAGATGGACAGATGTAATTCAAGCCACCTTAAGCAAACTACTGAAGATGAAATATTCATTTGGCTTCATTCCAGTCTTCACAAGAAGGTTTCAATTACACTGTATTTCCACACACACAATAAAACTTCAGGATTCAGAAAGACTACAAAGAGAATCAGGAAGTGTCCATGACACCTGTACTATAAAACAGAATGCAATGTTTACAATAGTCTTGTACAAAATGGTAATAAAAATACTGGTGCTGCCTGCCTAAAAAAATTCACTATTTCTACTAGTTGTTTTTTTCTCACACTAATCAACTGCAAGGCTGCAACTTCTGAGGCTGTGAGAGAACATACTGGTTTGGATACCAGTAATATAAATAATCCTTTTTACCATAAGGCTGCTTTCATATCTTTGTCTATTACCTATGTGTACACAAAACAAAACTATGATTTGTGACAACAATTGTAACTGGGTAATGGGCAATGTTCAAAGATTAAAAAAGGGTGTCAAGGGAAACTGAAGCCTGGCTTGATGGATCAAGGATGTCCTCTTGCACAGTTGTCAGTTTTGGCTGAAGAGGTTCTGATATCTTGGACTAGTAAAACATCAAAGTTTCTGACTGCAGATTGCTTCAAATTTCAAGTGCAGGACTTTTACCCATGTTGTAAGGCTGGATTGGAAGATGTAAAGCTGAAAGAGAAAGAAAAATGTGTTTTAAAATATTAAATCATGCCACATTCAATAACCGATTTGCTTTCGTTGGATTTCAAGGTAAAAACAATGTTTTTCAAGAAAAATTTAACACGAACTGACAGGTGACAGCAGACAGTACTATAGCTCATTAGGAGCTTTGCACAGAGCATGTTATTGTTTCATTCCTTTAAAGAATCCCCTTCATAGTCCACATATCAGCATGAAAAGAGGCATCTTAAAATCAGAAAGTAACAGATGAAACATCTCTTATGACTGGAAGCCTTTCTTTGGTGTTTTACTTGTAGTAAATTAAATCCATTCATTAGATGAAAAACTCAGGTTTGGATGATTTATTTTCTAAATATACAGGCCACATTTTAAAACTAACTCACGTACATTCTATTTATGTAACAGGAGCAAGTTTCCAGAGAAATTCATTACTGTAAAATGGGCAGAAACCATTTTATTTAGGAAATAATTTTTGATTGTATAGCTATACTTAAGAATAAAAGACCAAAAAAATGGGAGCTGTCAGAGTAGTTCAGTGTGGGCCAACAATCAGCATTTTAAGACTAATTAATAATGCAAGCTGCATTGGCACAGAAAATAATTTATTTCAGAAATAATTTCTTCTGCTTAGTCATTCACATTTGTGGTTCATAGCATATGGGAAAAATACCACAGTACGACTCATCTTAACCCAACCCCTCCGCCTCCCTCTCCAAAAAAACCAAACTCAACTATTCAAAACATCACCCTAAACCCAAAATCACCCAAGAGGAGTAAAACCACTGTTCACAGACTTTTTAAATATTTCAGTATTTAAAGCATGTCCCATCTGCATTTCCTTCCCTTAAGGGCGCTGTTCATCAAATTTCTACAGAACCTGTTGTGAACTTGTATTAACATTGTAACTGTGTCTCGGCTGCACTGACACTACGGTCCAGTCAATGTTAAAGCAGAGACACCACATGGCAACAACTGTTTTTCCTTCAGGTTATTTAATAAAGATGTTAGTTGAGAAGATATTCATGGCATGGCAGCTTCACCAGAGCATGTTCCACACCATCTCAATTGAAAGCTCAAGCTCTGTCAAAAAACAGTCTTGTCAGAGCACATACACATGAGCAGTTCCACTTACTTGCTTTTTGACAAAGTCTAACATGGGAGATGTGATTTTTCAGGTTCTGATCTTCCAGAAAGAAGATCAATCTTTCTCAAGCAAACACTACTACCAGTAGATGTCTTTGCATGGAATTTGCAGCATACAAAAAGACACTGCAAACTTATTTCCTACTTATTAAATTTCAATAACCCAACTTCTTTGCAATATAAGTTTCTTTTCTTTCTTAAAAGCATAATTTTCTTTGCTTTTCATGTTACAGGAACGTCTTCAAAAAGGAAGCAGCACAAAGACAAGCAACTTTATGCTTTTTGAAGTAAAGATGAATTCCTGAAACATGCCAAATAGCAAAACTAAAACTAATGACATTATCCAAAACCCTGAAAAAAATTAGTATGTTTCCTAACATTCATTACAAATCTGTATTTAAAAAAAAAAAAAAAAATCACTAAGGGAAGCTCCATTACCAGTGAACTTTACCCACATGGTTGCATCTTGTAGGATCAGCGTCATACACTCTATAAACTGCATTTATAAGCAGTTTATATTTACGCACATCTTTTACAAAACTCTATTTTAAACAACTTATGGTATCCATTTGCCTGATTCCCTAAATGCTTCTGGTATTAGTAATAATCCTTGCAATACTGCGGCATAGTAATATAATCTATATAAAGTCTACTAATACAATTATATAACTGCAAATATAAATCACAGTGGAGCCCTTCCATTCATTAATTATACATTACAATGCTATTTTTTTATACTGTTATTCAGTTTTTCTATAGCTATGGGTGGACAAGCATTATAGCTTTTAATGTTGCAAGGCTTTTCTCAGTGGAAGAAAGCAGTAACAGGGGCCAAAAATGTTAAAGCATCACCCCGACTGTAAACTGATGACATCTTGCATAATCTGCAGTGTAGCATACTCATACTACTCAATGAACATTTTACTGGAATTAAGGCACCATCATTATTCCAATTACTGTTCCTTGTGAAGAATGTTCTCACAACAGATTATTTGCTACATATGATCCACCCTCAAAAAAAATGCACATATGTAATTTAAGAATGATTATAAGTTTGGAGCCTCAAACTCCTGCCTCAACCACTCTTCTTTGTATTGGCTATGCAAATTGTACAATAACCTGGTTCCAACAGTTTACTGGTAATTAGCACTATTTTCAAAATACAAATGTCCTAATAATAATCCTTAATACAGGAAAAAAACAGTTTGCAGATATTTTTAGCTCCATTCATCAGCCAAAGTACTTTTCCATATTACATTTGCGAAGAAAGTTTTAAATGATGATGTGTAAGCAAGAGATCAAGAATACTAAACCCACAGTCTATTAAAAAAAATCTTACTTGGAATTGTAGAAACCAAAAGAGGAAGTCACCAGCAACAAATTAAACTTACCAACTTTCCTTGAGATACTGCTTTCTAGAATATTTGCTTAGAAACAGTATCTCAAGTTATGCACTATGAATTATTAATCTGAAATTATGGAACTTCTGTTAAAGACCACAGACTACAGACAAGGGAAACAATCTGAAAAACATCAGTTAGGTTTTGTCTATCTGTACAAGAAAGGAATTAATTCAGCCCTCCAGCCTGCAGAGAACTTGAACACCTACAGTGATAACCAGAGAAATTCATAACATGAGCCCTTACACCAGAAGGATACATAGGATCCATACAAGAAATCTTACATTAGCAGATTTCTCAGTGTTGCAGAGCCCCTATTTTCATCTAGTGCTATGCCAAGAGATTAAGTATTATTTTTTAACTTCAACTACCTTTAAAGATCTTCAATCTGTCTTCAGGAAAAGTAACTATTATTTGTGACAAAGCTTAATACTTTCAACATCATTTGGATTCATTAAAAATTTGAGTAGTAAATTCAGTCTGTAACATTTCTTTATGTGATACGTATGTCCATACACATAATTCATCTATAGGGAGATGAATTCAAATTTATGCATATAATTTGTTATTAACTAATGAGAAAACATCTGACAGCAATATGGGAACACACTGGCAAAGTCAAACACACTGAACACAGTATTACAAGTAACGAAAATTCAAACCTTGCACTAAAAAAAACCCCTTTTAGAGGTGCTGAAAATTACAAAAAATTAAATCATCATTATTTGACTTGCCCAGAAACACAAAGTTTAGTTTCCATACAAAAGCACAATTATTTTCAGTTATGTACAAAAGGTGTATCTCTGAATGGAAACCATCACAATACATCAAGCAAACAGGTTGAAACAATTAGTCCTAAAGCCAAACACTGAGAACTCACTCTCTGGGTAATGAAAATATATTTACAAAAGAGTTATGTTGGTTACAGCTTATCAACTCAAAGACAAGTGGGAAACAGAGTATGAGCAGCCATTGTTCCAAGCCCAGGTGCCAAAGAATGATGATCTATTAACAGAAAGAAAACAGGCATTGTCTCTTACAGAGCAAGACATATTGTAACTTGTGAACCTTTTTGATCATGCAAGTTGCATGTTTGTCAAACAGGATTCCTCCTTGCCCAGCAGTGCAAGGTAAGCACACTTTGACTTTGCATGTGGTCAGCAAATTACTGCTAAATATATAGATGAACTTCATTTGTCAGGTGCTGCTCTGAAGTAAAACAACGTGTAAGTACCATCCTTCTAATGTTCTTCTAGCAGGCACAGTAAGATTGCTCTGGGGCTGTGTACGGTCTACAGAAGCATGGCCCTTTGGGGATTCTGTACACAAAGAAAGCTGATGAAATCATCTCCACACATTACCTTCAACTTGAACCAATTTTCCAAGTGTGGTACTACAGTAACAAGTTACTGGCTTGGCATTTATTACAGGGAATAGAAAAAGGGACTAGTGACTACTATTCTGCACTCTGAATTTTAAATGTGTTACACTAACATGACATACTGCAAAGCTCTTTCTACATTATTTCACAATTTGGGGCTGCAACTTCAGTTCAACTTCTTTTTCTACAAGCTACCACAGCACTGATTAAAATTTCCAAATTTGAAATAAACACAGATCAGGATAAAAACACAAATGTTGTTTCAGATTTCAGCTCTGCCTTTGACATTTGCTGAACCTACAATCATTTTACAGTATTTGTGTCTCACTCTCATTTTCCCTAATACAATGAACAGAAAAAAAAGGGAATGAGGCTGACTAGCTAGGCTGTTTCAAAACGGAAACAAAAATTCCTTGCAAAGTAATCCAAAAAGTGAATGAAAAAAACCTTTCACTGCAGTAAATGTTGACAGTTTTGATGGCTGTCCAAGAGACAGAAGTGAAATTTACCATTTTACACTTTTTGTCTTTTGCACTGTACTGGAAGCATTTTCTTATTCTTGTACCAATAATTAAATAAGGAAAAAATACCAAGGCACTTGAGACAGAAGTTTTGCTTCCTCTTGTATCTTAATGATAGCAAGGGAATCTGAAAAGTTTCAGCTATTTGTAGCATACAACTATAAAATAAAAGTAATTCAAACAAATTAAAACATCATTACTTAGACTAGTGATGACAAAACGTCCTGCACTGACAGTCTTAAATCTTCTGCTATTAGGCACAGGGCTCAATACTGCAAGCTTCCTCACTCCACTAGTGTGTCTCAGTCACATTCTATACACAAAAATTTATGTACCAAACATCTTTCTACATTTAGAAAATCTGATCTTTTACTGAAAGGGCTGGTTGTGTCAACAGTTTTGCAATGCAAACATAAAGTAACAGCTCCAATACAAAAAAAACCCTGAAACACTTAAAACTGACATTACAAAAATGAGGATACCCATAATGACCATCTGTGGTAACTCATGGGCCTTCCCAATCTCACCTCAGCTGGTGATTCATACACTATATTATTCTGGCAGCAGTAAGAGCTGGCAGTGCAGATAGTTCTGTATCAATGCTTCTACGCATATCTTCTGTAACATTATTTTGACTTTATAAACTAAAATAAGCAGATTTAGTTCTGAGTCATTGCCACATCTTCCCATACCAGTTAGATCCACTTAGTAATAAAAATCAAGACTTTCTGAACTCTAACAAGACATTCAAAAAATAAAATCCACAGAATGCTTTTAAATATTAGCAAAAACAGAAAGAATGCAGGACAAGTTCAACTCAAAAGCTGAATTTTTAACAGCTAGCAAGCAGTTTAAACGTTAAATATATGTATTTTGCTTTAAAAATATCCAGAAAAGCTCGGGTGAATTCTTTTCATAGACCACATTGATGCAGTTACTATTACTATAGTTGCACAGTAAATGAGTTTTAAGGTATTTGTTTATCAAATACAATACAATAAGTCAATAAAGCTAACAAGGGCTCTTCTTAAATACAAAGGAATGCTAAGAAAAAACCCTCAGGCACCAGAGGTAATTGTTCCGTATTTCCCTGTGATGTATGGAGTTCTAATGCACAGTCAATGAAAATTACTATTAAAACTTTCTCTCACATAAGCAAAGGACTAATTAGAACTGTCTTCAATTTGATACTAAAAAAAACAAAAGTAGGTTGGCAGGTAGAACTGCAACTATGAAAAAACTCTCATTATTAGGTTTAAAAGCAATTTTGGATATGCCCACATGGAAGTTTTACGGGATTTCTTGAAACTGATGTTCTTCCCTCTTCTCATCCCCTGTCAACTACTTAATTACTGTTACATGAAAGTCTCACAGCAATGATTACATAAATTGAAAAAAAAAAACCACCTCTGAATCTCTAGGTATTAGAATTGCACTTGTACCAGATAAAAGTCACATGTAAACAACTACTTCATTTTTTTGGTTGACGGTGATCCTTCAATTCAAAAAGCCTCTGGAAAGAAGGAAATTACAATCTAGAACACACATATCTTAGTCTCATTTTCCTTTCTATGGAAAAAAAGTTAAGTTTAAAGTGCATA
Organism: Acropternis orthonyx; assembly: GCA_035583155.1. Lineage (NCBI taxonomy): Eukaryota > Metazoa > Chordata > Aves > Passeriformes > Rhinocryptidae > Acropternis > Acropternis orthonyx. Next base: position 89,995,069 of record JAWWEU010000111.1, read on the forward strand.
ATTTAACAACATAGCAGAATTATATATTCATCAAAAATGTATTCATATAATAAAACATTTCTATTAAAACTTCTTGGCCAAACCAGTTTCTAATGCTCTTACTATTTAAAAGACTAAAAAAAGTGTATGATGCAAGGGAAATTAATTGACAGTGTGACACACAGGCTTCCATTACTAGGCTACAACTTTTTGTTTTGGCAACAGCAGCATGAAATATTTGCTAAGTGAGGAAAAAAATTATCTTCCAAGACCAATAATAAATTCCTAAGACACAGAGCCTCACACACCTGTTGCCATGTGGTTTTTTGCAAAAGCCACACTGCTTGCTGGGCACCCAAACATGTTTGCTTTCACTAGCAGAGGTATGTTCCAAGCCTTCCCTTTTAACAGTTGAAATGTTATCTGGAATGAACAACGGAGGTTCATCAAGTGAAAGACTTTTACTACTTCTTCTCTGGCGAGGTTGGAGAGTCTTATCATTTCTTTTCAATTTGCTTTTCTCTTTATCATCCTCTTTCAGATGTTCTACAACAGCGGAATCTTTTGTCTCTGTGTCTTCCTTTGTGGAGCTATTTGTTTTTAGCCCAGTTGAAAGCTGGTGTTTCTGCCCATGGGCTTGCTTCTGACCAAGATTTGAAATGTGCCCTGACAACGAATGGACAGAATGGTGGGTATCTTTAGAACAGCTTTGATGAGTAGGAGATTTCTCACTTGTTCTTTGAACTGCTGTCTTCTGTCCTTGCCCAGAAGCCTGGACTCGGGGTATTTTCTTCTGCATCGTATTAGTCTGCTTTTTTACAGTCACCCCTGAAACACAGCTCTTTGCTTTCAAACCCAGATCAGACTGTTTCTTCCTAATTTTAACTGGGTTATTTGGATGCTGATGACTCTCTTGCTCATCTGCATTCCGCTTCAGACTTGCTGAAGATGCACTGTGAAGTCCCGATGCAGTAACTCCAGCTCTAGTTCTTGAACGCATCACTTCTTGTTGCACTGTACCCGACTTCTGTCGGGTACTTGTAGACAGGTTTTGTTTATTCTGTATTACAAATTTACTATGCCGGGGCTTAATGTTCTTTTCACATTTTGATGAAATGCTAATTTGTTTCTTGTCATCCTGACATTTTAATGCCTCTGGGCCTTCTAGTTTAGTACTGCTGATCTGCTGCTGTACATTTTGGCTTGTTTGGTCAAGAACAGTGCTTTCTAAAATGCTATTTCCTGTGTCAACAGAAGTCAACTCTTTGCTCTTCAAGTCTTTATTATCAAACTCTGTACTGTCCAATAGCTTCTCAGATGGAGTTACAGTTTTCTCTACTCCCTTGTCATCATCTCCAGCTTCTGTTACACATTCCTTTACTAACAATGTATTTTCATCAAGAACGTCCACATTGTGGGAACCTAAAGTACGATCAACCCCCTCTTTTACAGAGCTGGGCAGATCTGAAAAGGACTCACAAATTTCACTTGGATTCACGCAAGCACTGCATGGATCATTAGCTTTTCCAGTTACTCCAATTTCATCATGCTCTTCTGTTTTCTTCTCTGATTCCTCTCCTTTATTATCATCAGCCTTTTCTTCTGAAGAATTTCCCAAGTCCATTGAATCAATCAAATCATTTGACTCATTTTTAACTGGAGTCAATTCAGTATCTGCAGCTACTGAAGAAACTGACTCAGCATTCTTAGATTCAGTCTTTGTTGCAACCTCTGCTATTTCCTTTGTTTCTCCAGAAGGAGAACAGGCTCCTGTTAAACTAGTACAACCTAACTCTTTGGATGTTTCCTCAACTTTTGCCTGCTCAAGGGTTTCAGACTTTACTTCGTTCACATCTTCAGGAGAAGGTAGACATTTTGTATTACTTTGGGATGCTGTTACTGCTGCTGTTCCTTCTATCTGTCCTGATCGCCTTGTACTACGCCTGACCTCTTTAGGCTGCTCTACTTTCGAGGGTGCAGCAACATCTGTCTCTTTAACTGGACTCCTCTCTTGTTTCTGTCCATTTTTTGGAGCAGATCCACTTTTTACAGATGATTTCTTGGTATTAACAGGAGGAGCAACATTCGAACGCTTGGCTAGCGTGCTCTGTCGGAGACTCCGTACTGGTTCTAGGAAGGGAAAAAGAAAGTGTCTTAGCTATTCTGCTTCCTTCTCTTTGCAAGCACAAAATTTTCCTAGAATAGAGCTGATTTATCTTGCTTTAGGTTACTGTACACAAAAACTTTAGAACTTAGTTGCTTACTAATCTTAAAAATAACCCCACAATACTTGCATTTCAATTTTACATTGACATAGTTTGAATGTAAAATCTCATTATTCTAAAGGCTATGGAAGCTCTGAGTAGTATATATAAAACAGAAGCGACAATAAAAAGACAATCAAAACCAACTCTACTTTTCTACCACTCAGTCTTTTCTACCTCAAACAAAAATTGCATAAGCTCTGTTGTGATTAGAAACAGAACTATGAAGTTTAAACAGCTTTTGAAGAACACAGTCTATGAAGCTGAGATCCAGTCACATTCTCACCTGATGACATCTCTTATATTTTATAAACAAGAAACCATTTTAGAGACTTTCTAAAGAGCATATTCACCAGCTTTGTACCATAGGCTCTTCTTTAAATTTTGATCTCCATACTATGCAATTTTATCTTTTTTACTCAACCTGCTCTATAGGGGAAAAAAGGCAGAGTGGTAACTCACTCCACCTGTTCAACAAGTTAGAAAAGCCCTAACTATAACCAATTAGCTACCACAAAGAATTTAAATATTTTATTTAAATATTAAGTATATTGAGATAGCTTGATGACTTTGACTGCAATCAGTATAACAGAATTTAAAGCAAAAAGAAGATACCCAAATAAAAATAAATAGAATCAAAATTTTCATTGGAAATAGAGACATGCTAACCTAATATTCCAATGTTGATTTGCAACTTTATCATGTTTTTGTTGGTGAGGAACCACAGTGCTAATCTGATGCAAGTACAAGCATCAAAATCTCAAAAATTAGTTTAAGGAGCATGAGGCATAAGGAAGACAGTATTCATTTAAGAGGAATTCTAATTGAGTCATACCGTATAGATGTCTACTTCTAGCTGCAGCATATGAAAAAGGAAGTGTCTGTATATGAATTCACACAACCAAATAGCAAATCTTTACTTTAAATTCTTGGCGGGTGGGAGTGAAGAGATTTAATTTACTTCAAATGTGCAAACACAATCTATGATTACCTTGTGCCATTAAACGTGGTGATTTCCTTGGTGATGTGACTGATGTTTCCTCAGCACGGCTCCTCAAATTCCTGTGAGGTAAAACAAGCTCATCATCATCAAGGGTGTCATTACCACTGTCTTTAACTCCTTCTTCATCCATAGTATCATCAAGACCAATAACTGAAAAAAAACAAAAAACAAACAAGAGCCTAAAACTTAAAATGATCAAAAAATGTTGCAGTTGTAATGGTGAACAAAACAGAGGAAGAAATAGGAAAAAATAAATAAATTGGACATCTAAAAACAAGCAAAAGGGGAAAAAATGAAGAAATGCAGGACAGAAAATTCCCATATTGAGGCAGTTTTGTTGTAGAAGAAGCTACTGCCCAAAGCTTAAAATTTCTGTACATAGTCATAGTTCTTTTGTGGACTCACTTTTTGTTCTTTTTTTTTTTTTTTTTTTTTTTTTTTTTGCCACAGAAAGATCCCCAGTCCTAGAGGATCAGCCGTCCCTCACTGTCCCTTCCCACCTAAGTGAAAAAAGGTACACAGCAGAAAGAGCTGATCCAGAAGTGCACAGAGTTTAAAAACACACTCTTCTCACAGGATACAATTTTAAAACTCTTAAGTCCCAATCACATCACATATCTGCATCTGCAATGCCTCTTTGGTAGAGCATTATGTGCAGCATGCACCTAGTCTTCCAGGAGAGACAAAGAACACCATTTTTGGTGAATTCCTATCCTCCACTAACCTTAGAAGGATTCCAGAGGTTGCTCCTGAGAACAGGTTTCTTAAGAGGCATTCAGACCACTGTACAAGCCATTTTCCTCACTTGCTCTGTGTTTGGTTCTGCAACAGTAGCCTCTCCCATTCCAAGATCATATGTGTGATTAATGAATCCTGGTCCCCGTGGGATGCAAAACTTGTGAGATCAAGCCAAACGCCCTAATGATTCTAACAAAACAAATCCCACAAATCTGGCAAATACCACACAGACTCCAAACAATCGATGCCTGTTTTTCACTATTCAGACACCTACCTAGAAGCATTTTTAAAACAAACTCGCATGAAATATATATCTAAAATTTTCAACCAATTACTTACTTAAAATTGATATAAATTAAAAAATCTATCACAAAAGTCAAAATAAGCAAGAGGTTTGTCCAAAAATTCTAAGATTTAATTTATCTCAGAAAATCAGTCCATTCCTGATCCTTTTCAAGACTAATGCTACTGCAACTTAAACAGTGCTCTTGTGAAGGCATTACATACTTTGAAAATAACAAAAATTGGAAGCTGTAAAACACTCCTAAAGCCAGTGATGAATAACCAAGTTTATCAAGACTGTGATTCAAACTACAATCACCTGCCATGAAGATTTAAAAAAAAAAAAAAAATGGCATCCCAGCAACCTGTGAAAAGTTCAAATATTAGCAAGCTTTTTCAACAGCTTCTTAAGGAAGGCTGACCTCGACATCAGGCAATCAGTCTCTGGACCTCTGAAATTAGATGGCTGCCAGGAGCTGAAAGCTAAGTTTCTTAAGCTGACAATTTATCGTCATACATTTATTTTAACAATCATTTTCAGTTACTCAATTGTACACACCAGTTACAAGGAAAAGTGTGTTTGCAGAAATTCCTGGCAGCTTCTACTTTGCAGTCCAGAGCCACCTTTACATCTCTGTGTGTGTACAAACATACACAGATAACACAAGCTGCAGGGGACTGATAACGTTGGGCTTACTCCCCTCAACAGTGTTCTTTAATCACTTATTTGCTATAAGCTACATACTGGGAAGAAGGACACACTGGCAAAAAAATATGACATTTCAACTGCCCTATTAGACTTTACTTTCCCCTAAATATCTAATACTGGCTATTGTCCAAGATGGAAAACTGAATGAGATAGACCCTCATCCTAAATCCAGCTGCTCATCCTTACATTCCCAAAGATTATGTCCTCCGAACAGCTCTGCACTTTGGTATTAGTTTTCTCAAAATGTTCCCACAAAACATAAAACTGGTTTTCAGGAACAGACTGTGCCAAAGGAAACTCATTTCAGATCCACTTCTGTTTCTTCTATGTAGAAATAAACTACTAAGCTACTGAAGACAACAGGAAAAACATAAAACCACTCAGACAGCTTCTGAAACAGCTCTGCAGCATATTTCAGGGCTGACTTTGAGCCTCAGGTGTTACAATGCTCTTGCTCAAGTTATTGAATTTATACACTCTCCTTTATTAACAACAGAAGGGATACATTCAGTCCACTACTGACAGACGGTGTGAAATATTAAAGTATTTTCATACTTACAAGACTCTGTGCTGTAGCTTTAATTTTACAGAGGAATTTGAAGCACAGAATCTTGTTAATTTCAAACCACCTGAGCTACAACTCAGCTAGTACAGACAGCCTCATGAGGCCCCCAGATGAGGAACATTCCACAATGACCCTGCTGGGAAGAGAAAAAGTGACAGAGAACAGCAATAGATACAAAGGAGGCTAGGAAAGTAAATTATGAAAGAGAAGTGGAGGTAGAGAAACAGCATTGGGAAATGTAAACCAACAAAAGCAAAACCAGGAAAAACTAGGGAAAAAAATAGACATTATCTAAGTAATAAACATCTAAATATTATCTCAGTAATAAGTACAGAAATTAGAAGAATAAAAGATAAAAGAAAGGAAAAAAAATAAAGAAAAAACATATCTGAATAGGAAAAGCTATACACCAGTGCAAAATTGAACAGACTGCAAATAAGAAAAGTACGAGTCACATTCAACATATTCATACTGGAAAAGGCACCACTGACCTTCAACTCACTATTTTGAGCCAATCCATGTAAAGTATCTAAATTTCCAAACTACTGCGCTGTACCTACTGACTCATTTTTGTCTGTTATACAGTAACAGAATAATGTACAGTAAAAATAGCCTACTTGCAAATTTAAAGCAATATTTTCTATGTGCTAAAACAAAAACATGGTCATTTTTTAATTCTTTAGTAATGTACCAATGAGGAAAAACAAGCCTTACTTTCTGGTGAAAGAGGAGTTAAGGAGAAAAAAACACCCCTAAAAACATGCTCAAAAACTTTGACATTTATTTTTATTAACATAAATCTTCCCTTAATTATTTTCAGTCACAAAGCCAAAAATATTCAGGTTTTTGACACACTGATCAAGGTAAAACTCAAGTGTAGAAATATACGTCTTTTTTTAGATGTTAGCCCTGGATTTCTTTTCTTTAGGTAACCACACATCACTGTTGTTTCTACTTTGCACTGTTGTAAAACGCTACATGCAGATGAATCACACTAATAGCAGGAATGAGCAAGTCCACAGCAGATAGCATATAAGCATCACAAACTGCATGAAAATCATTGAAACTTTTTATAATTTCTACTATATTGTATGTGAATAGCAACATAAAAACCTAAATTAGCTTCGGGGGAAAAAAGTTAGTCTAATGCAGTAACTAACATATGTCTAGGTAAGCCTTCAGAAGAGCTAATAAACTCCAGTGGAGAAATCAAACACATATAGATACTGACTAAAACTCACTAAGTCCCAAGACTGTAAATGAAGATGGCATATTTTATATGAAAACCATTTTCCTATTGACATTTGTGATGCATATGTTCAAGAAACAGAACTAAAAATACTCTTTTTTAGAAAAATTACATTTTCAAGAGAAATTAGTTGACTGAGGGACATAAGGAAACATCAAATTCCAACTTTTTTACAGGAGTTTGCTTGTAACTGCCAAATTGAGAACTTGCCTGTAAGTACCTTGCACTGACTGATCAGTTGAAGAAGAAAATCAAAGTGCCATATGAAACATTAACTAAGCATTTGCTCCCATTCTGCATTAATCTCTATATTGTAAAGAGGTATTTGCATTTTTTTAGAATAAAGACATATTAAAATCAACTAGGATTAATAAACTTAATACAGCATGTATTTTGACAAAAGTCTGAATACTCATTTTAATAAAAAGATGGAGCTATATCACACACCTACTGATTTGTGGTTCTTTAGCCACACAAGCATGTTACTTTCAAATAAGAGCAGTAAAGCACCAATTTCAGCAACAAAGTAAAAACACAGTGCCAAACCAAGCTCTTTAAATTAAAATTCAATAATTTTATTAAGAAGGGAGTCTTCATCTAGGTACAAATCAGAGAGCTCATCTAAACTGCTTTGCAAATCTTATTACAGATCCAACCCCTCCACCCACAAAACTGATTCAAAGGAATATATAACTAAATACTTAAAAGTACCTAAAATGGGGAGAACAGGTAGTTTTCCAACTACAAACAGAAGAATATGCAAAGTAAACATTCTCCAGGTTCTCAATACCAATATAGTAACTTTAAATTTTATACATGAAAGTTACCACCTTTGTCACAAGACAATGTGGAATTGGTCACATGGATAGCTTGGAGGAAGGCAGGCATAAAGAGGTAAAAAAAACAGAGAAACAACTGTATACTCAATTTTGGGCTGCAATCGGAAGATTACATTCAAAATTACTTCATATGCCAGAAGAAAAACATATGTACATTTGGCTTTAGTGAAAAGAGACTGAAATGCCTAACAGCCAGACAGCACACTAGCTAAAAAAAAAGTAGTATTTCTAGTCAGAACAATTGTTTTGGCTCCAAAGATTCAGCAGGTGAGCATGATCTTAGCAGAGGTAATACTTTCAAGTGTACTCACAAAAACACAGGCTAAAACTAAAAAGAGCAAACTGCACTTGGGGAAAACACTTTCCAAGCAGCAATTTAGAGGGACAGAAAAAAAAAAAAGGCAATTAAAAAGATGTCCCTAACACACTTCATACATTCTGACAGGATCAGTCTTCACCACTAATGATAAATGCCTCATTTGAAAAACATACCCATAAACTAAATTGGTTAAAAACTTGATTTTAATATAAAATCCAGAAATGTCTCCAGATGATATGCAATTATAATTCCAATCCCTCTGTGTATAATAAATCAAACTGCCCCAGTAAATCACATCCTGAATAGCTAGAGAACTCATGATAGCTGAGAAGTACCAATTTAGTAAGAACAATGGTTATTTAGCTCACTGTCATGTGACCAGTCTCACCTGTTATGCTTACAGGTGGCTAAGCTTCTAGCATGTCTTCCAGAAAGAACAGAACAAAACAGAAAACCCATCACGAGGGTACCATCCAAAGTTGGGGAAAACGTGTTGCTCTCAAGAGTTATGTCATAAGCAAACTTCAGTTTCTACTTCCCATCAAGGAATTGCTCAGAAAGACTAAAATAAAAAAACAAAGCAACCTCAATCTCACACTTCCACACCCACTCACACAACTAAAACATTTAAGATGGCCAAGAGCTGTTCTACATCTTTCCTGTGTTGGTAATTCAGAGTTTGGAAAAACAGTCACCTGATCAAACTGATGAAAAGAAGCAGAGAGGCATCTAAAGCATCATTTGGGACACTTCTGATTGCTTCAAGAACTTGGACTTCATTTATTTCTCAAAAGTCTCATTTTGTCAAATTCTGTCCTTTAACTCACAAAAAGAGAACAATTATATTAATTTCTAGTACAGACAGGAGGTCTTTCTCCTAACACCTACTTCAGGACAGGACATTACTGCTAAGCTCCTATGAGCTGCAGTGACTAAGAACTGTGGATTGTACCTTGATTCACAGAAATAACAGAGCACTTCCTAACCATGCCCTAGGAACATCAATCTACTCAGTCTAACTCCATAAACCAGCAACCTAACTACATCGCTGCAGTTTAGCAGTCATTCTTCACAAACACATTCTGAAAGGATTTCAGCATGACATCTGTTAATTTCATCCCTACCCTATCCAGCTTGTGAGAGGGTCATAAAGTTACTTCTAGCTCTGCTCAAAGCCATTACCAGGATCACCCGCAAAGAATCTCAACTTCTCTAAATATGTAATTATTCAATCAGAGCTGAAAAGGACAATCCCATTCTATTACTCAGGAGCAATTACAGAGCAAGTTCAGCAAGTTTGGTCTTCGTTGGTCTTTGTCTGACCAACAATGTCCTCTAACTGAAGAAACTATCTAGATCCAGCACAATCCGAATTTAGGCCATGACAAACATGGTATTTTTTACTGGTACTGGTACAGTTCTTCCTATCAATAGATAGGCCACAAACATCCATTGATATATTCCTTGCTATTTGTCATATATCAGGTACTGCTGACTGAGGTGCTCAGTACAAGACAGACATGGACCTGTTGAAATGAGTCCAGAGGAGGCAACAAAAATAAATGGAGGCCTGGAACATCTGTCCTTTCAAGAAAGGCTGAGACAGATGGGGTTTTTTAGCCTGGAAAAGAGAGGGTCACCTTACTGTGACCTTTCAATACTTAAAAGGGGCTTATTAAGAAAAGGGGGACAAAATTTTTAGTATGGCCTGCAGTGATAGGACAAGGGGTAATGGTTTTAAACTAAAAGAAGGTAGACTCAGACTGGATATAAGGAAGAACTTTTTTATTATGATGGTGGTGAAACACTGGAACAGCTTGTCCAGACAGGTGGGTAGATGCCCAATCCCTGGAAACCTTCAAGGTCAGGTTGGACAGAGTTCTGAGAAACTTAATCTAGTAGACAATGTCCCTGCTCATTGCAGGGGGCTGGACTAAATGATCTTTAATGGTCCTTTCCAAGCCAAACCATTCTATTATTCTATTCTGCTATTCTCCCCAAGAGATACACTTATAATTCATATTACAAAATCTGCATTTTCTAGATAGATGCCTCTAACAAGCACTGACTGGAAATCAAACTTCAACTCACAGAAGTCTATGTGTTTGTCTTACAGACATGCACTCTAACTGTTTAAAAGACATACAACCAACTGCTACCAGTATCCATCACATGTAGTCAGGTAACTTGTAACTCACCAAAAAAAAGAGCTTAGTGCTAACGAAAAGCTTCGTCCCTGATGAATGATATGCAGTATAAACCCTAAAACTGAGTAAGACATGTTGATGAGTATTAACTTTGGATTAGGCCTGTAAGAGCTCCCCAAAAAAACTAATGTCAATGCAACAGTAAGAAAAAGAGTAGAAAACAAACCTACACTCCAAACAAACTTAAGAGCAAGAGAGAAGGGGTTCTTAAACAAAAATACCTGATCTCAGAAATAAATAAAGCAGAGAAAATGTTGTCACAATCCTGAGAAATCAGGCATGTGGGTAAGTAGTAAGCCTGAAACAAGCCTTTCTCAAAGTTTCTGCTATTCAAAGATGCTCATGTTCACGTAAGAAAAGGATGAGTTGAAGACATATAAAGATACTATCTTATCTGTGCATAGGTTTCCAAATACTCTTGAACTCTGCTCAAACCTGCTTTCAAGAAGTATTAGTGAGCCAGGCCTTCTGCTCCTGCATTTTATCTAAGACCTAATACCATTTTAGCCAAAACACTTCCTTGATCCAACTATTATTACCTGTATCTCTTCAGCTTGCTCGCAGCAATCAAATAAGCTGGAGCATGAAATCTTCACCACTTTAAAAACTCTACAAAACAGAGTATGTTCCAGTTATTCAAGAAGCAGCAAGCATGACAAATCTGTCCTTTGCTGGCCCTGTGAATTAATTTCCATGAGTATTTTGCCCTTTTTTTTAAACTGTTTAATAATCTAGGCATGGGTTATGCAAAATACTGTTTGAAGGTCTAGAATAAATTGTGGTAAATAAATTTGTACCTCAGGAAAAAAATTAACTTGTTTCTACAAGAATGAAATTAAGAGTGTAAGAAATACCAACAATGTTGTAGTTCTAAAAATACAGTCAGTCAAGTTTTGTGGCAAGAGTTATGCTATTTTCTTTTTTAGACAAATCTGTGAGGTTCCACCTAAACTACCTGGAAAAAATCAGTTTTTGTACGGCTTAATTATTACTAAGAGTACTACCATCTTACAGAACAGCATAATTACCAGCAGACTACCTCAGCTGTGTTAGACCACCAACAGTATCGGACAAATCTAACAAATAACAAGCTATATGAACTCTGAAGGAAGAAAGCCAGGCAAAGAAACTTTACTTCAAACTCATAATTCTTAACTAAAAAATTGTAAGTAAATACTGCAGCCCTATCATCTCAGAATAAGGACAGTTCTTATCAAGACCTACAGAGAATAAGCAACAGCAACACATTTCATGTCCTTTCGGACACCTATATTAACTCCAAGTTGTGTTTAGTTTATTTCCTGAAATGTGGCTCTGTTCTTGCCGCTTTCAGATTTAAAACCAGAACATTAGATTCACAAAGCCAATATAAATCAAATCAGTTTTCATTCCCTTAATCTGCAGACAGACTGGAATAGAAGGCCCCAAGTAAATGCATTAGTTCACTTACTTTTTATGGACCTTAAAAATTAATTGTGATTATTTAAGGATCAATAGTATTAATTATTGCACTACTGATCATTTTTAGGAGAAATATATGCCAAAAAGTGCCCAAAGTTTCTCCGTAACTTCCAAAATATCCACCTGTACCCTATGAGTTAATTCAAAAATTTTAAATGCAGTACAGGTTTACTGCAGTCTGCACAGGATGCAGTACAACACAGGAACGTACATTGTTGTTTTTTGTAGAATTGGTTTGGTTGTGTTCATTGTACAGTCCTATCCATGTAAGAATATGGACTACAGCAAGAGTAAACAAAAGCATTAAGGAGTGCCTGAAGAATGTTCTACTGAAGTAGTAAAAAAATCAAGTACCTTGTTTAAGCTTTGCAGGTTCACTTTTTCATTGCCTCAATCAATGTAATCTTTGATTTACAGTTTTCCATGCTGTAATACTACTTTAATCAAAGTGAGAATTTAGACTACTACTAAAAGCAAAATATGTATAAGGAAATCATCTTTTTTTTTCAGAAACTATATATAAAACTTGCTAGAAAAACCTTGTATGTTGATACAATCACTTAATTGCATTAATCTACAACAGTTCTCAGTAATGAAACTAACAAATAGTTCTTTTAAACTTCCAATCAAATAAAGAACACTAGAGTGTATTTTTGTTCCTTACACCAAATTCACTATAATTATTTCAACTCTTCATAAATATAAATAATTTTAGAGATTGGATCATCCTTTTTATCATCCTTTTTTAGTTTTTTATCTTCCAAAACTACTCCACCACTCCTAAGATTATTTTTATTTAAAACTTGGCTCTAAATTGGTTCTGAATCGGGTATTCCAAAGAAAACTGTATTATCATTCCAAGGTTTTTAAGCCAACCAAACCAAAACAACTCAATCAGGTATCAGCTCAGTACCAGAAGGCCTAGCACCAAGAGAAGAACCCAGACGTCAGTGCAGTAATTTGTACAACCCTCATGCTCCTACTGCTAACCCAGAAATATGGTATTTTTTCAAGACAACTAGCAACTTTGGTGATTAGGCACAGTACTTACACTACACAAATAACAACTTTCACCAGGAATAATTTACTTGTACTCAAAGCCTAGGTTACTTGTGATCCACATAAGGAGCCTTCTTCTGTTGTTACACTACAAAATTAAAATGAATTGCTAGTTTACATGCCAAGCATGTAAGCAGTGCATGAAAAAGGGCAGGGAGGAGACTGAAATCCCAACTTATTATTTCTACATTACGAAAAAGGGTTGATAATAGAGTGTAACTGTATTTTAAATTGATTAAATTGTAATCTTAAAAAATTGTAAGATTTACCTGTAGAACAAGGCATCTGGAAATTGGGATCATTGCTATCCAAAACAGGCAAACAGAACTGGGAACTTGCAGATCCTAGCATAGGATCCTTATCGCTGAGCATGTTCTTCAGCGAATCCTCTAAGACATTTTGACTTGTACTAAAATCCTCACAGACTTCATTCTCCAGGTTGGATCCTAGAAATAGGGCATCATCTAAGTGTTCAGTAGGAATTAAATGGTTAAATGTATCAACTATATCCATGAAGGCTCCTGTGTGTCTTTCAGCCCTATAGAAAGACAAGAAAAATACCATAAGAAAATAAGCTACAAATTGTAAAACACCCAAGAAACCAGCAAACTATTTTGGCTCTTGTGTTTTATAAAGAATGCTTAAGGTATTTTAGAATTGTTAAAAAAACAAAAACCAAACAAACAAACAAAAAAAAAAAAAAAGAAAAACAAAAAACCAAACCAACAAACAAACAAAAAAAAAGAAAAAAAAATTCTGATTATGGCTTAGTACAGCCCACTGCACAACTAAAGATAATTCCCTGATAATTTTTAAAAGAAATTCCACGCTAAGTTACTATAATCTCCGCTATCAGCATCAGAGTGCTGCCACTTTCTACAGAGTGTATATAACAAGGGTAACTGAAACAGCTCCTTTCTAAAATTTGTTTAAACCTTAACCAACCCAAGAGGGTGGGACACCAGAGAAGGAGGAAATCAAGAACAAGTGAACGTGGTTAGCAGCACTTGTGAGCGCCTGTCTTTCTTCACCTTTAGATGTAAAAATGTGAGGTCAGCTTCCACTAACATCAATGGAGCTGAGAAGGTTCCAGAGCCTGACAAAGTACTACTACATACAACTGAGAAGGACCGTATTCCAGTCCAAAGAGCAACTACCAACTACTTCATAGCAAGTTACTCCTTTTAAACAGCAAGATTTTCTCTCTATTATTTTTCACCTATCAATATATTCAATTAAATTTCAGAAATTTTATATGAAAATCTGACCTCAGTTAAGCACATGAGAATCCTAAGCTGGTTTCAGAAGGGCCAGAAGCCTCTTAGAAACTTCAGTTTTGAAGAAATTTACGTAAACTTCTGTAAGTTTACCTAAGGAACTGTATTCAAACATGGAACCTACATTTTACAAAGGATCCCCTGTTTTCTAGATCTTCTTTGCAATGCAGCAGAAATGCAAATACTGCAGCAGAGATTCAACTAATAAGAATGTATAACTATACAACAGAATGGAAAAAAGTCAACAAAACATTTCTTCAGAAGTACTTCGTTAGTATGTACTTAAGAGTGGTGAGAGAAGTATAATAAATATGGTCAGACAGGCAAGGAAAATGGAGTAGTGCAATAGTGTCTAGCTTAGTTTGGCATACAAGATAGTCTGGGAGACCAGTTTTGGCACACAAAGCTGTTCAAGCTTTTGGAAACAGAAAAAGGACACACATACTCTCCTTCTCATTCCTTCATCATCCTCCTCTCACACATTAGAAGGGATTTTTTTCTTAGAAGGAGCACATTAATTAATGAAAAATTACTAGTGAGACTTAAAGTTTGCTTGAATTATTTTATAGATCACTATTCCAGCAACTTGCAACTACATAAATCCAGTATTTACTCATGCTTAATAGAACAGCAAGTATGCTTCCTTGTATGCATCAGTGGGATATTTTTCTTTAGCAATCAGCTGGGAATATCCCAGCCAGATACATGTAAGAGCTCTACTACAATTTCAACCTCTATCACATAAACAGTTATGCCATTTATTTTGTTTCACAAATTTACAAAAACTACACTTTTAGCATGAGAAATGTTTTATTTGTGGGTAGGTTTTGTTAGGTTGTTTGTTTGTGGGATTTTCTTGGTTTTTTGGTTGTTTTTTTTTTTCTTAAACGTGAGTCTTTATTCCTTCTCCCATAGGGCAGCTCAGAAGAAAACAATGGTCAGTTACAGCACTGTGTCTTTGCAGAGCACAGTGTCTTTAAAATTTCTACACAGTAACCACAACAGAACTGTCTAATACACAAGGTCCTACTGACCAGAGTCAGCCTGAAGGAATGTCTGTCCAAATCAGGTGCATTTAGTAGGCAGGTAATAGTCTTAAGAAGAAAGTACATCATACTTTGAAAGACCTCTCACTAAGAAAATTGACTGCTTTTATCAATCAATGCAGTGCATCTACATATACACCACACCAACTAGCGCCTATAGAAGTCAACCCTGTTCCTAAAGTTATAAAAGTAATTTCCAAATCTGGCAACAAACAAAGAAGTAAACTGATGGAGTAGGTACCATGCTGCACTGTACAATCTCTTTTTATTACTATACCAAATAGTTACAACAATCTGATACTACACAAGACAAACTACAAGAGGTGCAGTGGCTCAAAGTAAGAAAATAATTACAATATAGTAGTTAAAGCACCTTCCTGTAAGGGCAGGTTTTTTTCATACTGGCATTGCATGAGCACAAGAGCAACATCCACAGGATAAAATGATGATGAACCCTAACACTAACAAGCATCAATGACACTGCAATAGAACACCTGTGTATTGTGAGAATGTAAGAAACCTTCTGTACTCAAAATTAAAGTGGCAGTCTTTGAATACATTCACAATAACCTATCTCAAGCTTTTTTCCTGGATAGGAGAGCATTTATATAATTGTTACTTAAATATCACTATTACCAAAGCAGTGCTGACCACTGCACTTAAAAGCAATGTTAGGTAGCAAAGCTTGGGCAAAATGTTAGTTCCTGCTACAAAAATCACTGCTGACAGAAATTAACCTCTGTCTTCAGCGATGTTGATGAAAAAAAGATTACCTACAGTTTTGCAAGACTACCACAAAGCCATTCAGAATACTAAAAGCATTGCAAATTAGCTGTCAAAGTAACTATAGGTGCAGTGGTGGCCACAGCCACTTTCAGTGACACCTAAGTAGCTAGCAGAGAAAATTCAAGAGGAATTTTATTGAAAGCTTTATTTCTGGAGCATGGGTCTAAGATTAAGTTCTATCCAAATTCTGTATTGAGAATTCACTGTACAGGTATTAAAAAAAAAGGAGAGTGGCATAAAAATCCTACCATCACAAAATCTAAGATTAAAGAATGTGCTCTACAGTTTTTAAAATAGAGAATATGTCCCAGTAAACCACATGAAATCAAAATTTTTCTTTACCTGGTTCAAGAAATCACTTTGCAATTCTTTGCATAATTTGTATAGTACCAAGCTATTTTAGAAAATTATTTCTAACATTACTAGATTAACTATCACATGAAGTGCAGAATCTGTGGGACTGAGGATGAAAGATAGGTTTCTTTAGCTAAGACAGCTGACTGTTAGAAACAGTTGCTGCAAAAAAAATAATCTTCCCTTACATGATGCCTGAAGTGTATGAATTTTGAATGGTTTATTTTGTGTTTGAACACTTTGAACAGGAAAAATAGCCAGAGGTACAGGTAAAAACACAGTTAAGCTTTTCATGATCCCTTATTTCCAAAAATAATTCTAACCCCTCAAAGGAAGAATGTATTACTCCCCTGGAACACAGCTGCGTCCTCCACTTGAACTCTAATGGCCAGTGCCTCAGCATCACTCACACCCGACGTCCACATACCAAGTGTAGTCCCATCACAGAAAAATTCACAAGTGCTTTCCCACTGGGTAGTTAATCAGAACCAACAGATTATGAAAAGTGTTTGCATGCAGAACCAGTGAGGAGTGTTCCCAAATGAGGCAAAGGAGCAAGACCCAGCAAAGCTCAGTGAAACGTCTCCCACCCGCTAGCTCCTGGAGCAGCAGGGCATGTACAGACTGCTACAGCACAGCAACACACAGGAGTGTGTGTACAGTAAGAGCTTACCATCAAGAAAAGCTGAAAGTATAGGTAGCATTCTCCTCAGGTCCTTAAACAGAGTATATTTCTCTCACACTTCTGAGACTGATTTATTTCAATCAGCCCCTCCACTTCACAGAAGCAACACTGCAACAATACCAAAGTAACTCAACAACCAACATCTTTCATCATTAAGAGATTCAACATTTTAAGTGTTAGAAAGCACAACAGTTAAACATGACTTACAGAATTTCCCCCACATTACGTCTACCATAAAATTTTTTCATATTCTCAACATCGTTTTTTTTTACACTGTGAGTCTTCCAGCTTAAGGAAGTAATTTCTTCAGTTTTTTAAATTAATTTAACTAAGATATGTCACAATATTGCTTCAAATTCCAACCAATACTGGTATGAAATAAACAAGCATTAGGATCTGCTATGGCAGATTTTTATCATCTCCCCATTTACTACTTTTTCATTACATGCCTAATAGCTCTACATGGCTTTCCAAAATTAAAAGGGAAATAGCCAGAATGATCACTTGCTAAAGAAAGAAACGGGTATCTAAAACAATATCCTTTCAACCTGATCTTAGAAGGGAAGGAAAACTAGCATCTGGACACGAGATACTGTACATCTTTAAGGTTTTTCATTGCTTAGTTTGTGTGCAAAAAAGGCAAAGAATTAGTTCAATTCCTGTTGAATTATTTTCTTATTGCAACAGAAAAAAATAGTTTAGTGGAGATATCCAACTGTATCAGCATGTTTCTGCCATCTTATCTAAAATCCACATCAAGCAGGCGTGATCAAAAACTGTACATACAAACAA
Source organism: Acropternis orthonyx (assembly GCA_035583155.1). Taxonomy (NCBI): domain Eukaryota; kingdom Metazoa; phylum Chordata; class Aves; order Passeriformes; family Rhinocryptidae; genus Acropternis; species Acropternis orthonyx. Next base: position 90,012,683 of record JAWWEU010000111.1, read on the forward strand.
GAACTGGGAAAGAGAAGAGGCAAAAATCTGAAGGAACCTAACAAAAGGGGAAAAAAAAGCTCGCACTGCTTATTTGGGACATTCGAAATCCTAGATGTTGAGGAGCCTACCTACTTTACTAACCTACATGAATCAGTGGACCTGAAACTGCTGAAGATAGCATAGCAATGCTAGAATTCCTTCCATTTCATTGATGTGCCTTTCTGAATAGTGTCTGTCACTTCCAATTCACTGAATCTGTCTAGTGCTTTTAAAAGCTTTTGCAAATCTAGTTACTGACTGGACTATGTAGGAAGTATTGCAACATTCAAAACACAAGACTTGGTCTCTTGTCCTTGTGCTTACACACACCAAATAACTGGGAGCAAGGACTAGTCATAACAACAGTGAGACTCCATAAAAAAACCTTATTATTTCTTCAAGTAATAGTAATAAACTCTGGTCAGAGAAGTAAACAAAAGGAAAGCAGCTACTTGAATGAATAACACCTTAAATGTCAAAACAAACGGGCAAAGCTGACTCAGCACTGAAACAGAAGAATCAGTAAGTAACAACAACAAACAAAAACGTTTCATCACAGGAAGGAAACTGCACCTTGACACAAAATTAGCTAATAACACAAGCAGTTTTTAAAAAAAAAAAATCCCTTGCCCACATCTTTTGGTAATTACTGTACCCAAAAACCACACTCAGGTTTCAAATGTTTATCTTTGTTACCGAGTTCTGATGCTGGACCACACCATGGGCTCACTGATACCTTGACACTTACAACCCACCTACCAATGTTGCTTCAAAGCCTTGATGTATAGCAAGTTTTACTACCATCCTCCCCCTTCCTCATACACAAAACTTTAAAGTTTAAGGTCACAAGCACATAATTGAAAATTAATCCTAAATTGCTGTGTATCCCTGTTTTAAGCACTGGAAGCTGCATGCATTATTACAATGCTTACAAGTATTACAGCACCAACACCCAGAAGTAAGACCCAGGCCTTTTGCAGTAACAGATTTTACCCAACACAGAGCTCACAGTCTAAACACAGGAGAAAAAAGGAAATCACTATCAGACAGTGCATTAGTGACAGAGTCAGCAAGATGACAACTTGACAACTTTCTGGTGTGTTTAGAACTCTGACACCAACTCCAGTTCACGCTGGCTCAAGTCCCATCATCTAGGGCAGTCTTCAAGAATTAAATTAACTGACAAAACATTTTTGATGGAACCAAGAATATGACTTATGAGTATATGAATGGCAATCTTGCCACAAAAATGTGCTTGGAACTGTTAAATTTCAGTGTCCTTTTTCAAAAAAAAAAAAATAAAAAAAATACAACACTTGGACAGAATATGGTTTACTGAGCTTTAGTCTTAGACCACCAATAAATTTGATCTTCCTCATTCATCTATCTCCCATTAAACAGGACACTGGCAAAGACCTGCCTAATAGCAACATGTACTCAACAGGTTTATTTGAAACATCATCATTGCCATACAGGAGGACCAGGTACACTGGCAGACTTATATGCCTGAAACATCAAGCCATAAATATCCATATGCTACCTGTTCCCTTATGTAAATCCCCTATTTAATATTTATAAATTTAATCCCTCTTTTAAAATTTAAGATCTAGCTTTTAGTGGCACCAAAACCAAAGAATAAGTGTAAATCTGAGCATTTCTTTCATTCTTAACCAGCTGTTCTGTACTATTTTTGTGTTCCACTCACCCTAAAGTCTTCAGACACCAACTGATCAAAACCTCACTACCTTGATACTAAAATCTCAGGAGACATACCAAATAACCACCTCCCAAAATCTATCTAGAACCTAAAGTTATATGCTGCTCCCCTCACTGACAGAGCAGATTTTTCAAATACCATGATAACAAGTACTAAGAAAAGGGCAGACAGCTCACGATATTTGCTTTATTAAACCTTCCCTATATGGAATAGTTGCATTCACCAGGCATAACTGTACCTCATTACAGTGATCAGGAAGGGAAAGTAAATTTTTAACCAAAGGACTTAATTAGAAGACAAAGAAATGCAGAAAAAATGCAAAGAAACCTTTTACTAATCATACAAGATCAAACTACCAGATCACTGAAAATCATCTTAACAATTACATTTTGAACAGTGTAACTTCTCAGAAAAAAAAATATTCCTCACCCTCACTTTATAAGTAGAAGAGGCTCATAGTGCTACATTAGAACTTGTGTTATGTCACAAAAATGTCTTTACATTGTGAAATGTAAAGTGCACTGGTTTTGTTTGCTGGACTTTCCTACCAATGAATATTCCTGAATCCCACAAAAATTAAGCATAAACAAAGATTACACATAATTTGATGAATCTCTCCATCACTGCATATGCCTCTAGAGTTCGTGAGCTCACTACTAGGAGACACTTTCCCGAAAAGAAAGAGATTAAGACAGATCATATTTCCATCACTACTTCCATTACTACCTGAACTCCTTTCCACTCTCCAGTTCCTCAAAAATTGTTTCAAGTATTTGCACCTGTAACACAGTATAAATGTTAAGCTGTGTAACAGGTTGTCGGCCATCCCGGAGAACAATTCATTTGTAATACCTTTTGAATCCCTCTCTCAGTGTCTCTCACATAATGGTTCATTTGGAAACACACATGAGAATTAGTTTCTTTGTCTAGTTTTTTCAGAAATAGTTAAAGGCTTAATGGCTAAGCCTTATGAAGTTTTTAACCAAAATATACCATTCATCATGTAGCTATATTGACACCACTCAGGTGGATGACATAGTGCCTGTATCTCTCCCTCTTTTGCTTCTATATAATGAATACTCCTAACCCAATTTAGTGAACTTCATCAGTGCTACTTCATAATATTACCTTTCAAAACTATTCCCTTACCATAAAAAGGAGCATCTAATATAACTCTCCCCTTAGTGTTTTTAAAACTCGGATTTAACAATATTTAGGTTGACAAACTTCCATTAAGGTTATAGCTAAAAAAATTCATATAGCATACATGAGCTCAGCTCTTAGCACAACACAAGTAGTAAAGCTAAACCTCTTTTTGAAGAAGAGGTATGTCAGGTAAGATTTGTAAGAGCTTCTGTTCTCTTTGAAACCCATTACCACTGTATTGACTTACTTTGGCTAACTGTGTTGAGCTGGATCTAGCCAACATGGTTTGTGCCTTACCATCAAAAGGTGCCCTTTCAGCTGCTTGAAATTTCTGAGGGTTTGCAAATGTAAAATGTACATAAAAACTGAATGACTGAGTAACAGACAATAATAGCTGAAAAAAAAGTAGATGTTCAGAACTCCATATTTATATCTATCATTTTTAACACTAACTGTAGAAGTTAAAAGCAGAAGCTACTCGGTACAACAAAAAGGAGAGCTTCATTGTGGGATATGCACTAAGCTTAAGGACCACTCAAATTATTCCAAGAAATACAAAAATCCATGTTTTCAAGGTCTCTCTTTACATTGTATCCCAAACCATAACAAATTAATTTATTAAGCAAAATAAACCACGAATCAGTGGTGTTAAAGACATGCCACACGTTTACCATCCTTACATTTAATCTTAAAATATTTCAACTGTTCAGCAACATTAGCATCCACTTTTATAAAAGCAAATGTATAAAAATTGCATAATGAATTAAGAGCTACAAAAAAGACAACACCACAACTGCAATTTGTATGGTATAGGTCCTGTCACTCCATATTCCTGTATTTCTTTACTCACTTTCATGCTTTACTCTAAAGGCTATTTCTACTAACTCAATCTACACTACACAAAGTGCTCTTCTTCCAAACCCTCCCCACACGGCCCTAACAGGTTTCCATTGTGCAGGCCACACAGAACGTACACAATCACACGGGCGACGGCTCTTCTAAAGCCTAAGAGCCTTATTAATTACTTGCATTTCAGGAGCAAGCAATAAGTGCAGACACACTGCCTCAGGAGCATCTCATCCCAGAACAGGATCTGAAAATACTACCAAGGCCGCTGAATCCCCCGTGTACTGCCAAGGACCATATTTTCTCCTGCACTTCCTACAGTGGGTTACTATACACAGGAGTTAAATGCAGCAATTGTTGGTGATGCTAAGTTTGAGAGACAGGAGGAGGAGCCTGGAACAGGTCAGACCAAGAGCACGAAGAAGAGCAGGGTCTACACTGCTATTTGTTCCTCAGGTTAGTATGGGGAAGGAAGGCATCGCCGGCTGAAGGCGTGGGAAGGGACAGGCATTGCTAAGAAGGGTCAAAACGTGGCAACTGCGGGTCAGGGCAGGCGGTGCGGGAGCGCTCGCCGCAACATCGGGGCTCCGGGCAGGGAGCCTACGGCAGCTCGGGCAGG
>JAWWEU010000111.1:90017789-90041542 GCA_035583155.1 Acropternis orthonyx
ACGGCCGGTCCAGGGGAGCCGTGAGCGCAGGCGGCGGGGCTGGGAGCCCCCCGGGGGGAGGGCCGCAGCGCCGTGGGGAGCTCCCCCTGGAATCGGGGCCGCAGCACCGAGAGGCGCCCGTGGCAGCCGCGGGCCCGGCCGGACAGGGCCTGCGGGCCGGGGGCAGAGGGCGGCCGGGAGGGTTTTCTCCGTCCGAAAGGCTCTGGGGCGGAGCAGCGGGCCGGCCGCGGTCTCGGCCAGCCATCCACACGCTCGGAGCGGTGCGTATGTGAGGATGTGGCCTACTCTCCGCAGGGAGCAGCTGCCGCCCCTGCTCAGCGCGGCCTGCGTTACACAGCCTGCTGGTTATCCATCCTGTGTGCTGGCGGCCTCGGGCAGATCCTCCAGCCCTCGGTGTGCCCGCTCCGACACGTGGAGCAGGAGCGGCCCCGGAGCCTGACGGTGCACGTGCGTTCCTCGGCCGGCCCTTTCCCTGGGAATAGCCTCTCCCCGTGTGCGCGGCGGGACGTGTGGCGCTGCCACGGCGCGTGACATCGGAACTCGCAGTAACTCGGTCTTTCCGTGACATTACCTAAGCGCAGGGCGGTCTTTCTAGTTTGCATTATAGCACTACCTAAATACAACACAGGTTATGCTGCTTTCAGTTCTGATGGCTGGCGTGCAGTGCTGGTTACTGCATATGCCACGTTTCAACAGCCCCAAAAGAGAAACAGACTGTTAATAGTCTTTCTAAAAATAAAATTTAGAATTACCTTATGAATGATTATTTTAACGCTACCTTTATGCATTCCTGATACTTTGTAATAAAATGCAAACAGGACAAATTGTCAGGACAAAAAAAGGATGAGGAGGTTAAAATGGATTTGTTTTCCTTCAGTTTCTTTTTTTCAGTTCTGAGTCTTTGAGTTATGTGTTCACTAGGGCTTTTTGTGGTGGCATGAAGGCTGAAATATATTAAATATTTCTCTTGCCACCATCACAGTAAGAAAGGAGGCATTAAACTGAAGGCATGGTAACACAGCAGTATTTCAGGAATTACACAGTAGCTGCAGCAAAACAGTAACACCTTTGAAGCGACGCACAGTTTAACACCCTCGCATTTTTTTCTCCCTGTTCTTCTTAAATCACCATTATGCAAGTCACCACAATTTTTTTTTCCAATTTTCTTCCTGTGCTTTCCCAATTTCAGAAGGTCTCTTTGCTTTCCAAAGCATCTTTAAAAAACAAAAAAAACTAAATTCTTATGATGGCACAGAACTGAGCGACTGGGCTGGTTGCACTAATTTCTTCAAAGGCTTTCAACAAGATGCTAACCCTCTGATACACTGCTGAGATTATACAAAGGAATTAAATTTCTGTCTGAAGCAAAATTCAGTTAAACACATTTGCATTGCACAAATCCAGCATTCGGACCTTTTGATTTCATTACTTCTGACACAAGCAGCAGGCAAAACACTGCTGTTAATCTGATCATTATTCATTGCCCCATTCAGTTCTTTCTTTGCACTGTCAAAAGTCACAGAACTCCAGTGACCCATCTCAGTTTAACAGAGTGTGCACTTTTGACGTGACCACACTGTGCCAGTCCCTTTATAGTCACAATTGTATGTCACTTAAATAGCGAACTTGCCCACCTGTGGCACCTATGTCATGGTTTAACACGAAAAAAAAAACCCCAATGGCCAGTTTCATAGGTTTGACAGACCAGGTGTATCCAATTTCAACTGCACCATCTGCTCTTTCCTTGCAGTATTTTTATCATGTCCCTTTACACATGAGCTACTTGGTAATAGTCCAGATCTTGCAAATTGTTACCATTGGAAAGCAACCTATTTATTTTCAGGAAACTGCTAATGCCCTGAACACAAGAAAAGGCAGCAGAAAGCGGTTTCTTTACGTATAATTCCAAGTCTCTATTCAGCCACAACTCTTTCTAAGAGGTTCCTGAATTATTTTCCTTACAGCCTTTCCCCACCTCTCCACGTTTTTTGTTCTAAATGGAGTTTTAGAAAATATGCTCTGCACAGATGTCATCCTGGTCTTAAACATGGCTTGCTTTTGATTGTTAATTACTAGTTCTCCAGTTATCAAAATGTGGAAAGGACTATAGATTGCTCCATACACTTGACTGGGGATAAAGAATGTGTGGTGGCAGACAAACAGTTTTGCTCCCCTGCTGCAGGGCAATATTTGCTAACGTCAAAAGCTGAGATAGGTTAGAGCAGTGGGCCAGTAACTGTTCAAACAATGTCTCACAGAACCCTCTCTGTTGTCTGGGTATGTCTGTGTGTATTTTCTCAAGGTACTTGGTTTAAATGATTTTAAAACCAAAGTGCTGCTTTTATTTTGTAAATTGCACAACTTCTTAGAATGTCATACAAAGTAGAGTTAGACCTCTGAAATAAATTACTTGTTGTAATAAGAATTCTTTGACTTTTTCAAATGCAGAACAGTAGCAGCCAATAATCTAAAATTTTCTACTACCACAGTGCAAATGCACATATTTTGATTAAGAATATCTGATTTTGACGCTATTTTTCCTTTCATTGCCCATCTTCCTCGCTTTAGTTAGTACAGGAACTGGCACATGTTCCTCTTTACCCACTTTCCACCACGTTTAAGATAAGTTCATTCTCTTTGCCCACATAAAGACTTGTTATCAGCTGCCAGTTGTTGGATCACACAGCAGTTGCATGTCCTAATCTAGAAAGCAGGAGAAAAACATTCAGTTCCACAGGTGAAAGGGACTGTGGCTTTTAAAATTAACAATACAGATTGGTAAACAAAGGCAAGGTTCTGAAGACAAAGGGTGTTCCAGCCATTGATTTTATGACTAAGGGTAGATTTTAGATTTAGAGAGATGAAATGTGTAGAAGCTACAAGCTATTAAGAATTATCCAATGGAATACACAGATTCAAGACTGAAAAAAAGACATTTTATCCCACAAACAAGAGGAGCTGCAGTTATTTGCAGTGATCGGTGTAAAACAGGAAAAAAAAATCCTTGAATGTAGTTTTTTGGAGCATTAGAGGGAAACAAACTTCAATAGCCAGCACAAAACAGACTTTTAAAACTTACCTCTGAAACTAGCTTGGACACTTGCCTATGGAACTGCTGCTAGAGTTACTAATTCTCTGAATACTTGAGATTTCACTCTAGTACTACTTACCTTAATTTTTATCTTCTGTGGAGGCAATCACATGGTAGTAAATTACAGTAAAACAATTTTATATAAATGCTTATTTGATATTCACCAGGGCTTTTTTTTTCCTTGTATATTTGTAAGGAAACATCTGAGAGACCATCAATTATTATTTTAAGAAAATGTTATTCATGTAAGTAATTTTCTATATATCATAGAGTCACAGAATCATAGAACAGTTTGTGTTGGAAGGAACCTTGAACATCATCGAGTTCCAACCCCCCTGCCATGGATGGGGACACCTTCCACTAGAGCAGGTTACTCAGAGCTCCATCCAACCTGGCCTTGAACACTTCCAGGGCTGGGGCATCCACAGCTTCTCTGGGCAACCTGTTCCAGTGCCTCAGTGCCCTCACAGTAAAGAATGTCTTCCTAATGTGGAATCTAAACTTACTCTCCTTCAGTTAAAGCCTATAGCTTTATTCATATACGTTGTAGTGTGTACATGATATATCTTGCATTAAAAATCTGAACAAGTTTTCTGTGAGGCTTTTTTCTGACTTGTGAGATTTGCTCTCTGCTTTTCCAGTGATGTTGAGCATTGTATTTCCTTTGTACACATGTTCTCCGTTCATCCCTCCACAACTACCCATTGTCTTAAGTGTCCTTTCTGCCAAAAAGTGTGATATTGCATCAAGTAGAGGCAGAGACATAGAGACTGGCAGTGTGCCTTTTTGATGGGATTGTTGGATCATGGGGGCTGTTCTGTTGAATACCACAGCACAGAACCAAGAGATCTTCAGGTGACCGCTGTACAGAAATAAGTAAATCGTTTCTTAATCACATGATTCTAAATAAAGAAAAATATAGACTAAGGAAAAATGCAGTAAAATAATGTATGATATGTCATTCTGAAAAGCAAAACTCAAATTACAGACCTTAAAAGATTAAAAGTTTGAATTTGATTTTGCTAACAGTCCTCCAGGCTGTTGTAGAATAAATCTTATTAAACACCACATGCTTTAGTTTGAATTCATCTTTCTTGGACAAATGTAACAAGGACTATGCATGCCATTCTGATCTTCCTCAGCACAGTTCTTGATCATGTTCTAGGTTTTATGAAAGTACAATTAAATAATTATGATTTGGTTTTATGTATGTTTATTATATATTTATTGCAATCATGTATACACATACACAAAAGTGCTGTTCCCAAATCAATTTTTGAGAAATTTCACCCATCTCCAGCCTGCAGCTATCATGTGTGATTGTCTCCCATTTTTTCTACCTTAAAACTATTCTACTAAATCTCCTCCTCCAGTTTAACTAATAATCTCAGTGTGGTGCAATAACCTCTGGAAATCCATCCCGCATTTTATTCGAGCTATTTTTTTCCCCTCAGAATTTGTTATTATTCCAGCCCCAAAGCTGGCCTTCTCATTTTTACCTTGTTCTTATGTGGAGGTACTGACCTGGCTAACCTCCAGTTATACATTACCATGTTTGCAGGCTGAATGAGGGGGAACATCTGCAGCTATGCATCACTAACATTATATGATGTGGGAGTGCTTGTAGGGATGCTGGTTGTGCACCACTCAGCTCTGCAGTATATCTGTTTTCAGCCTTGGTGTCCTGTTGACACAGGCAGTCCTCTGCTCCCACCTATCCTCAAGGAGAGAGGTTGGGTCTGCAGGGAGACAACTGTAGTTGCATGGTTCAGTCCCAGCCTTAGCTACAATAGACACAACAAACTATGTCCCTGGGTGCATGCCTCTGATGTTGCCACAGTATACAAACAAAACAGAAAGAGGAGAGAACAGGAGAGACCTGCACACCTTCAAGAAAGGCAAGGAAGAGGATCCAGGGAAATACAGACCCACCAGCCTCACTTCCTTTCCCAGGAAGGTTATGGAGCATGTCCTAGAAGCCTAGAAGCACGGGAAAAAGAAAGGACTCTGTGTGTATAAGCCAACTTGGATTTACCAAGGTCAAGCTATGTCTGACCAATCTAATAGCACAAGAGATGATGGCTTCAGCGAATGGAGAGCAACAGATTTATTTATGGTTTATTATTTATTATGTTAAGTCCTGCATCTGGGATGTAATAGCCCATGCACCCATACAGGCTGGGGGGCAATTGACAAGAAAGAGGCTTTGCAGAAAGGACCTGGTGGATAGATGTAACAGAAAGATTGCATCAGAAAGAGAGCAAGCAACAGGTCAAGGGACATGGTTGCAGACCTTATCTGAAGTACTGTGTCCAGTTTTAAGTTCCCTAGTACATTAAAATATTGTCAAACTGGGATGAACCCTGGTGGATTGTCCCAGAGATTATTAGAGGCTTGGAGCATATAGCAAACTGTGCTTCTTGATCCTTTAGATGAGGTTGAGGAGGGAAATTTCCTGCTATCTCAGATACCTAGCAGGTCAATGTAGACAGAAAGAGAGACTCTCTTGGAGATCACAGTGGAAAAATGTGAGAAACAGGGAAATGGCATCTAGGAAAATTCTGACTAGCTCCCAAAGGAAGAGTAGTCATCTGGAGGGCAGAGATTTGGAAGGAGCTGTTATATCCAGCCCTGAAGATATACAAAACTTTACTATATAGGCTCCTAAGTAACCTGATCTAATTGTGAAGTTATCCTTGCTTTGAGCATGGGGTTGGACTAGATCACCTCCTAATGATTTTTTCCAGTCTAATTTACTCTGTGTCCTAAATGACACAATTAGGGGTTTTCCTTCAAAAACACCCTAATGCTTCAGCCCAATAATATATGATTATTGCCTCTAATTCCCTTCCTGGACATGGCTCAGAACCGCTTCCAAGTAGAAGGGCTTGCCATTTAATAGAACTTACTGAGACCCAAGTTCAAAGTAGCATAAATATGTGGTGATGCTGGAAGATAATTGAGACAGGAATGTAAACATCAGGTGCCATTGAATAATACTTCTTTTTTCCAGTGAAGAAAATCAGATACCAATTAAGGAAGTCCAGAAGTGAGTTTTGAGAACTACACAAAGAAATAGAAATGATCAAGAAGTTATGAACAGGGAAAATGGGAACAAAATAAGGAAGTCAAGAATTTAGGAGGTAAAGACACAAGATATGAAATAAGCCTCATGCAACAGACCTACCAGATCAGACAACTGAATGAAGCCGGAGAATGGGAGAAGTAAAAAAGGTCAACTCAGATTTGTGATTGAACACAAATCTGGAGAAGTTTGCATGCTCTCCATCAGGATAACCTCCTTAAAAACACAAAGTGATTGGATCTTAAAATTGTCTGACTGATTAGATTAAAATGGGAAGCAGCCATCAAGTTTCTCCCTACAAGAAAACTCTGCCCATTAATGAAATACTGTCTGGATAAAGACATAGTGCAGAAACACTCCATGTGGGGAGGCCTGAGGCAGCGGCCGAGAGCATCAAGGCTATGGTACCTCCTGCTGGGTACCCGTTCTCCGTAGCACCCTACAAGGAACTCCCAGTTAGAAGGGAGGGAGAATTAAGAATCCTGTGATACAAAATTGTGGAGAGAAGGGTAGCCCATTCCTGGGATAGGTGGGGGGTGGGGGGTGTTACTGTGGAAAAGCTTATATATCAAGCATAAAGGGACAATTGTACTTGCAGTATGAGGGAACCCCTTCATAACTGCACACCTGCTATGTCCCCATTGTCTTTCTGTGCTTTTATTATGATGAACTGAAAGTTGTTATAGAGTCGAACTGAAATTTTAAAGGCAAGTTCAGGGTTTGCATGCCCTCCCTAATGACACACAGATTTACTGGGGAATGGAAGCCGGCAAACTAGGATGCACGTAGCTTCCTACTGGTACCAATGAAGAGTATGACAGTGCTGAAGTGGCACTGTCCTTTTCAGATCAGTATCATAACTATGGTCCTATCGATTGAGAAGAGTCTATCACCTTCAATTCTTTCTCCTTCAAACCCCAAATGTAATTCAAGTTCTGTCTTCTTCAGAACAAGCATCAGCAAAACTTGATGATAAAGTATTGTCATGTGCAAATTTATATGAAGGCTAAGGATCTGCTACTGCTGTTACTCCACCAATAAAGAGGAATTAAGACTTCAGCCCACTAGAAAATATCTTTTCCATACATTTAGGTTTTGTTTCACTTACACAGGTTACATGTAGTGTTTGAGACTGAATGTCTCCTACTATTTAAGTATTTCTGTCTTGAACATTCCTATGTATCTAAACACTGGTATCTGGTTTTCTTCAGCTACACTTTAAGAGTTCTCATTTGAATCAGAAATTGAAGCAGGCAACTTGATCTCCTGGCACTGTCCTTATCGTTTCTTGTCAGACCCTGTTTAACCACTATTACCTCACAAAGAGGCTTTCCACCGATAAGAAACTTGTGTTGTTATTGAGATAATTAATTATCAATGAATTAGAACCATATGTATCAAAATTAACAGCATTCATGCAGGCAATCATCAAGAGGAAAATAATGCCTAATAAGATTTGCTGTGGTTACCTGTAGTATAAATCTTTAAAAAAAAAAAAAAATCAGGTTGCAATTATCAATGTTTATTACACATTAAGAGCAGGGTACATTGAGAGAAATACTTTACCTGATACTTCGGATTACTGCACTTAAAGAAGTTTGATGAGAGTTAATCTACCTGTAGATACCAACACTGCAAACAGAATTTGATGTCCCATGCTGCCTTCACAGACTGTGCTCTCAGCTTTAGAGAACTCTTCATCTAATCTATTTTAGGTATTTCCCTTAGTATATGAGACATATGCCCAAGAAGCACAAAATTCCTTTCACTGAGTGTAAGGGAAGCCTTTACTCACATGTAAAAGTCTGTATTTATTGAGATAATTCCATCTCAGCTACTAATAAAACCTGCCAAATTTCAGCCGGATTTTAAGATCTAAATTCAAGTTGTGAAGTGTAACTATTTTTTTTTTTTTTTTTGTTACCGTGGAATTACACAAATACATGCAAAAATCTAATGTTGTTCCAAGTAGATTGGTGTACCTCTGGTTTGATAACTTTCTCTATGCTGACAGAAATTACTTGTTTAATGATACAGCAAAATCCCAGCAAATCTAAAATACTGTTTTGAATACTGTCTCTCAGTAACTACTTAAATCATGTTGCACATATTTAAAAATAAAATAAAATAAAAAAACCCCAGTGTCATTACTGCTGCAGTCAAGTACTCGGAAGCTTAAAAAACAATAAAGGTAAGATAATCTATGAACCCACAGTATGGCACTCTCAAATATATTTATTAATTACACAAGACTTTACCCCATCTCTCTTGTAAGGATGAACAATGCTCACATGAATGAGCAGTGCTTTACTACTTTTCTTAGGGCCAAAGATCTTAAGTCTAACCTAGAATTCATCCTCAATACAGAATTACACATTTTCTCACTGTTTCGTCTGCAATAATGCAGATTGGTCTGATTACTGCAGAAATTACTGCATATCTCCGCAACTGCCCCACTTATGTGAGGACTGGAATGGATTTTTATGCATAGAGAACTGAAGAACGGAGAGATTAACAATCAGAAGATTTAACTAGTTTTGAGTACTAAGTCTGAAATGGTTAAGGACTGTTCAGAAACATATAGTTCTACATAATTTCATATATATTTTAAGTACAGTACTTACTGACTTAAGTTGAAACTGACTGTTTAGCACTTCTGCGAATCAGATTCAAGAAAGTCACATTTAACTTTACACCTGATTTTGGATAACCAGTAATAAAATACCTTGTTTGACTATCTTTCCTCAGCATTATTTGGGGACCACGTTACAGAACAATAGAGGAAACTCATCAGTTTTTTGTTGCAATAATTGCAAGATCATAATCCTTCTCTCATCCCATTTCCCATAAATATTTCTGCTACATGCTAAGGAATTCCGTAAATACTATCACCATTTACAAACTGCATTACATAAGCCATTAAGTCCACAGCACAAAACAGTCTAGCAGATGACAAGAATGTGCTACCATATGACTAGGTACTGCTACAACCTATCTCTTGAAGGGACAAAGCAGTTAGATAGTCATTCCATGCATCCAAAATTGGATGTGACATTAAAGATGGTCTTCCATGCCTTTTGCCTTAGGACACAGTAATTCTGTGTAAGCTTTTCTTCCCTTAAATTTGTAAATTCATATATATATATTACATAGATTTTTATTCAACTTGCTTTATGTACTTCCATCTGCTATCTTACCTTCACATTTTGAGTGTTAACATTTAGTCCCTAAAGCCTACCGGAATTTTTAGACAAAAGAGGAAGAGACATATTCTGTTCCTTAGTCATGTCTAAACATAGAAGCAGTTCAGAAGTTGACTTGATCTTTGCTTTAAACAGACATTCATTATGCAAATTTTTCCTCTTCAGAAACCTGTTTACTGCGATCAACTAACGTCACCCCTAATCTCAAGTTTAGAGTTCGAAAGAACCAAGTTCACATCACTAAGACATGAAGAGCTCTTAACCTAAACAGAACCCTTCTTATCCATGTGAATTCTGTAGAGACAAAACAAAATCTGTCTTATGCACAGAAATTGCATTAATAACTTTTAAGTAAAAAAATTCCAGGCATTTTACTGGTACTTGTTTTACAGATTCCTCCTAGTTTCATGACCGACCAAATAATTTTTAACTTTATTTGTATACTAATCTGTGTTAAACCTGTATTTACAGCAGCCTGCTGTACTGCTGAGTTCCAGAATTTTTGTAAATTTTGTCTTTGCCCTTGTTTCTATTATCTAGTCCACCTTGACAACAGAAACATTGATGACTTTGGATATCATTCCAAAGAAAAGATCTTATTTCCTGTCAAACGGAGCTGTATTCCATTAAACAAAATACCCTTTAAACAAAGTTTAACTTCCAAAGGAAAGCTCATTTAAAGTTTATTTGACTACTTTACAGACTAAGCTGTATTATATTCTTTCAGGCATTTTTAAATCACAGAGAGTGCTGTTTACAATGTGACTGTAGCTTTTTCAAAAGCAATCCTTCAGAAGTCTCACTGATGATTCTATGATTCCACTTCACTGTTTAGAAAGGAAGAGATGTTTTACCAGTTGAAGGAGACCTGGGCCTGAGCTGATGATCACCAGTGAGAACGGCACCTCAGCTGGCTAAGAGCACCTTCAGTTCTCATCAGCAAGTCTGGTTGCTACCCTCAAAACTCAAGTTTTTGCTCACAGAATTTTTGAGATATCTTCTGTTTGGACATAGCTTCAGTTTTGAAAATTAAGCATTATATCATATTATTTAATTGAATTCTAATGCTACTGATACAAGTGTTCTCCAAGCATTACTGATACATGTATTCTTTTGCCTGTGCTGCAAAAACATCTTCAAGAACATTAAGCAAGTAACCTATTTTAGTACTGGATGGCAAGTCACAAGTAAGCTACAGAAAGAAATACTGTACTTTCTGTCATTAATTTTTGTCCACATTTATTTATGAGTAAAACAAACAGCAAACATTACAGCAAAGGGGACATTCAGGCCCAGATTTTTTTTTTTTTTAAAAAAAAAGGAGAGGAAAAAAAAAAGAGAAAAAGTAAACAGATGCCTGACTAGATTCTGAATTTAGGCACCTCAAGATTGCTGACAAAGTACACAAAAATAAGTGAAAGTGATAAGCATTTCAGCAAACTTTGTAAGTGCATTTCAGTATTTATTTAGATGTTTTAAGCTCTCGCACTAGATTTTACAAGCTGGTGAACACTGGCAAAAGTATTTCTCCCACAGAACTATAACCACACATTCCCAAGACAGTATAAATATATGGTTGAACTAACATTAATACACATCACCATTTTATCAATTACATAATAAAACAAATTATCAAGTATCCAAATATTAATTTACGCAGCTTGAAAGGCATACAAAATATTACAGAGGTCTGCCCAGGTCATAGCAGAAACTCAAGAAGGAAAAACAAAAAGAAAAAAAAAAAAAAAATCACACTTTCAACAAAGCAATAGTTGGTAAACAACTCTCAATAGGTACAGTAAAAGAAAACTACAAGATTTTTCAGAAATTTTCTGATTAAGAATTTTTAGCTACAATAACAAAGCATTTCTACATTTTAAAAAAATATTTACTAAAGTAAAGGGCATATTCTATACTTCCTGCACAAGACAAAGGCAACATTTTACTAGAAATATTAAATAGCCCCTCCCAACCTTTTCAGGCCCTCTGTTAAGTTGCACATGAAGTGCCAACAATAATTTTACTGTAAGGCTTTTTGTCTGGAGACATTAAAGACTTGTGTGCTTCTGTACAATTTAAAAGATCTTCTACATGAATAACCAGAGTAATGACTTGTAAAATGGAGAGGTCTGCAGGTAACAGAAAAGCACAGATGCAAGGGTAAAAAGTTGCTGTAATTCATAGTATTAAAAAGACAGACTGTGCAAATTCTGATAACTCTAGTGCGATTGTGGGAGACAAAACACAGAGTGAGCAGGCGAGACTACTTTAGAGGCCATATTCTTTAATATTGAAATGACTGTAGAAAAAAAGATAGTAAGGTCCAGATAAGCTGGTAGTTCTCACAACATCAGAACTATGCTCATTTTAAGGAAAAACACGTAGCTGATATGCTGGGTGTTTTGGCACCTAATCTCTTTACAGACTGATTTATTTTAGTACCCCAATTTTTAGTAGTTGAAACTAGGTGGGTAAGACTCAATGGCATGATTAAAGGATATTTGATCTGGTAATCAATGAACAAGGAGACAGCTCAGAAACAGGGTACAGCAAAAACATTTACTGGGTCTCCAAACAGATGGATATTTACCTAAACATAGAAGTTGCACTTCTACTGAGCCTTTAGCCTATTAAATACTCCTAAGGAAGCTTCCTTTAGTACTAAAAAATACCAGACTGATGTCTTTGGCATGCAGTCTGCTTAATTCTAGTTTCCATCCTTTATTCCCAAAGAAGTACTATAGGCTGTTGAGCTTTACTGAATACAACAATTATTTCGGTGACCATTGGAGTCTTTAAAGCGCAGACGCATCTTGGGTCGGTATTTCTCCAAGTACAGAAGTTGCTTGCTGTTGAAAGCTCCACGTCGCTTCCTAGATGGAGGAAAACATTTTAAACAGAACATCAATCTTCTGCCCAGTGAAATAATATCACCAACTAAAGAAAAATATTTTTAGGTGACTTAAAAAAACCATCTTTAAGTCAAGGCTGTAACCAAAATAGGGATAATTCAAAGTTCAGTGCCAGGAAAGAGGGTGGTAGCTTCCTTTCACGAACACCTCATTAGACCACATGCTCAAACGAGTACATAGCATTTTAGACAGTGTTCTACCTCTGATGTACAAAAACCAGAAACCTTACAATATTAAGTAAGTACATAAACATTTTAATGAGCTGAATAATAAGCTGAACAGAAATTGAGTTTTGTTTTCTCAAAACTTAAGAATATGAAAAAAAGGTACATGTTGATGGACTGTTTGGAATATGTACCAGGGTTCCTATTCCTCACTTGATATACAACCACTGCAAGGTGAATTTAATTCTTCAAAGGCTTGGCAATTACACAAGAAGCATTTTGGTATTATTTATAATAGCTGCAGCTTCTTTTAAATATAATTGAAACCTGCGAAATTAAGACATTGTGACTAAAACTGTTCTCATCCAACTTACATACATTTATTAAAAAATCCAAGTAAACATCTGTCTTCAGTAGACCACCAGAAAAGACTAGGAATAACTTTTTGGCACACTTTACTCTAATACAGAATAAAGGATCATGTGAATCAATGTTAGTTCTAGCTAGGAGACAGAACCTAAATTCCAAAGGTATTCCGCCTCTCATATGTAAAATAAAGAGAAATCTGATCTAACGAAGTTAAGGGTTTTGGTGGTGGTTGGGATTTTTTCCAACCTCAAATAATTATGTACTGACTCTGGTTTCCACAGGAACAGAAAATATCATTCCACAGGCCAAGTCCTACAACACTGACTGCATACAGTACAAATTCAGAATTACTAAATTAAGTATCTTACCCCTCAAAAAGAAAAAACCCAAAGACAACAATAGCATTCAGAACTTCCTTTAGTGCTCAGGGATATTATCAACATGTTAAATCCTGGAAAACAGCTACACATTAGCTTCATACTTACTGTCTTATGAACTGCACTGCATCTTCATACTTCATTCCACATTCTATCAGTGCAAGAGCAACTAAGACTGGAGCTCTGGTACAAAAAAAAAAAATTATATTCAGTTTAGCTTTTCTCAATGCATACTCCGAAAAAAGTTTACTTTACCCAGTTCTCTCTACTGTTCTTCTGTGTATCTGATGTTTCCTCTCTGGGAGAGCAAAAGAGGCAGAAGGCATTTCTGTATTAATGGAGCAATTATACCACCTGTTTTTAAGTTACCCATTCTCATTAAGACAGAGATTTAAATTAAATCTGGTCAACCTTAGCTTTGTTCATTTGATTTTAGGTATAGGAGAGTAGAAGAGGAGTAAAATGAAAGTCATCTTCAACCATTTGTTTCAAAGCAGTTGATTCTGGGGAAGAGTTGCATCTGGTTTTCTATTCCCCACAATGAAGCATTCTCAGAAGCAGTCAGGACGTCAAAGCAGAAATCAGAAGAGGGGTCAAGTTCAATAAGAACTGACAAAACCAGAAGAAGTGTCACAAGATTTAAGATATGAAATCCACAGGTTGCTGCACTACCCTGAGGATTTCCTCGCTTGCCAGTATTCTTCATCTGACAGAATACAGTTTTCAGTTAGGAAAGCTTGACAGAAACAAAACTCAAATACATTAGCAATTTATGGCTAAAAAAAAATCATGCCACACATGAGCAATGGAATTGTGCATTTAGTAGCAAGCTTAAGTAATTTTATATGTTCAGGAATATAAGAAAAATCTTACATGATAGAAAGCTAAGATATTCTTTTCAACTAATCAGCTGCTTAATTTTGAGGAAAACCCAACAGGTATCACTAAGTAGCAGAAGATGACTATCGTTTTGGTAACATTCATCACTACAGTCACCTTTGTTACAAGTGAAGCCATAATGAAGTGGGTATGCCAGGCTTCTGGCCAGCAAGACCAGAAACCTGCATTTTAGATACTGCTGAAATGAAGAGGAAGCAGGTGAGTCACTAAAAAACAAATCCATTAGAAAAAAAAGAAGATATAGCAAGACCAAAATACATGGGACACTTATCAATGTGCTCAGTACAAGAATATGCTTGTTTACTTAATTCAGTAGATTTTGTGAGAGCTGTAACATCATCTGTTGCCCAAAAGGCCTTAATAATATACAGCCGTTTCCTGCCATCTTAACTACTTTTAAGCATGAGGTCATTCCAACACTGGATATGTGATTGTTTTAGATTTGCCTCAAATAAACTTCTGTACTACATCTTAACAAGTCTGACCAGGAATTCAATAGATCTTTAAAGCTTCACCCACCTTCCAAGACCAGCAACACAGTGTACAGCAATACAACAACCAGGTTCTTCACGAAATTTAACTTTAAGGAGGTTTAGCCAATCATCAACAATCTGGTTGGATGGTGGAGCACCATCATCAAAGGGCCAATCCTAGAACACAGGATGACAAATACATAAAGATAGAACTCTATTTGCTTGTAAGATGTATGCACAGGCAAAAACAGGAGGGGACACAATAGGCAAAGTGTTGACAGCTACAGAAACCACTCGATCTTATGATTTTCTAACAGTATAACTATAGCAATATTACAAGTACTTTCCTTCAGTTTTCACTGAGCATATGATTTTACTCAAACCAGAAATTTTTTCTTGACAAGAGAATGAGTGCACAGCTTCTTCATCCACCAGCTGACGGAATACACTCATAGAGTTAATAAGGTGGTATCAAAAGAATTATTATTTTGGGAAGGGTCGGGCTGGGGAGGGGAATGGGTTGGTTTTAAACTCTGCTTTTACACTACTTACCAAAACCTGAATGCCTTCTTTTTCCACCGGAGCAGTGTCATAAGTAGCTTCACACACTCTTACCACTGTGGTAACACCGTATTTCTTAAGTTCCTAGGGAGTGGAAACAAAATTGCTGTAAACTAGCTTCACTTCCCATTTAATAAGTTTACTCAGTACCTCTTTCAAAACTATTCAGTAAGTAACCTCAATGCAAATGCTTGCCAATCTGCAAAGAACACCAAAAGGTGAAATAACTAAAATCCTGTGTGCTAATGCCAGATACCTTAAAACTCTTCCGCAAATGTAGTTTTATCTGCAGACCAACTTTTGTTATGTTGGATCAGACTTTTTTTAATCTAAAATCAGATCCAGCTAAATATTGATTAATCAAGTAGTCCATCTCCAAAAGATCATTCCTTTTAAAGAACAGGAAGTTTCCTAGGTTGCAAAGCTACATACTTCAGTAAAAGCATTCTGAGCAATGTTTAAATCTCCCCCTTCTCTCTCTCTGCTTAAAACAATAGGTGTGTAAGATCACTTAGTGCTAAGAATTATGAGCACAGGACAATAAATTATTCCAGTTCCTGAGCTTTCATAACTAGAGAATAACAAAATTTCGCTTTCCATTTTGCTGTTTCCCAAAAAAAGCAATCACTCTTCATTATTCCTGCAACAACCCATCATTCACATTGTAACTATCATGGTAATGACTGAAGTGTAGCCTAAGCATACTTTATCTACTTGTGAGGGTATAAAGACATCAAATGTTATCCCATTGTATTTCCTGTACATTATCCTGCACCAAATGCAGAACCGAGCTACAATACACCTAAAATCTTGTTAATGAGGACTTTGCAAACTCTGACATTACCAGGAAGTAACTTTGCAGGAACCTACTAGCATACAAGCATACACTTTATACACCTGCGTGCTTTATAGTTCCAACACGCTGGACACCAGGTATAGATGATAAATTTGCTACTAGCAATATACGCCAAGCCACCTCACTTTAATCAGTAAACAATTTCAGCATTCACCAAAACACTTGAAGTAGTTTCAGCAGATTCGGATGCAGAGTAAGCCTACTGTCACAAATTTCGCTCAAGTAGACACTATGACACAGAGGATCCTCTCAAGCTACATTAAAACCACGATCTGCTGATACTGAAGGAAGCTAGGCAGTTAAAACATATTGCAAGCCTGTTATTTGTTCTTAAGGTTCTGACCCACAACATATAGTGATTTGCTTTTTCATCACTATGCAGTAAGGAAATGTTACACCACTTCACCCTAATCTGAATTCAAGTTTGTAACACTAGCAGATATTTGTATTGCTTTGCCAAATAATTCCTGTTTTCAGACCTAAGCAATGTACTTAATGTACCAGTGTAACTATTACTTGGCTTCACTCTCAGAATTACATTTGTTAAGGCCAAAATATATCTGAAAAGATTGGTTTGTAGGTCTTTAAAGCACAGCATCAGTATTTGAAAAAAGTCAATATACAGTTTCAGTACCTCCTCATATGGCTTTCACAGCAGTTATCAACTAGTAAAAAAGGAATTGTAAATACAGCATTCTGTTCAGGCATTAAAAAAATACATGAGTAAGAACTCTGTCCTGCCTTACCTCTATAAATTTGTTTAAGGTTGCATTGGTTGGATTGTGTGTGATCAGGAATCTCATGTTCTTGTAGGTGATTTCCACAGGAGCTGGGCGGTTCATTCGGGCCATATTGATTTAGTTAAACATGCAACAAGATTATGAAAGGATTAAAAAAAATTCTAATACAGAAGTGATGTAGAGAAACTGAAGTCTACTTCACTATACTCCACGTGAAATTCTCAGTGCTTGGAAGTATGAAGTTGGGAGCAACGGGAAATGAAATGAACCTCCTAACAAGAAGCAGCAATTCTTGAATCCAGTAATACTGAGGCAAAAGAAAGGCAGTGCACTGAGGTTTACCCCATCCAGGTCTGAATTCTGTTGTTAAATGCTCTGCCAATTTCAATTCAACACTTCCTATCCTGGTCAACCACTCTTAGGGGGGCTTCTTGGTGGAGTAGTAATGAATTTCTACAGTTCACTTGTCTGCATAGAGGTCGTGCTGTGCCTGGCAGTAGTCTCCACTGCCCTTCAGAAACTCCATAAATGTGTGACCAAGAACACCACAGAACTGCTGCAAAGAGAGGGAGAAAAAAAAAAGGTATAATGAGCACAAGTGAAACAAGGTTATTTTTAAGACATCAAGCGTTATAAAATGAAAAAATAAAAACACAGCAACTACACAGTTTGACAAAGATAATTTTTATTCCAAGAATTAGGTTTGTGTAAGAATCCTGTTACCCTTCTTAGCAAGGATTACCTGAAAATAAATACATTTACTTAATACAAACTTTCCATATAGGGTTGTTTCAACACCAAAACTGAAATGTATTAAAATACAAATTCAGATGTGCTAAACATACGAACAAGTTTTAATATCCCCAGTATTTATATAAAACATAGTTTTTTCAGGATACCCATGCAATTACCCCTCCCATTCTGAACTGAGAAACATTACAACATCTCCCAAAGTTACCTTAAATAGTCCCATGAAAGCAAGGAGGAGATTCCTTGAATATTCAAGCTCAGCACTGGACAACTTTTAGTGTTTGAACAAAACTAACAGTGTCTACTTAGATGTAGAATCACTTGTCTTAATGGCTAAAAACTTACTTTGCATGTAAGCATCATTAATTCACATACAGCACATCCAGTAGAAAAAAAAAAAGCGTATAAATTCACCTGACTCAAACAGGACACCATGACAACAAATGCAGTCTTTGTGGCCTAACAGCAAAATGTGAGCTTTTGAACATACTCGGACACTTACAAAGCACAAAGATTTCTAACTAAGGGACATTTCACATACTAAAGGCTGACAACCCATGGCAACCTTCACATGCTTTTAACTGTGTTTTTACACCAGGACTTTATGAATTTACCAAGGTAGCAGTAACAGTGTAGCTAAAAAATATATGTGGTCAAATGTATTGAACAGGTTATTCCTGTCCACTAATATGTTGTTGAGCCATGGTTACATTTTTATATATATATATATATATATACACACATATATATATATATATAATTTATACATATAATTACTAAAAGATGCAACCAGGAATTAAGATGTGGGGTATTCATTTGCAGATAAACCACCAAGATCTGCTTTTATGCACTGTGGAACCCACAGAGCAGAGGAGTTACTTTTGTGCCCAGCCACAGCATCAGTGCTGCTGCTGATACCTGGCTAGGGAACAGAAGGGAAGATGAGAGGAGTTCTGTTTCCCAAGAGAGGTACAAGTTGAACCACATGCCCATTAAATACACTTAGGTACTAGAGAGAATCATAATTGTTCCTACAAATATTTAGCAGAAAAAAATATTTATGTTGGTCAGTCAACTCTTTCAGATAGCTTCCTGGTAAGAGTTTTAAGGGTGCATGTCAATCACAGGCATGACTTGTGAAAAACAAACAAACAAACCAAAACAAACAAAAAACTCCCCCCTCACAAAAAAAACCCAAAACCACCCTGCTAAAAAATATGAGAATTAAATTAACAGAAAGAAATTAAGATGACAATTTCACATGCACTTTGGTGCCATTCCAGATATACTACCATTAGCTGGTAGTAAAGACTGTAAGATTAAGTTTGCCAGTTCCTTGCAAAATAGCTGGTTTTGTTTTTGTCAACTTGAGAGACAGCAAGAACTCTAAATATAATAGGCATGAAAAAGGAGTAGGAAGGATCCTCTGAAGTCAAAGGCCAACAGACTAACAGGAACCAAGAGAATTCAGACTCAGAAGAACTCCAAGAATCATCATCTGACTCACCAGCCAATGCCCTAGCAGAAGGTAGCAGGTGTGCATTTAAAAGCCTCCTAAGACCAGACCTAGGAAACAGCTAAAATAGCAACTGAAAAAAAAAAAAGAACCGAAGATAACTTATTTAGAGTCGCTTTCAATTAGTTTAAGAAGCAGAACAGCAAAAAGGGACAGGACAGCTTTAAGTAGATACAGCTGCACAAGGTCTCGTGTTGCTTCTGCATGCACTGCCAGATCTCTTGTTTATCTCTTCTTAAGACTGCTAAGAATCATTGACAGTCCTTTTCCCTGGTAGAGGATAAGGGAGTGGAGGCTGTCAGAAACAAAAATGCATGAAAGTGAACTTAAGGACACAGAATGAGTCATTAGGGGATAAACCTTTCAATCTGCAAGAAGGAGACTTTGGAGGTGGGGGGGAAGAGTAATTGGAAGCAGTTAACACATCGCCATACTAGGGCAGGTAGGAGGTAAAAAGTAATCAGGATTCATCCAGCCTGCTAGGTAGGCTGCCCTTAGCATGCAGGTAGGAGTACTCAAGATACCAGAGAAACTGATTGTGCGGATAAGGAAAAAGGCAGGCAGCAAAGTATTAAGTAAAAAAATCCTTTCCTTTAATGTAAATTGCTAATCACATCTGGAAACTGGGTACACAGTTCAAGTTCTTACACAAAGGTGAAACAAGTAGATTATGCAATGTTATGCTTCAGTTCTATGTGTTATTAACCCTTACATAGGAATTCATTTTGTTAATTACCAACTCAACAGTCAGTATTAGACACATCAGCACCTTAATAATTCCCACAACTAAGGACCTAACCAAGCATGTACTTAAGCCTCACTGTTTGCCTTGGCAACTGCTGCTGCCACATTATAAAGGAGCAAAGCTCACATTTTCCTTTGATGTGAATGCCATCACTTCTCACCAATTTTAGCAGGAAAGCTTCACATGCAGACCAACTTGTTTAGGCAGCAACACAATGTACTATCCTAAGACAGCTCTGCCAGCCTAGTTTAGTTCTGTTCTGGGAGTCAAATGAAAATTAAAAAACAAGTAGTACATGGACATGCTGTTTGTGTTATGGCATTAAGCCGCAGTACAAGGCTTTACCCATCTTCAGCAAAAAGACCTGGAAGATGAGAAATCAGCTATAAAAATAGTGTTGCAGTAATTAAGATGATCTCAGGCTTTGAGGGAACTCAAATGATGTCAGGAACTTTCAAGCGAGGTGGAAATACAGCTTTAAAATTACTGTATTATCTCATACAGTTTTGATAGGTAAGCTATCAAAAAAGCCAAGACAGTACACGAAAGCATAACACTGCCTAAGTGAAACTCAAATTAATAGTGTATGCAGAAGGTTCTTTAACAGAGTAACACCAACTCATCGTCTGTACCATTAAGTTGAGTACCCCAGTATATTCTTTTCAATTTACATATAAGTTTTCCTTGAGGAAAACGAACACTGAAGGATTTTGGAAAAAGAAGTAGCACTTTCCATCATAACAGAAAGCCAAAGAACATTTAGACTGTTAGAGTCATCAAAATAAACCTAGAAAACAAAACTAAGGTTAATATGCTAGGGCCACATATTAAGAGAAGGCAACCTGTCCATTACTGGTTAAAGCCATGTTAGCTATGATTGTACCTTCTACTATACTTTATGCTAGGAGAGGCTAGGGAATAGTCTACTCAAACAGGAGGAAGACATCTTGAACAGAAAGGCTTTAATTCATGCCCTTCTTTGGGACAGAAAGCTAAAGTATCTGTCTTCGCTGATAAGCAGATTCACATGTATGTTAACTCATTGTTTGAAACAATCACTTCTGTCTGAAAAAAAGGGCTTACAAAAGTAATCTATTAGATCGTTACTGATATGGGGAAAGCAGAGAGGTGTAAAGTTACCCCATGTTGTTGACATCCTTATTCACAACTCTGCAGCATCTTGAAAAGCATGCAAACAAAAGCGCTTGTTTGTGCAGTTACATGACACTTTACCTTCAGAAGATAAGCAAGATGGTTCACAGTTGCTCAATCCACCTGCTCATAGACCGAAAACATTTACATCCAGAACCAATTATGTGGTCTCACACTCTCTGAAATCAAGACCTGACACACACTCACCTACTGAAACCATAGGATCAAAACTAGAAAACTAAAATAAGCTACACTTCATGACAATTAGAGAACACCTGCAACGAAGTTTGTTGTTCTAACTTACTACCCAACAAAAAGTTACTGAATGACAGATGTTTCTGACTTCCTCTTACTACTCAAGGCTGAAACAGCAACTGCCACTGCAGTCAGGGAAGAGTGGGAGGGTAAGGGGTACAACTCTGAAGCCATTACACAAGATAGAGGCACACCTTCATACGGTGTTGTTGACAAGATGTACCTCCTATCTACAGGGCACACAAATGCCGGTACTGTGATATCCACAGTGATAAATAACACTGTCCATTTTAGACCACAGAAAGCAACCCACTGCCTAAGAAAGTACAGTCGTATCTCACTGACGGGACAGCAGAATCCAAAGGTTTATCACAAATTTGTTGCGACATTCTATGCCAGAAGGATGTTCCTGTGGTTCAAATACACAGTGAAGGGGGAAGAAAAAAATTACCTCAAAACTTCCTGTATAACAAGTCAATGCAACTTCCAGAGATGATGAAATTGAGGCCACGTGACTGGGTTCAAAGTTCTTCTTTGTGGACCACAAAAACATGTAAAGAAGCATTAGCAGATATTGGGGAAAATAAGACATCACAGAACCCATTCCATCCCCTTGTCTAGTATTTCCTCTTGAGCTTCTGAAAGTAAGTAATCTCAAAATGACTTAACACCATCACTTCAACAGCAAACTACATAAACCGTCATTCTACTAAAATAGTATTCCATTATGTTTTAAGAAATAACATGAGAAATTTAGTACATACACAGTTATTGCTGTATTTCATCGACTTTAATAAAGCCGTGAATACTTAACAGGAAGTTGCAACTGAGAAGAAAGTAAGGAGTTACGGTTTAACAGATTTATTGATCCAATAGAGCGAGCTTTATTTTTTTAAAGAAGGTGAATATTAGCTGCTAATTTACAGTTCAGTAATACCCTTATCTGGGCATTCAGGTTAACATTTAGAAGAAGGGATCACTTACACTCAGTCTATACATTGTGATAGATCCAGCATTCTTATGTGACATATTCTGTCAGAAAAGGAGTTTCACTAGACAGAAGTTATAAGATAAGGCTGAATTCTATTTATTTACTGCCTTACTGACACATTTAGTTTCAGCAACACAATGACATCCTTCTCCCTTAGCTCCTGCTATATCTGTCACTCATTTTTCTTTCTCACTTATATTTCCTCTTATGGCTGTGCAATTTCTAGATTGCTTCTTCCACATTCGCCCCCAAAACGATTCTGTCTTGCAGGAACACTTCCAAAACCCTCTGCTGTTCCATCACTAGAATAATATGAGCAGACAGTTAACTGTAATCTTCAGGTTTCTTGATTTGGCAGTTTTATGAGATTACAAAGAGACAGGGTTCACACTTCTGAGTCACTGCTTTCGAAAGACTCAGCAGATGCAGGTAGACATATTGGAAAGTTGTCTCCAGCAGAAATAAGAACCACCAGAAACACACGACTCTAATGCTACAAAACCAGTACATTTGTCAGCTCATAATACTTGCAATGTACATAGCTGGCTATCAGAGAGCAAACAATCCTCCTCCTATTACCGTAGATTACTTGATTTTGTTAATTCTTTGTCTTTCTTGCTTCCCTGCTTTTGGAAGGCATACTACCACCAGCAAGCCATGCATTATTTGATTGATTGTGCTTAAATACACACTGTGCTCTGTGGTCACAGATGTTAGACAGCAGAAGCACCGAGATTACTAGGGGGATAAAAAAAAAAACAAAACACCAAAACAGAAAAAAAAGAAACGGCAAGCATATGAGGATAGCAAAACCTTCCAATGCTGAACTGTGATCTACCTTCAGAAGGAAATGCCTTCCTTGAAAAGCCAGATGGCAAGGTCTTAAAAGCAGCTTCGGTCAAAAATTATGGTATTTGACTGAAATCATGAGCTTCTGAGGTGCGAGGCAGATTGTCACAGAAACATCCGCTTCAACGTATATTTAAACCGCTCCTCTGCGGACCTTTCCTGCCGAACAAGGCCGGCTGCACACCCGAGTTCGGGCATACCCCCCAACTCTACCGCATAGAGCTCATTTTGGAAAGGACTCACGTCCCCGCTCGCAGCCGGCGCTGACTCCCCGCCCGCGTACGGCGGAGACAAAGCAGAGGCCGGGCCGCAGCCGCGCACGTGGGGCCGCGGCCGCCGCGCCTGGCCCCAGGCCATGCCGCCACCCTCCCGCGGGCAAGCCGAGGCCTGCCCGGGCCGCCCCCGGGGTGCCGGCTCCCGGGCCGCCCGGCCAGCACGCCGTGTCCCGGTCACGAGTTCGCATCACGCCCCGACCGGGCTCCCGACGCGGAGCCATCTTGTGCCCCGGAGCCGCCGCCCGGCTCGGCCTCCCCCCGGCAGGGGGCTCCCGGCACGGCCCTGGGCGCGGAGCCCCGGCCGCGGGGGCGCTGCCCTGCCCGGCCCGGTCCGGCCGGCGCCGTCACACAGGCCCCGGCGGGCGGGGCGGGCGGACTCACGGAGCGGCTTTGTGCCCGGGCCGGGCCGCCCGGGAGCCGCGCAGGGGTCGCCGCCTCCTCCTTTCCCGGCGGAAGGGGGGAGAGAGGCGGGGGGGGGGGGGGGGGGGG
>JAWWEU010000111.1:90041642-90056200 GCA_035583155.1 Acropternis orthonyx
GGGGAGGGCGCCGGGGCCGGGCGGAGACCGAGCCGTGCCGCAGCCCGGCGGGGTCGGCGCTCCAGCCCGAGGGGAGCCGCAGCCCTGCCCCTCGAGAAGCCGCCTGCAGCCGGCGTGGCCAGGGCGAGAACAAAGAGACAACATGGAGGAGCGGGGGGAGAAGCGCAGGAGCCGGGAGTGGGCAGGCGGCGGGGCGAGGGGCCGGGGCGGGGGGCGCGGGCGGGAGGCACTCACAGGAATATGGTTACTCATTGAAGACCGTAGCCTGATCATACAGCCGGGGTGCGGGCGCCACCGCCGGGGGCAGGAGGAGCAGAAGCCGGAGGAGGAGGCGGCGGAGGCGCTGGAGGCCGCGGAGCTGCGGGCGGGGGTTCGGCGCTGCGGGGCAGGACCATACAGAGCTCTGCGGGCGGCTCTGCGGGCGGCGCCGGCGGACGCGGCTGCACCAGGAGCGACTCTCGGCGCCGCCTCCCCCGCCAGCGCCCCGGCCCCGCCCCGCCGCGCGAGCGTCACTGACGGGCGTCGCGCTCGCCCAATCAGAGGCCCCGTCTGGTGCGCGGGGTGGGCACGAGGCCGCGGGAGGCGGGGCCGGGCGGGCGCGAGGGGCGGGGGCGACCGGCGGGAACCGGTTCGTGAATGGGCCGGGGCGGGGGCGGCCCCGGAGGCCAGTGGGGGGGACGGGGAATGGGGGCCGGGCTGGGATACCCCGCACCGGGACACCTCGTACCGGGACACCGCGCCCGGCCCGGTGTGACCTCCGGCTCCTCCGGCACGGCGAGCCGCAGCTGTGCCCCGCGCCCCCGGTGCGCGCCCCGCTGCCCCCGGTGTCCGCCGTGGCCCCCGTGGGGCCCGCAGGGCGCGGAGTGGCGCAAAGCGGCCCCCGGGTGGGTTTAATCCCTCGGGCCCCTCGCCCGCGGGCTGCAAAACCGCTTTGGCGAGTTTAATGCCGACAGGAAGCTCTTATAGCGCGTTCTGCCCGCAGATTACGCCGTACTCTTTAAGTCGGGATAAAAACCGTGATTTCTGGTGTCAGCGATGGGAGATGAGCCCAGCAGGCCAGAAAGGGTGTGGGAACCATCCCGGGCTTTCCGAGCCTTGCGCTGCCTCCGGTGGCGACTCCCACGGGCCGGGGTGCCCATGGGGCGGACAGCGGGACGGGAGGCACCGATGGTGTCACAGCTGTGCCTGGGGTACAGAGAGAGGCACGGCAGTCAGTCCCCAGCCGGACACCGGCAACCGGGGAAACACCTCGATGTGGGTCAGCGCCAGCTTTGTGAAATAACAGACTATTTTCAGATTCAGTTCATCTGAAACTCTTCTAGTTGTATTTGATTAGTTAAGGCTCCTGCATGTTACTCCATTCTTACTATGCAGATTACAGGAGCCTGCAGAAGTTGGGGGTTTCTTTGATCTAAAAAATAAACAGGTCAGTTCTGAGTCTCGTCAGTGAGTACTGGCTTATACAAAGGCACGGCAGGTTTATGGTTTCACCGAAACTTCCTGGTCTTGTCTAACCTCTATAAACCATGGTTTGTACAGAGGAGATTTTCATGGTCACTGACACGTGAGAGGTGTGTTGCTCAGAACGTGACTTTATTGCCTTTCACTCTACCTGGCTTTAGCTGGCCATAAACTAATTTCTGACGAGGAGCCATGTCTTTGCTAGGATAATATACTCAGCTTTTCCGGGCTATAAATAGGTCTGGGCTATATTTATTGACATTGCATTTTGTGTTTACTGACTTAGGACACGTGTCTGGTGAACTTGCAGCTGTTTCCACTTCTCCATATAAAACTTCTTGAAAATGTGCTCAGAATACTGCAATAAAAGAAGATAATCCCAAGGTTAATAGCTGCTTGGAATATTGTTTGCTGCTGGTTGTGATGTTAGGAAGGTTTTTGGGGAATAAAAAAGTTAAAGTCAACGCAGTTTCTCATGTTAGTAAATCTTGAGGAATTTGCTCTGAATAGAGTTCTGAGATTAAAGAGCTCTTTAGGTGCTTTAATCCATGCTGTTTGGTTTTTGTGTTCGTTGGTTGTTTTGGTTTTTTTCTCCCCCAACAGTACAAATTTCTGTTTTCTGGTTCATTGCACATTAAACTGATCAAGATTTTAAGATCGAGTTACTTTGTACTGCAACATCCTTGCAAGTGCAATAGACAGTAATTTACACTGAAAATAAGTCATTGGCAGTGTCTTTGAAATTATATACTCTAAAATTAAAAAAAAGGATTTAGCTCAGAAAACTTTTACTCTAAAAGATTTTTTCTATTTGAGGAAAGAATGCCTGTTTCATTTTAACTGTTTAGTATTAATTTTTATTATGGTTGTCCCTATCTGGCTCCCCTAGTTGTGATTAATTATGTCCTACTAGTTGTCACTTAAGATGCAGTTTCCGTATTTTATGACCTGAGATGACAAGAGATACTTGCGAGTGTTAGAGACAGGTAGACTACAATAGTCTCTTATTTCATATGGCAGAGGAGAGTCAGAGATCCTTATAGGGGAGAGAGAGAAAAGTGGATAGTTACAGGGTGCCAACTAGTGAAGTGATGAAACAAAGAGATGATTAAAGAAAGAGATGAGACTCCTAAGGAACTTTAAAGATATGAAAAAAGTAAATGCTTGAAAAGAGAAATCTGTGGGATATATTAAGAAGAGACTGATACTAGCAGTTTCAGAAGCAAAGATGTGATCATCACCATTTTTGTGGTATTAGGAAGATTAATACAACTTTTGTGATAAGAGACCAAATTTTGAATATATTTTTGAAGAAATGGGAGTAAAAAATAAAATGTGGGCATGGCCTGAATGTCCAGTCCTTACCTAATTGAGTATTATCAATAGTTTTTGAAAGTTTTAATAGGCAGTTGTTCATCAAGCGAGTCAATTTAAAGGATACTGGAGTTTCAAAAATCAGAACAGTGAGTTATACCTTATAAGTACTTTCTTTTCCTCTAAGTACAGTAGTGAAAAAAAAATTCCCAATTCACTTTATTATGTAAAAGTGTAAGTACTTCATATGCTTTGTTAGCCATTTTTGTCAAGAAGGGGAATCCTAATGTGATTAGGATGCAGTTTTTTAAAGCCATCTTTGTCAACCTTCCTGTACTTATAAAAATACCATTATATTATCTTTTAGCCAGAGGGACCAGAACAGGAAGTAGTTTTCAAAGTCACACAGTTCCATGTATAACTTCAAAGTGGTTTGTGTTAATTTCTTGCCAGTATGTATGTTCTAATTTGAGAATGCTACCTCTGTGGGATTAATGAAAATTAAATACTGATTATCAATATGCTTGTCTTTTGCAAACACTTAACTTCCTTAGTCCCTCTAGATAGAAATCAGTCAGTTGTCCCGGATATTTGTGGGGGTCTTCTGTATCGTAACGTAAGGGCAACAAACCCCAGTCAATCATAGACTGGAAAGAAATGTCAGAATCTGAATTGGTTAAACTATCAGGTGAATGCAGTGTTAATGTGGACTAATCCTATTTTAAAATTGAATGGAATCAGGGATTTTATATAGCTATCAACATCATGTCTGTTACTAGTCTGTATGTATAGAATTAACGTACACACTTAAGGGTTTGCTGGTTAGATCCTTGATCTGCTGATATTAACTGTAGCCTTTTGTGGAGAGGTTTCTGAAGGCTGTGTTAATGCCCATGTCATGCCAAAGTGTAAAAACTTGAAGTGAGTTGGCTATGACTGGGTTAGACTGTCATCTCATAGGTAACTCATAGATGACTAAGTTGATTAAAACAACAAATAATTAAAGGATAAGAATATAATTAATGCAAATTAATGTAGTTCTGCGGAAAACAGCTGTTGTAAAGAAAGCTGACTTAATGCTTTGATAAGATTACAAGATTGGCATAAAAGTAACTGCATATCTGTAATGCTAAATGTGCATGTTTTCAAACAGTTTTATCAAAGGAGTGTAATCAAAAATCACTCTAAAAAACAAGTGTGACTGATGCTAAGACTGATGAATAGCAAGTAGCAATGATGCCAACATAGTTCTGCAGAGTAATCTAGATTATTTAGTAACTTGTATTCACTCAAAAATGTGTTTTACTGCAGGAACTTGCAGAGTCATACAGCTAGAACCAGAAATACAAGCAAGGTTTATAAGTTTTCAAGAATGCTTTTGTTACTCTATAAAGAGTCTAGAGATTATAATAGACAAGTAAGTCAACATGAACTCCCAGAGCAGTGCTGTGGTAACAGTAAAAATGATCCTTATGTGATCCTTAGATATCTAATGTGAAATTGTGAGTAGAGGCATTTATTTTTTTTTTTTTTAAATAACATCAATACTAACTCTTGAATACCATGTGCAGCTCTGTTGACCACAGACCTTCCAAGTTACCTGATTTTCTGATATATAAAAAACCCCAGTCAAGGTGTATGGAGCCTGTGCATGACATTTTTCATGTGCCTTATTACCTGCTCCTTCGTCTATACCTACTGCCCCACCTCTTAGTCCTTTTTTGTCTCCCTCAAGCCTAGTGCTGCGGTGTCTCAGAGTCTGTGATCTTCTGGAGAACTGAATAGTGGAGGGGAAGGGACTGCAGGACAGTGTCAATTGTTTCTGTAAAATTTGTGTTTGAGAGTGGTAGGTCCCGTAGCCATGTCATAGAAGAGAGACTGCTGTATTGGTGAGAATGCAAAGGTGCAGGAAAAGTTCAAAGACTGAAAACACTGAGACATATAAAGGACTCCTCCTATTTAACTCAAAAAAAGTAGATATAGTGATATCTCACAAGGAGAAAATACGGGCCTCTAAAGGTTTCTTAATTTGAGGAGTAGGGTAGGTTGGTTTATAAATATACGACAGATTCACTTGCTCTGACAAATAGAAGTTACTGTCTTCAGTACAGGAATTGCTGGGTGAAATTTCATATACTGTGACATGCAGGAGATAATAAACTGTAAAATACAGATTTTCATATCTTGAGGTGAGAATTTAAAAGGAAAAGATGGCTTTTAGAAGATCCTTTGAGTTTTTTTTAGTTAGTTCAAATTCCTTATAGTATTTTTATCTCAGTGGAGCTGTAGAATTTCTTAAATTGTGTCTTAACTGGGAATTTTGCTTTTAATATTTCTAAATTTCATTAATAATTCAACCAAGTGCTTCTTTTTATTTTTCAACTGATGATTTCATTATGTATATGAAAACCCTCCAAATTACTTAGGTTTCTATTCTTGTCAGTTTTTAACTATATCAGCTTCATTTCTGCAGCTTGGTCTCATTTATTCTCCCCTCTAGCATATTTTCCTCTTTATTCTTTGGTGGATGTCTTCAGTCAAAATCTGTTTTCAAGCTTCTTCTTTTTCTTCAGTTCTTTAAGCAGTCTCACAGTCATTAAACATTAGTTCATTTCTCTCCTATGTCCAAGTTTCACTCAGTGGCACACTCAGGAAGCTGGTTCTATTTCCACGTGGTCACAGCACACATTCAAGCCCTCTGCTGCTGGCATATGGCACCTGAGGAACACTGTTCTACTGGGAGATTGATGGGACAGACCTGTGCTACAGGGGGCACCTTTCTGCTTTGGAAACGTATGTGCTGGAGATGCATTTGATGTATTTGTGAGTTTGTGTAGAATGAAGTGGTTGTAGAGTGATACAGAAGTAAGGTTATTGTAGGGCATCTATGTGTTGTGCTCTAGCAAATTATCAAAACTGGAAGAGTTTTGCAGCGGATTCTTCATGTTTGTTTGGTTTCTTTGGCCATGCATATTTATAAAAAAAAATGCTCTGAATTCATTATGAGGATTTAGCACAGACCTTTTCACCCATTAATATAAATGGGCATTTCATATACAACGTGTGGGAGCTCAAGGTTTCTGGTATAGCATCATGATCTTGGGCTAGATCTTGTCCATATGCTTTGATGATAATGAGAGTTATTTTCCATTTTCAGCTTCAAAACAGCTTCTTGTTTCTGAAGAGGAGGTCATTTTAGTTTCTTTCTGGAACCCTGGTAATATGCATTGTCCATGGACTGGTCAGAGGGAGTAGAGAACTACTAATGATATTTGACAAATGCAACCATTGTGAAGCCCTTTTCCAGTTGTTTATTGGGAAAATTCAGTGAATTCTTCATGTTGCTTCTGTCTGTTCAATAAAAGAATTGTCTCTAAAATGGACTTTATGCCCAGTTTGTGTTAAAACTTTGAAAATATGCTAAAGAAGGATTTTTCATGACTGAAGAAGTGATGATCTTTTACAGTCACATGCTGAGATTGCTATTTGGCAGGTTTAACATTTGTAATTGGCCCTTAGGCAACATGTAATCCAAGTAGATGGTTTTTCAGTATTACAGGAGTAATTATAAAGATGTATAGTTTCAGAAAATATTTGCACAGCATTGCTCACAGGAAAATTTTCTGTAGTTAGGCTCTTTTACAACGTCTGCTAATTTATTCCTATTGAAGTAATTTAAGCCTATACATTAGGAAAGCTAGACCTTTCTGATTTCATTTAAGTTAGATTTTCTCCAAATGCTTTTTGGAACAGTCCAGTGGTCTGACATTCTGGATATATCATGGTGTTGATCTCAGCAAGCTGTTCGAGCTGACAGACTGGGAATATTTTCTCAAGATGTGTTAAAGGCCATAGGGAGAATGAACAGGGCCTTAGGTTCTAATAGTGCTTTCCATATTTGCTAGAAATTTTTAGGAAAGTTTTGCATAAAGATCCTATACAGCTGCTATTAAAGCACTGCAGTATTTTTTTGTGTTATTGTTTTTCAACACTGCTGCTCATGAGGACTGTTAAGGTAGTTCTCTTAATAGTAATATCGGACACTTTAATGGCGATTACAAGTATATACGCCAATTACAAGGAGTCGTAACTTTTTTGAAATTTTTTTTGGATGAGTGTGAAAATTCATTTGTTTTTTTTTCTAAAATGTAAACCACAAATTTTATTGCCTCGTACTATTAGTGTTGCAGCCAGTACTAAACAGCAGTCTGTCTGCTCAGTCTGTTCAGATTACTGCAGCTATCAGTCACTTACTGCCTGTTCAACATCCTTTTCACACTGCTCCTAATTTTTTTCCCTCTGTTGCTAGGGAGGAATGTTCATTGATTTTTCTGTAGTGTTTTTGTTGTTTTTATTTTGTTTTGTGCAGCAAAATAACAATTTATTGACACAGGAAAACTTTGTACATCCACTTGTATAATTCACTGTATTCATTTGTCAGCTAATATGCTGTATTGTCACTAGAATCAAAGTTTATCTTGTCATTTACTGTTGGTATTCTATTATTGTTAAAAATCATTAACTTTCATTTTATTTCTGATATTTGAATTAAAAATTGAATAATAGATGCTAAAGTTGGTAACAGAAACTCTACTGCAGTTCTGTTCCATACTCAAATATGATGTTATACCATTACATGACAAAATTGTTATACAAGAAGGAAATTTAGAGCATGACATAGAAGGTATAAATTATTATATTTTCCTGGTAGGCATACATGTCCTTTTGTTATTTCTTTGATTAGTGAACCTTTCTCTTTTGTATACTGCTAGAATTATCAGTGTATTAGAAAAGAGATACCTGCATTCAGTTTAATACTCAAATAACTTGGAAACCAAAATATGTGTAATCTTATGATCCAAAGCTCACAAACAGAGAGATTAATTAGTATTAGTCTAAATGGAGAAAATCACATATATTTAAAAATCAAGATGAAAGCTGTAAACTAATACAAGGAAAGGATTAGTAGTTCTCTACATGTCCTAAAGAAAATGTAGTGGCTTTTCTATTGGGACTTAAACAAGAAAGCATTGGAGAATTGTTGGCCTTCGTGATCTGGTGCTGATACTCTTTTGGATCCCTAATTTCTTTTGCCTTTTGCTTGAGTAAAACTGGTTCAAGAAATAAAAATATGCTGTGTTTTTTATAAAAAAGGACTTTTGTTTGGTCTTAAATCATAGACTGTATCAGGCTATCAATAAACATGTACTTTTTGCAATATAGATGACATTCAAATGGTATTGTGGGTCATAGGCTATTTTGCATTCAATCTGCCAGATGAACTCTGCACCAGCCTTTGCTATGTGTGTAATTAAGCTGTCTTTTCCCAGAGCTTGCACAGTCAGAGTATTATTTTGGTCAGCAGTCAAAATTTTGTCCAAAATAATACAGACCAAATTAATGGCAGGGACCTGAACCCCACTGAGATTATGACTGAATACATTATCATTTGCTTTTGCAAATTTCTTTATGCAGAACAGCCTCCTTTTTACCCCTAGTGCCATGCATCTTTTTAAATCTTTCAGACTAGTATTCCTGAACCTGCCATCAAGCCCAAAACCAGAGATGTGATATTCCTGCAGTTCAAATACCCCTATGTGCTCTCAGCACTGGAAGTAGGCATATGCATTTCAGCAATAATCCTGTTCTCTGAAACTGTTACTTCAACGTTTCTGATACCCCATATGTAACTTTTTAACAGTGAGAGTTAGCATCTACACACCAAGAAAAGTGGGGCAGATTTGTTTCTATATCTCTTTAGCTGCAAAGTTCTGGAGCCTCTGCAACTCTTCTCTCTCTGTGTCTAAATCTTCCTGTTGTAGAATTGCACAATTCCTGCCTGAAATCCTAGTGTGTATTTGGGAATAGAGTAACAATTCCAGCAGCTTCTTTGACTGTCCAGTTTGTCATGAAAATATTATGGAAGTAATTTCTTTGATCTTCAGTGTCTTCTCACACTCTAGTATTGTCCAAAAGGCATGAAACATCACATGGATATCTCCATCATAACATAAACACTTAGAATTGGGCCAACATGTTTAATGTGTCTGATGCAAGTGGAGCCATAGGGGCCAGAAGTACCCCAGGTGTATGTGGTGGCAAGCTAAAATTACTACTGTCCTTAGAGCCATAAAGGAAAAGTAATCGCATTGTATTCTTCGTAGAGACACACCACTCAGAAGGGCAGTATGTAAACTGGGAAATACCATCATCACCATGGGAGTAAGCAAGGGCACCAGTATATACTTGGTTTATGGAATTGTAGATAATCAGTGATAGTTTTGTTTAAGCTTGCCTAATATCAAAATACTCTGTCTTGTGACACACCCACTGTGGATAATTGTAGTGAAATTCATATCCTTGAAGCTGACCTTTGGCAGGCAGGAAAAAGGAGGAGAAAGATGTGGAGCTAAGTGCTTAATCTTACTAAAGAGGTAACAACAAGTATTTCAGTATAACAATATTTGCAATGACAGAATAAAGTAAAGCAGTTCTTCAAGGTGTCAGTAGAGCCACTATTTCCTGCAGACTTTCTGTCATATGCAGAAAGATTTCAATATACCAAAAGAAATTTGATGTAAAGACCTCCTAGTTATTAGAAGAAAATTCTTATGATACAGACAAAATGAATGTAAAACTGATAATATTTTTTCCTGAAGTACTCTAGGATTACTAAGGAAGCTTAGAAGCAGATTCTCACATTTTCATTCATATTTTTTATAGAAACTAGATACCAAAATTTACTGGCATCTTTTTTGTAGCTTGTAATTTTATTAAAAATCCCAGTATTTAAATAAACCCCATTGTAGAAAACAGAATAAAATTCTAAGATACATTTCAAGTTCTAATTTTATTTAATCATTTGCAAGCAAGCAAGAAACCGTTTGGAGACATTTTCCAGTGTCTAGACAATGAGCTGTGCAGACTCCATTCCTAAGGATTAAAACTACAAACTTTGGAGACAACCTTTGGAAACAAGCACATTATGCAGCTCAGTGGATCCTCTGCTGTCTTTATTGTTAGTCTCATAAGGCAGCTCTGATCCATATATTTTCTGAAGCCTCTAATCCTGTTAGTGACTCAGTAAGCCTGGACTTGAACAGAAGCTTTCAGAACTAAGCACTGCTTGTGCAAGATAAAGGCTACCAAGCTCTCTCCAATTTGAATAAAATACATTGCAAGGTAATGTAGAAATCCTAACTTTTTTTTTTTTTTTTTTGGAAGGTGCCATGGTGAATACAGCTGGCCATAAGTACTTTTCCACTGCTCATATTTTGGGACTTTTTCACTATGCTGTTTTCCAGTTTTTATGTACTTTCACTATCCTTCTTTAGAGAAGGACAATATCTTATTTTAGTCTTCTTTCAGAAAATAGCCTAAGGCCTTTAGTCAGATTTTACTCTGCTTTATTCATGCACATTCTTACATATGAAATTAATTTTGGAAACAAATAAATATGACTTTATCTGTGATCAAACAGTTGAATAAAAGGTAAATTTTGTCTTTGAAAGTTACCCTGTAGTTTAAAATATTATCTTTCCAAAGCATCTAGATTATCTCAGAGCATAAGTCAAGGCAATAGTCACTTGGGCCAGCTTTAGACAGCTCCAGCATAAGGGAATTCACACCCTTAATTAGATGTTACAGATCCCTGTTCAAAACATGAGAAGGACTAGAAGACTAAAAACAGAATCAGTAGGAGTCAGCATGGCTCACACAGCAGAAAAAAAAAGTAGGGGAATAAAACTTAAATTAACTCAGGCAACTCTTGGGGAATTAAGGTGACTTTCTTTAGTCAGGATGCAATTAAAAGGAAGGAAGAAAATAGGCAAACATGGGGCTAAAAGTTCCTGAACATAACCGTGAAATTAATATTTTTAAAAAAGAAAAACATTTTAAAAATACACTATGGTTTCTAAGAAAAAATTTACTAAAAATCCTGAATAGTTAAAAAAAGCAAGAGATATCAACATACACTCATAGATATCAACAAAGTAAATGACTCCTCCAGTCAATTCATAAATACATTTCAGCGTGTGCAACATCGTCAGAATAATACTGCTTGAAACAGATTAATGTTTTAAATTATCTCCTTTTCAATCATAGTCATGCAAAGAAGAAAAAAAGTTTCTAAAGATTCTCACTTACAATCTTCTTGTTCACACGCTGCTTTACTCAAATCCATTAATTCTCTAGAAACTAAAGCAGCATGAATTCTTCATTATCACAGTTATGAATCATCTTAACTGCTCTTGTGTACTATTATGTATCATCTTAACTGCTCTACTTGCAGCACAAGTTATTTATTTTTAAGGATTTTTGTTTACTTGTGTTTGACAACTCTTCCTTCTGCTTTTTCTCTGCTGGCATTATAGGAACCAACAATATTTTTTTCTTAATCTTATTTGCCACAAGACTGCATATTTATTTTTCATTTATTCCTGTTATCTCAGTCCTGCATTTTGTGCATGAAGCTACCGCAGTCTTCTTTAGAACATTCTTTGAGGATTGCAGTTTTCAACCTCAGAAGCAAAGCTGAAAATCTGTTACTCTACTTCTCCCTGCTGAATGTCAGGAATGCAATGTTACATTCAGTCTTAGGGATCAGTTGGCTTTCTTCTCCCTTTTACTCTATATTGCTCCTATTCTGTCTTTATCACGTTCCCCTAACCTGGGCTGTCCATTCCTTATGTTCTGTCTTCTACCATGTTATTATACAGCAAAGGATGGTATAAAATATTGTCTTCAAAGTAACTGTAATTTCTTTAAGAGACTAAATTACAAGGAAACTCATTAATTTCATATTGCATGATATAAGATATAATGTAAAACCAGAAACAATTATAAAAACAGAAAACGCTAATCAAAGGTGAATTTATGAATTGGTATTCACACAAATTCAGACATTTTACTCAAGCTAAATCAGAATCATTTCCCTTCAAGTGGAAAACCAAAGGCCTAAATTTGGGCTGTGTCTCATGTAGAAACCTACTGTAGTAGGATACATCCCACTTAACTTTTGCTACCATGAATTAGGTATGAAATGTGAGATAGTGGTCTAGGCTTCCTCTGTATTCAGAGAGAGATATTTGGGATGCTAAAATCTCTTAGACATCTGGTTGAGTTCTTTGTTATCCTTACCTGGAGAATAGTTAGAAACCACAGAGAAGAGAATCCATCATAATTTCATTTTTACAGCTCTAAAAGGTGCATCTGAAAAGAGGGGCCTCACGTGGTTTTCAAATACAACCTTGTCACAGTGTTTGCCAAATACTGCAGGGTCAGGGCACTTGTTAGGACTGCAAGACCCTAAATTTAATTTAAATTTAAATTTAAAGACCTTCTGTCTTCTGGGATTTGAGTCTGCATCTCTCAGAAGATTCCCCTACTTCTCAGACTGTACCACATCTTCAGTATATAGTAACTGTTACCTCTCTAACAATATGTAAAAACCTTTGCTGAAACACGTGCCATGCCTGAGTTAACTGTCTCCCTTCTTATTCTTTTAGTCTCTGACTCACTGATTACTTGTGTTTTATATTCTAATGGAACAGTATCATCAGTGTTCCGTTATGGTCCAGGAGAGACCAGTGATTAAAGAAACAGGATTTTAAGTTAGGTCTGTTATTTGTAGATAGTGATTTTAACAGAGGTATCAAACATTCCAGAGAAGTGCATTAACAACTAGTAATTTATTTTTTATTCCTGGATTTGAAAGAGCAGGGAGTTCTAATGTATTTAAAAAATACTTTATGCAATCCAGAGAAATATAAGACTGAACATTTAAAGACTGGAAATGAGGTTAATGTCAATTTAGAAGGGATAAATCCCTAGACTATAGGGTTAATGAAGCTCTGTGCTGTGAATATACCTGACCTGAACTATGGACATAACTTTAGTTAGTGTGACACAAAAAGAGGAATTTGGATTCTGATGGGGGCAGTCAACTAGACTGAATTATCTAAAAGGTTCAATAGATCAGTCTTTAAATATGCCTTTAAAAATATGCTTTCAGCCATACATGGTGTTGAAATAAAAGATTTCAGGGATGACTTTGAACAAAGAGTTTGCATTTGTTATGCTTTTTAACACAAAATACAGACATTAGGAAGCACCATTTTTCACACATTTTTATGCCTGTTATAATTTATATTTGTTGATTAGTAATGTCTGACATCTCTCTGTAATCTGGGAGGGAAGTCCAATAGTCCAAAATAAAGTTTACTTTTTTTAAGTAAAGAGTTTGTCTGCTCACTAGACAAAGTATGTGATAACTTCTGTTCTCTATATTAAACCTTTTCTAAATTTGCAATATAATTTTTAAAAAGTTTAGATTGAGGATTAGTAGTTAAATAATTGCTTTTAATGACTTTTTGTCTAAGTTTTGATGCTGGACGAAACAGTGTAAGGAAGACTTTGCTAATGCTCGGCTTCCTGCTGGTAGCAGTTAGTAATCTGTTTAAAAACAGAGACATACTGCATTAAATGACTTCATTTTCAGTAAATATTCCACCAACTTATAAAGACTAAAACTGATCTTTTAAAGTATATTTACAAATATAGTTAAATATTTCAACTGTGAGTTCAAGAAGCATTTGGACAATGCTCCCAGGCACATGGTGTGACTCTTGGGGATAGTCCTGTGTAGGGCCAGGAGTTGGACTTGATGATCCTTGTGGGTCCCTTCCAAATCAGCATATTCTGTGATTTTGTGAAATATTAAATATTTTTTCCCAGTTTGCATTTAATTTTAAGTTTACTACATCTTTTTTCTTCCAGATCTGTTTTGATTTGCATTTACTACTTTGAGGCCTGGGGTGTCTGCTTCATCTGCTTCTGTGTATTTTGTGATGACTTTGCATTGCTAATAACCAGGCTATTTACAAAAGTAAGCCAGACATGGTAGATAGGAAAAAACCCCAATGCAATAATTTCTTGCAGTCCTAGGTATGGATGACATGGTTCCCCAAAATCAAATCTTTTCAGTTTGGGTTTTCTCACTCAGAAGAAGCACAATGGAAGGAACGTAATACTTCATAGCACTTCAGACACATCTTTGGGCATTTTATGGAGCAACTAATGGACCATCAGTGTAAATCACTGCTGGGGTTCTACAGATGTATGTTTCTTCTGAAATTAAGGAAACCCAGTTCCTTCAGTCTTTTGCTCCAGAGCAGGTATTTTACCTCTTATCCTGACTCCTTTCTTGAAGCCCAGTACCCAATTCAAGCATCTATCCCTGTCTGTAGGAGTAGAAATGCTACTTCACATTCAGTATCTGCAATACTGATGTTTATGTATCTCAGTATGACATTTTTTCACAATGATAAGACAACCATTGATTCACTTTTGCTTATGAACCACAGTGACTTGCAGATTCTTTTTTGAAGAAATTTTGCCAAATCCTCTTGCAGCTGTACTTTTGGTAAATGCTAAACAGAATAATACTTTGCACAGAATAACACTTTGCACTTCTTTTGGTTTTTTCTTTTTTTTTCTTTTAATTGCACAGTTCTACTCTCCAATTTGTTCTAATTTTAACTCTGCCATTCAATCTGCTTATATACTCTCCAGAGCCTAGTATAAAGTACAACTGTAATAAATTACTCTTTTATTTGCTAATCTAATTTACTGATAAATAAAGTTTCTATGGTTCTATACTCAATTGTCTCTACCTTTGGACAATGAACTATTAATTTTAATTTTAAAAAATAGATAATAGTTAAAATACTTTCCCAAGTGCTTTTGCACCCATGTTCCTTTAGTTTCATCACAATATTTTT
>JAWWEU010000111.1:90056210-90077214 GCA_035583155.1 Acropternis orthonyx
GTCTCATGGAAGTATCAAAAAACTTATTTAAAGTTAATACATATAATCTTTTCTACTTCTATCCACAAGGCCTATTGCCTGGTTTGAAGGAGACTAAATTGGTTTAATGACAGGGATTCCCTACAAAACTTTCAGGCTATCCTTTAAAGACCTTCAAATTATTTGCTTGATTATTGCAGTATTTTTCCAAGAATTGCAGTTGTATAATTGGTTTGTAAGTTCTGAATTCCCTCTATGCTTCTTTTAAAATGTGTTAGAATTTCCTCTGGAACCTTGTTTACCACCTACAATTAGCATGACAATTAGGAAATTCTCTAGAAAACAGAAAATATGGATTTGAGGCTCAAGACAAATTTTGAATCTAAGACATTCCCTTCCTTAGCAGTGTGTTAACCTCAAGGCAGATATGCAGAAACCATTTCATTGCAGTCTAGGAGAAAAGGAATAAATCCAGATCCAGCGTACTCTCAAGCAAGAATTCATGACTGTGGACCACAAGGAGGCAGGAATGCCTGTCTGGCATGTTGTCTGGCATGACACGCATAATTTCTGGAGAGGATGGATTTCAGACATGTCACTATCCTAGGATTTTTATTATCTGAGCAGCAGGGTATCACATTTTTGTGTTGTCATTCTAAGTCACTTACATACTGCTATGTGCTATATATGTCATATGGATGCCAAATTCTCAGTTTTGAAAGCTACTCCTGGGACCAGCTGTTTGAGTATTTCTATTTGGTCTCTTTTCAGATCTGCTTTGAGTAGAGAATACAATGTTATTTTAGGCTAAGGGTTTCCAGCTGAAAATACCAGAGGCAGGGAGGCCACAAGAGCAAACTATTGGAAAAACAGGTGATATTCAGTGTTGGGAGCAGAACTAGTAGACACTAAGTTGAGTTTTCTGAGGGAAGAACTGCCTGACTGTAGGCTTGCTGGATTTTTGCAAGGTTAATAGCATCTTTGTAAAAAATAAAAGTCAAGGAGTACATGTGTAGGCCAATTTAATTCCCT
Source organism: Acropternis orthonyx (assembly GCA_035583155.1). Lineage (NCBI taxonomy): Eukaryota > Metazoa > Chordata > Aves > Passeriformes > Rhinocryptidae > Acropternis > Acropternis orthonyx. The sequence goes on from JAWWEU010000111.1 coordinate 90,057,222, forward strand.
TGCAAGGGAATTAAAAGCTCCCAATGCTCCCAAAATGCTGTTTGGCAGAAGTCCAGCATTTTTCTATTGGGATTTTTAAGATCATTGCTTCCTATACAAATTGCTCTTTGTCCCACAGATCTTGGCCAGACAAAGTCTAATTTGATAGTGCCTTTCTTCAGGCAGACCAAATGACATGGGCTGTAGGCCAGCGCCTGTATCTGGTAGGTGCTCTTTGTACTACTGCTGCCATTGGGGGCATTGGATACCTCCCAGTTGTTATAGTGACATTATGTGCTCCTTTACTCTTATCCCACTTCCCACCTTTGGGCCAGGCAGAAATGTTACCTGAAAAAATATGATATATGGTAGTGAGGGAAAAAAATAAGAAAAATTATTTTTAATCTCAACTGCTCTTTTGATCAGCCTACCATTACTGCATGCCAATTTAATATTGTTTTATGAATCATTTCCACAAAATCCTGAAGAAGAAGAAAAGGACGTGGTTCATTTACAAAGTACACAGAGCATTCAAGTGCTTTGACTCTAGTCATTGCAGCAGTACAAACAGTAATTAGAACCCAGCAAAAAGGCAGGTTGTTTCCTACTACTGGTTCCTTTCATCTTGTTTGCAACCTGTTTTTTTGCACAGAACACCACAGCTATTTATAAACTGCAAGTGGGAGCTGAGAATAGGAAGAGCTTTTTGTTCATGGGATGACAGTGTCAGGAGAGCAGTGCTATAGATAAATTGGGATGGCCTTTACATAGTCCTATTTTTATGATTGTAATACTACTGGTATTCTGGGGACTGAAGTCTCACAGACACAGGCTCAGCTTCATGTAATTTATCTCTTCTTAGATATAAAAATAAACAAAGTTATGTTAAAAATCTGATGCCCTTTTTTTTTTTATTTTTTTTTTTTTTAGTAAAGCAAAGCTGAGCAAAGCTTTTAGGCCTCCAATTTTAGCTGTAGGAAATTAATCAATAGGAGAGGCTATTCACCAGAAAATACAGTTTACCAGAGAAGGCTGAAAGGTGATTGTTAAAATACTGAGTTATTTTGAGAGCAGAACAGGGACATGGGTGGGACAGGAGGATGCATTAAGGGAAAAAACATCTTCCAAAAATCATGCAATGGTAGAAAATTCAGTACAGTTCTAGCAGGTCTGCATGTGCCTTCAAATGAGCATCTTGGATATTATTTTTCTGTTTCTCCTTTGTTTTGTTCTAGTTTAAAAGAAGACACTGCACAAGGGAGTGGGGAACCTAAAATTTCCAGTCTGTTTTACTCTTTTCAAAGGGAGATATCATTCCAAAACTTTGGATGCACTGGGATAAAATGCTGTAGAAATACTAGCTATCAGCAGATTGACTTAGCATCAGTCTGAGCTCCTACCAAACTATTGGATTCTATTACTAGAAGAGGCAACTGCAACCCAGTGCACCACCTGCTTTTGCTAAATAGATGTCACAGAACTACATATTAAAAGACATACTTGTAAGTTTTTTAAAGGAAAAGTTTGAATCTGTCAAAACTCTTCAAATCTGGTGAGATATTTGCTTCTTATTTCAGCATAGCAACAAAACAACAGTACAACATATCTGATTCCCTTCTTAAAATTATGGAAAAGGAGTTTTCAGTTTTGATTTGCAGCATTTTGGAACTGGAATTAAAATTGATGCATTATGCTCAGTTCATCGTTAAAATACATTAAAATACCTACTGTTCATAGTCATTGAACACAACTGTCTTCAGAGGCAACGAGGAGTGAGTCATCACCAGAGTAATTACTGGTTTTAACACTTCATGGTTATGACTAGGAAAATATAGCTAAGAAAATGATAGCTTCTCAATTTCTACGAAATGCCATTTAAGAATAATGTAACTTAAACAGCACTTGTAAAATGTAAAACAAGTACAGACAACTCCCAGTTAATAATTGCCCATTGCCTTTTGTCACTGTTTAGTGAGCTGGAGATCTGAGATGAGAAAGGCAAAGGGTGATACTCCATTTAGCTGTCCAGATTATCAAAAGAAATAATAGAAATGTAGAACAAAGACATGAAGATAAAGTGAGTAAATTTCCTTTTTTATATACATGAGGATTAAGTAAACTTGTACTCTCATAAAATTACAAAACAAAATCAATTATGGTGCTATCTGATTATTACAAGTAAGTTACACAAATACACAAATATTGATAGTCACAGAGTGGTGCTTTTGTTCCAATACATATTTAAATAAATATTTTTATTTGATAATATTGCTAATATTTCATGAATACTGGAAAGGACTAGATTAATTAGAAAGTTAACAAACTTTCTTATTCAGATTTTTTTAAGTCACTGTGGTTGTACTGGAAGGAACAGCTGTTTATGTGTGTAAAAATGCCCCATTGAAACTGGCCATCTTTCTTCTTTGATTAAAGGAAATCAAGTCATAAGATGGCAGCTATTTGGAGTTGCAAACATTATTACAGTTACTTGATGGAATCACAATCATTATCTGATTCAGTTATCAAATAGAAAAATGTACAGGAGGTTTATGGGTTGTAGTTGTTCTGAGTGGTAGAATCTATGTGTTGTTGGGAGAGAAGTTTTGGGTAAAGTTATTGTTGGTTTTTCTTTTATATTTGTACCTATATATGTTGTAAATTTGTGTAAATATATGTATATATATCAGTTTCAGTTTTAAGGCTTTTTTTCCCCTTCACTCCTTTGTTGAAACTCTGGGAGGCTCTGAGAGGCTTGGCATTTTGCCAAGGTCAAACCAATCAATAACAAGGAGGAACAGGTTTTGGATAATATTCTGACAAAATGAAACAGTTTGTATCTCTGGAGGAAGGTTTGGAAAAGGCAGATTAGAAATGGGATCAAGACAGGTCTGCAACAGAATATGTATCTGGTTGGTCTTAACAGGGAGTTTATAAAGAACAATGCTTATGGCATGGTCCTGCTGTCTTTAACTATAATTTTAAAGTTCCTTTTATATTTCAAGAATTCTGATGAAGCATTCAGAAGGAGACAAGATAGAACATTTTTTTATTATGTTTTAAATGTTGGATTCAAACTCTCTTCTAACTGTAATGCAGGTTGGTCTCTAAGTATTTTGTAGGAAAGATTAAAAAATTACTACTATTGATATAACATGGGGAACCACAAAGCAATGCACAGTTAACTGAATTTTAACAACTTTCAAGCTTAGGCTGTAATGTTTAAAAGCTGTTTTTTATTATGGTGTTGTACTTGGTCCCCAGCAGGTTGCTACATCTAATTAATGCTTACACATGTATTTGAATGCGATCATAACACCCATAATTTGTATGACCTTCATTATGGATAAATTTGCAGCAGCAAAACAAACCTATTGAAAAAAAACCCCATCATTTTTGCTTTGGAAAAGTTCCAGTGAATAAGTTCAGTCTGCATCTTGTTCATATTGTATTGCTTAGAATTTTTTTTTTTTTTTTTGTGCACGGGACTCTGTTTCTATCTGGCATTTTGGGATGTTTCTCACATACAGCATTCATCAAAAGTTTTATGTTCTCTTTATATTTGTGATCTTTAAATCCGTATTACTAAAATATGGATGATATTCCAGGCTTAACTTTGATATATTACACGAAATGTTGCAGTTATTTTTTTTCATGATTTTCTTCTGCATGTTTTTAGTTTGTCTGATTTAGCACTGAGAGAAAGGACTTTTGCTTTGTAAAATTAATTTGCTATGGTGAACTTCTCCTGCTGCTATTTTAATCTTTGTTGATCTGGATTTATAGTGACCTCTCTTAGAGAAATTGTTTTGTATAACCTGTTTTTGGGTTTGGGTTTTTTTTCATTAGGATTTAAATGGTTATTTCAGTTATATCCCTGAGGGTGTGGTTGGGGTTTTTTTGTTGGTTTGTTTTTTGTGGTTTTTTTTGTTTGTTTGTTTGTTTTTTGGGTTTTTTTTGTTTTCATCTTTAGGATTATTTCTGTTTTACATTAGTTGCATTGCTGTTTTCTTGGTGACCTACTTGGCTGTCACACTGTACAGACTCAGTCTTTTTGGCTATGCTTTTTTTAATAGGCTGTTTTTAGAAGTCCACCTGCTTGAATAACAAGCAAATAAAACACCAGTTCAAGTCTTCTTTCAGTTGATGTGCAGAATTTGCCACAGCATCTGTTACTTTTGGTGTCTTGCTGTGTTGGCTTTAGCTATGGTACTGAAGTGAATGTATAGTTTTCTTTTCTATCAGCTGTAAGATATTGAATACTACAATTTCCAGTTTATTCAAATTCTAGTTAAAACATCAAGATGTGACATTCCTTGGACATTATTGATGTAAATATGGCACTTTCTTATGAAGTAAATCTATTCCTTTATTAAATGAGAGCCACCCCTGTAAAACAAACCCTTGACAAAAAAAAGTTGAAAATATTTTCCTAATAACCCCGTTCACATGTCCAGATTTAACATCAAGGACATATTTATATGGCTGTCTTTAGCTGGCAGCAGTTAAAAATGTTATAAAGTGTATGGACATGTAGCACAGACTAAAATTTCTAACCTTCAAATTCAAGTGATGCTAAAACAAACTGGGCAGTAAAAATGTTGCTTAGAGGTGAAACAGGGCAAGAAATGATAAATTGTGATCTGTCCTGCTGTTAGTTTATGTGATTTCATAGCCTGTAGGCAAAAATTTGGGAGTGAATCCTTTCTCCATTAATGTATTGGTATTTTATTTTTCCTTATGGTCAGCAACTGAAAGATTAAGAGCCTTGTGCTCAGGTAGCACAACTACAGAGCAATGAGCAAGTTGCAAAACATTGAGGGACAGATGCAAACAGGCAAGGCTGGTCATACAGTGAGAAAAGACTGTAAATGCAAGCTCCTGTCAGTAATGATTAATAGCAACTACATGGAGAGACAATTGTGGCAGTCAGAAATAAGTAATTTTGTGTTCATTCTGTAGAATTTTGCCATTAACTACAGACTTAAAGTACTTTTGCAGCACATTTCAATGTTTTAAAGACTACAGACATATGCACAAACATAAAGATGTAAGGTTGAGAAACCAAGCACTAAAAAGTTTTTAAGTACCAGAATGACAAATATGTCTGCATTCTTAATTTAGCATCCCAGTGCTTATGTATTATGACATAGAAGCACATATTTAAAATATTACCTAATTCATTACAGCTGACAGTGCACACTATTGAAATTCTTCTCTGAATAATTGCCTTTCTCACAGATTTTTCTATGAGATGTATCACTTGCATCTGGAATCACCATGAAAATGCATTGATTTATTACTCTATGCCATGTGAAACAATGGAATATTTTACCCCATCTGATCTGTAGGAAGCTGAGGTATGGAGCGGTTAAGGTCAAAGGTATCCATTAATTTTGTATACCTAACTGACAAGAGTGAGGCCTCATTTTTCAAATAAGGTAGTATTTTTAGTAAGCCGTATGTCTAGAGCAGAGATTCCTCTGACAACAGTTACGGCCTGAGTGCTTAGTACTTTAAAAAACAGATTATATGATTGCAGTTTTCACTTCTTGTCCCAGACAGAGCAGCTGGGACAGCCAGGAAGGGTAAAAAAATTCCTAGATTCATGTATGAGCTCAGTCATTCACTTTATGGACATGGTGCTGGAACAGTTTACTCATCACTACAAGTCTTGTAAAGCTTCAATGTGTTAAGTGAGTACAGAATTTCTAAGGATTTTGACTTACCTTTCACAGGTCTCTCTGGGTATGGTTAAGTGCCACTTTAAAGCTTTAAAATGTGGCCACTTAAGATGGTATTTCATAGGGACAATGACAGGTTCATCCTTTAAATGTCCATATCTTGCTCAAGTTCAAAATCGTGGCAGAAAGTAAGAAGGAGTGGAAGACAGGGGAAGAGTGAGATGGGGATAAAATATTGCCAAGAAAAGATCTCAGATTTTTTTTTAATGTGTATAGAACAACCTGGTTTACCATATTCTCTTCTCACAAATAACCAAAGTGTTATTGCTAATGTTTTCTAAAAGTTTCCAGACTCAGCCAGATTTGCAGTATGGAAACTGTCATCTGAAACAACTGTTGTTGGGCCGGTTATATATATCCAACTTCTACTGGGAAGTATTGGCCATGGTTATCTCAGCCACCTGCCCTTTCAGTAATTCCAAGGGCTTCATTCTGCTCCAAATCACAGCATTACAAGACCAAAATATTTTCATTTTTGTCAAAGAAATAACATCAGTGCAAAAGTGACATAAAATAATAAAAATAATATCAAATAATGGGATTTTTATGTAATTTATTTGGTTAAAAACACATGGTGCCTAATATAAATGTAGTGAATATTGAACAGCTAAAAATGAGGTAATGAAGTATGGCTTTTTTTGCCTCATTAAGTATTTAACTTAATATTTTTCTGACTTATTTTCAGTTATCTGCATCCTGACAATCAGAAATCTAAGATAAGCAATTTCATTTACATCAAGTCTTTTTTATTTTCCAAATTGAAATCAGCACCTCAGCTAAAGCACACAGAGAAGTGCATATATATCTTCAAGAATGAAATCCTGTGCCAAAGAGAGTTCACTTGCACTTTTATTGTGTAAATCATGAGTTATTTCAGTGATTATTATTTCAGAAAATATGTGGTTCTAAAATGGGGGCAAATGAGAGGAGTGAAAAAATTTTAATGAAATTACATGGAATTAACACTGTTAGGATAGTTTCTATTTGTATTTTCAACTGCATGTCAAATAAGAAGATAATATGTAAGTGTATGTCAACAAAAAAGAGCAGTCATGATTTTGAACTCAAAAACTTACAAATGATGATAAATTAAGGGTATTTTTCCTCTTTCTTTGTGCCTTTTGCACACTAAAGTAAGAAGCTAATTATCTGTGTCTTCTCCCTCTATGAAAATTCCACTGTCCAGAAAAATCTATTTTGATGAAGAATTATAGTCAGGAATCTGACTTTTGCCTTACTTCTACTATAGCAAGCACAACAGTATTTTACCAAGACCAGTATGACTCTTATTCTTTTGTTGCCTTTATTTTATCACTAATCTGGAAGTTAAAAGTCTCAGATGGTATGTTGAACTTTGTATGTATCTGCAGCTATGTTGCATCTTTCACAGAATCACAGAATATGCCGAGTCAGAAGGGACCCATAAGGATCACTGAGTCCAATCCTTAGCCCCCAAGAATGACACCATGTGTTGCACTGGCTTTTCATCATAACAACAGGTGTCTTTCTTTTCCTATAATCTGTCTTTGAATTGTGACTTACTAGTTTCTCACAGAAAAATCCAGTCTCTTTGCCAATAATCTTATTAGACCACTTCAAGTCTTATGCAATAATTATTATTTTAAAATCATATTATTTATATAATAGGAAAAGTGCACAGAAAAGACAAGATATTCTATTCCTGTGAAATTAGTAATTTCAGGAACTGGTAAAAATCTTACGCCTCGTGAAATGATTGGCTTTACAGGTGTTACTGGCTTCTGTCAAGGCTTCTGTGAACTCTGGCACTTGGGTGGAGCTAGCTTTTTTTTCTGAAGGAGCATACAAAGATAAGAAGCCTTAGCTCCCCTTCTGCCTCACCCATATATATGCTTCTGAAAGCAGTTAATGCCTTGAAATAGCGTAGCCACTTCATGAAATAATGTTTGTAGGACATTGAGAAGTGATACATGTTATTGCATGGCTATGCTGGTTTTGGCTGGGATAGGGCAAAGTTTCTCCACAGCAGCTAACATGGGGTGGTGTTTGGGATTTGTGCTGAAACCAACACTGATAACACATCAGTGTTTTCGTTTACTGCTAAGCAGGGCTTTCAAGGCCTTTTCTGCTCCTCATCCAACCCCACCCCACCAGTGAGAAGGCTGGGGATGCACAAGGAGTTGGCAGGGGACACAGCTGGAATAGATGACCCCAGCTGACCAAAAGGATATTCCAGACCATATGACATCATGCTCAGTATATAAAGTACAGGGAAGAAGGGGATGATATTCAGAGTGATATTCAATTTGTCTTCCCACGTCACCATTATATGTGATGAAGCCCTGTTTTCCTGGAAATGGCTAAAGACCTGGCCATGGGAAGTGGTGAGTGAATTCCTTGTTTTGCTTTGTTTGCTTTACCTGTTGAATTGTCTTTATCTCAACCCATGAGTTTCCTCAGTTTTACTCTTCTGATTCTCTCCCCCATCCTGCTGGTGGGGAAGTGAGCGAGCACCTGTGTGGGGCTAAGTTTTTGACTGGGGTTAAATCACAACACCATCTATCCTGGGTTCACTTCAAGTGTCCCAGAATGCAGACACATCCTGACAGAAAGAAAAAAAAAAAAAGGCAAATTTTCTTTAATTTCTGAATCTGTTTAAGTGATTCATATTAACCATATTAAAATAGTCATCTAGTTTTCGTTGGTTTATTTTTAATTTATGTCAGCTTCTGAATCTGGTTTATCCATGGCCACACAAAATAATGAAGAAATGGAACAATCTGGGTAGCACACAAAGAGAAGTGAACAGCTGAAATGGAGAGAAACAAATTGCTTAAATTCAAATATTGTGGGAAGAATTGGTTGTGAAATTCTCTTTAGATGAGTGACCTGTCATCTATGAGGTGCATATCTTTTCCTATGGAGTAGGGAATGAGATCTTGACTTGGGTGGTCAACTTGATTAGTCTCAGAAAGATTTCCTGATACAGTTGTAGCTGTAAACTGGCAGAATAACTTCATCCATGGTAAGATTTCTTTCAGTACATATATATATCAAATAAATTCTGTTTTACTAGTATATAGGCAAAACAGTTCATGCTCTTTTATTCTGTGCTTCAGTGAGGTTTTCTTTACATACCTGTATTTTGGAAGTTTTGAATGTTATTGCTGTAGAAAAGTATTGTCAGTGTTCACCTTCACCTTCCTAACTCGATCCAATAATAAGTGTAAACAATTCATATTTCAATTGACTTCTGTAATTATTGTCTTGGATTCTTGGTGAATGGTCCTTAGGAGAAACATTTAGAAGTGCATTAGTTCTTATGTTCTTTTTCTACTAGCTGTAATATCATTTAACCTAATATCTTCTTTCTAGCAATGGGAGCAACCACTTAGATATTTGTGAAAGTAGTGACAAAAGAAATAAAAAGAAATTACATTTTAAATTAAGTTCTTAATTGCAAATATAATTGTAAATACTTTTCAAAATGATGCAAACCAGAAAGTAATCCAGTCCATCAGGGAATCCAAACTACTTGACTGACAGAAGTAAAATATTTTTCTCTCATGGGTAAGATGTATAATTGTCCCAGATTATGAAACTTAATTCATACAAAATAACTAAGTTGCTTGGAACCTCCTGGTCACTGGCTACTTTAGGCAAATTTTAATCAGCAGTTCTTTATATTAAATATTCTGGTTTTAAAAATCTAACCAACCTGAGAATGTCAAGTCAAGATTATGCAGCAACAGAAAACCTAGGAATTACATAGTTCCTTTCTTCTAAACTTCCAAAAAATGTGGAGTTCCACAAGATATAGATGGAAAGTTGCCTTACCTTTCTCAGCAGGAAGCATGATTTTGCTCTTCATGCTGCATTTAGTAAAATAGAAAGAGAAGCAGTGGTGGGGAGAACAAAAAAGTGAGACTTAACTGCTTCCCACCAGACACTCTGGCAACATTAGATTATGTACTTCCCGGTGAGCTCATGCTTAGCCATAGTGGTCATGTCCTTTCAGTCCCTGGTTTGTCCCTACCATGTGGGCCATAATGAAAACATATTCTACTTCAATAATTTTTAAAATATTAATGCATTTAATCTTATTTGTAGCTTCATATATCAAGGTTTTTTCTTCAGTGCAGTTTTAACAGCACAAAAGTAGAAACTGCCTTTTGAAACTTACCCTTCATTAAAGTAAATATGCATTTTGAAAACAAGAGGTCTGATTTAACTCATGAAGAATTATGATCACAAGGTTTCTCTGTTTTCCATTGCATTTGTTTCCTATTCATTTTAACCAATATCCATTAGAAGTGGCAAAATAGCATTCATGTTACTAATACATTGGTTACACTGTTGCAAGAGTGGAGCATTAGTATTCCTATTAGCATTCTACATGATTCCAAGAACTATCATTAAAATGGAAAGATGTTGAAATATCCAGGCTTGCCATGGCTGGAATATTTCTCAGATATGTCCGTTTTCATGAATCTTCAGGAGAACTTAATATTATAATGGATCTTGGTCAGGGTTCTCTAACTACTACTAGTGATCACACTTGAGTTCTTGAAATTTGAAGAGTTGTTTCAACAGAATTTCATTTGGGAAAAAAAAAAACCTCCTTGTTTTTCTTTTTACTCCACATCAAAATGAAAGTGATCTCAGAAGTTATTGGCAAATGGAATTGTTTTCCACATAATCTCAGTAATTAAATTTCTTTCCAGTAGAGTTACTAAGTACAGTATCTATGGCAGTTCATCTTTATTAACAGAAACATGGCTGGCAAATCCACTTCTGCTGCGCTTCCTGAAACGTAGTTTAATAACCAGTGTGTGTCAAATGTCAGCTCTGCTGTTCCTCTTGAGGTACTTCCAACAAGAGAATACATATTCTGTCTGTGCTACACTGGCATTTTCTGAAGCCATTCTCCAGTTTGCTTGCCCAAGACCCACGGAGGATTCAGAAAAACAAGGAAAGAAGTATTTATAACTACTACATGAGTAGTTTTAAATATACAATGCTTTCAACATAATAAGTGAGAGAAAGGCAAAAATACCATTTCAACTAACTGTTCCACAAAAAAAAAAAAAAAAAAAAATAAAAATCTATCTTACTGCCCAGAAAAAGAAGTATTTCTGCTGTGTAGCAGTCATGAACAAGGCAAAGCTTGGTGGGGAAGAGGCACTTTCTTCTCTACGTTTCCAGACTCAGTGCTGTGCTGGTTCCTTTTCTGAATTACGCATTGTTGATTGGTTATTCTCCTTTAAATAACTGTCTGACAGGTAGTTATTCTAAACATGCTGTTAAGGGCTTTAAAATAGAAAAAATTATTTCCACACAACAATATGATTGCCTGTCTCCAAATATGCTTTGGGAATTTATTTCAAGAATCATATATTCATAATGCTTTAGTATAGCAAATTAAGTGCCCTTCAAATATACTATGGTTTAAGAGATGGCAGAGATTTAATTAGATGGCTTTGTTTATGACTGCAATGTACTCTGTTTATCATGCTGAGACACTGGAAATATGGACTGAATCCACAACTCTTCAGGAAAACTTCTACTGAAAGTACATGGAATTTACCCTCAACAATAGCAAAACTCACAAATTTGGTAAAATATTGACAACTTCTTGATATTTATGCCCTTATCTTCTTTTCAAAAAGAAATGCTGCACTGACATATGATCTGCACAGAAAAAAGACATTAATTTATGTGTAGAAATTAATAAACAGTTTATTGTATTAAATTCAGGAATTAATCATAAACCAGTTGTTTTTTGGAAAGTGAAAGTTCAGTCAGTCATTTGGAGCTTTTATGTGTTTGCATGATAGATTTTTATTTTATATTTGTAGTCTGTTTTTGAAATGATAGTATGTATCCACAGACATGCATAGCTGCCCGTCTTTCTTCTTGTGTGTATATATATGTATAGTGTATATATAACCACGCTTTCATACGTATTCTGAAGTGTATAACATTTTTTGTGAAGTACATAAACTAAGATAATGAAATACTCTATCTTTGTCATCAATTTCAAAAAATGTATGATTGTATTCAATTTTAAAAAAATCCTTTCTAGTACCATCAGAGTGCTTTATTTCTTAAATATGACTACAAGCAGTGAATAAATAGTGTAAGTTAATTTGATATTTTTATTATAGAAGGGGAAAAAGGCAGAGCTAAGAAATAAGGTTGTGAAGACATGACTGGGAAAGAGGACAGGCAAGAGGAAAGGGAGAGAAATGAGAAATTTTACTGTTATATGGCACTGAGTAAAAATAAAGATCTAGGCTAGGTTACAAGAAGAAAAAAAAAATGAGAGAAAGTTAAAATCATCTGTCCTGAACTCATTATGTCAGTCAGAGGTAGGAAATACCACCTTCAGAAATCTGAGTACTGTCGAACCAAAGACTTGTCAATCACAGGAGGATTTCAGTACACTGATTCCAAAGCCTTATTTACACCATTGTAGGAGTTACTGAGTGAGGATTAGAGAATTACAAGTCTTGCTTGGGTAATTTCTGAAGGAAGGTAAATGAGATAAAAAATAGAATGAGCAAAATGAAAAAAAGTAAGCTAAATAGAGTAAAATAAGAAGACAAAAGGAAGTGAAAGAGAATCTTGCTCTAGAGTCTTTTCTATTTTGACACAGACTGTCATGTTTGCTATTTTCCTGGAACAAATTTTGGTCCAAAGTTATCAGTTGATGCCCATGAGTAACAAGTGCTGGATGCTCTAATGCTTCTTTAGATAATGAAAAGTGATTGTGATACCTGGAAGTCAGGCTCTGTGAGTAGCCGCTGTATGTGAATATTTCATGGCATGACTTGCTTGACCTACCTTACTCCTAGTTTGGAGCATTAGAGTGAGCAACAGATGAACATTTTCAAGCTTGAATGCTCATTTAAGTCTAAAACTAAAATTAAACCTGAAATAAATAACCAGGGGCAGGCCATGTTGGTGGAGCTAACACTTCTGAGCAACTTCTTTCAAACAAGGTACTTCTTTCACTGTGTGTGTGGTTTCTGAAAATTTACACTTGAAAGTGTTGGCTTCATTCCTCAGAATATTTCTGTGCCATCTGTAAGTTTTCCACCCCCCTATTTTGTGTTGTCCATCTGTTTAGACTAAGCATTTTCTCATAGGTCCTGAACACAGTGTGTCAATGTGTTATCCTAGGAAGTTATGTGAATGGCTCTTTATCTGCTGGTCTCAGAGCCTTGAAATTTTTTAGGCATGCATTTTCTCCACAATCTCTGCAGGGTGGGGAGATAATGGTCCTCTCCATTGTCTGAGACACTAACGTCTAATACCAAAATATGCTTACTGCAAAAGTCTTTACTCACATAGTGCCATCTTCAACTTTGTGGAGACATAGTCTTGCAATTCCTGTACTGTGTGAACTTCTGCCACTGACCTCCTTCTGCCACCTTACACTGGATGTCACTGCATTGCTTGGGAACCTACACTAAAAACTATCCCCCGCAGGATTGTGAAACCAGACATCTTCTCAGCTATCTTTTTTTAGGGGACTAATTTAGAGGATGCTTTCATGTCATTTCCAATGAATGATGTAAAGACGTTTACAGTCTATGTGGTAGTGGATGTATTTGTTCTTTCCAAAAAATTCAAATTTTCATTCTAATATATAAGAATCTGAAGCAGTCTTCCTCTTTTATGTGAGAGCATCTTAATCAACAAAATATGGGTTAGGGTAAGGAGAGAAAAATACACATTGAAGCAGTTTCAGGTTTATGAAGTTATTGTTTACTTGTAGTGAAAGAAAAGACAACAGAGCAGTTTTAAACTGGAATGTAAGATAGTCAGGCTTAGATTTCAGTTTTAGTATATTTTATATTTTACAGCAGCTTTTAAAAGTAAGACTTTGGGCTTGGAAAAATGGTGCAAGACACTAGAATTTATTTATGGAGGATAAAATCTACAAATTTAAAAAAATCACGTCTTTCAAAAATCACTCTAGGCAAATGCTAAACATGAACAGATACTGATGTATCAAAACAGAGAAAGAATCACTTCAACCTTTAGGCTAATGACAACTTATTTTGAGGATAATTTACATAGTGACTTTTGGCATTTTTGGCAAAATTAAATGACAACAGGATATCCCCAGTCTATTACTGCAACACGAAAGAAAAGAGTTTCATATTCTGCCTCATTTTTAATTTTTCATAAATGTTTTTTACATCATACCTCTCCTAACAGACATGAAAAATTAATGATGGGACTTTAAAATTTGTGGGTGCAATACACCATGGATAGGACATATGTGGACTAGTGGAAGACTTACTGTATCACCTTTAGTGCCCATTTCCCTTGCACTTAGGCATATTTGCCTCTTGGATGTAAACAAAAAGAAATAAAACTCTACTAAAATCATGCAGAAACATCCAACACTATAGTGATATAATCAGCAAAGAAGGCATAGAATCATAGAATGATTTGGGTTGGAAGTGACCTTGAAAGGTCATCTAGTTCCAACTATTCTGCAGTGAGCAGGGATGTCTTTAACCAGATCAGGTTGCTTGGAGCTCCATCCATGCTCAGCTCCGTCAAAGGTGTTTATGTGGAAGCATGTCAAGCCCTCTGTAAAACTCCACAGATTCCAGATCCAGTTAAAGGGATGAAAAAGGGCTGCCTGTTTGGGAGGAAGCATTCCCATTTCTCCTTCACTGCCAGCGCAACATTCTTTCCTCAGCTTTACACCATAACCATTGGGAGGGTGCAAGCAGATATTTCTTCTTGGAGCACTCTTAAGTGACCCAGATCAAGGCAAACATAAAACACAATCAAAATGAAGTTTTGAAGGATCTTAGTGTGTAATAGCAGGAAGAATAATCAGAACTTGAGAACTGGCTGAACAGCAGATACCGGAGGGTTGTGATCAGTGGCACAGTGTTTAGTTGGAGGCCTGTCACTAGTGGTGTCCTGTAAGGTTCAGTGCTGGGCACGATATTGTTTAACTTGTTCATCAGTTACCTGGATGAAGGGGTAGATGCCTCCACAGCAAGTTTGCTGATGACAGAAAGCTCAGAGGAGCGATCGATATCTCAGAGGAGCGATTGATACCCCAGAGGGCTGTGCAGCCCTTCAGAAGGACCTCAACAGGTTGGAGAGATGGACAGAGAAGAACTGTTTGCAGTTCAACAAAGGCAAATGCAGGGTCCTGGGGAATAATAACCATCTGCACCAGCACAGGGTGGGGGCGGACCTTCTGGAAAGCAACTCTGTGGAGAAGGACCTGAGGGTCCTGGTGGACCTGCTGTCCACGAGCCAGCATTGTGTCCTTGTGGGCAAGAAGGCCAATGGTATCCAGGTGTGCATCAAGAATAGCACTGCCAGCAGATTGAGAGCAGTGATCCTGCCCCTCTACTCAGTCGTAGTGAGACAAATCCAGAGTGACATGTCCAGTTGTTGGCTCCTCAGTACAAGAGAGATATGGAGCTCCTGGAGTGGGTCCAGTGGAGGGCTATGAAGATCACTGAGGGACTGGAGCATCTCTCTTATGAGGACAGGCTGAAGGAGGTGGGCCTATTAAACTTCAAGAAAAGACGACTGAAAGGGGACCTTATCAGTGTTTATAAGTATCTGAAAGGAGGGTGTTGAGAGGATGGATCCAGGGTCTTCTTGGTGGTGCCAGCCAATAGGACGAGAGGCAACAGGCAGAAACTGATGCACAGGAAGTTCCACGGGAACATGAGGAAGAACTTTACTGTGCCTGTGACCAAGAACTGGAACAGATTGCCCAGAGAGGTTGTGGAGTCTCCCTCACTGGAGATATTCAAGAACCATCTGAACACAAGCCTGTTGCATGTGCTCTAGGATGACCCTGCTTGAACAGGGAGGATAGACCAGATAATTCAATGTGGTCCCTTCCAACCTTATTCATTATGTGATTCTGACTTCATTCAAAAATCAACTGGTATTTAAGATGAGTAAAATGGATTTCAAAAGCAAAATTCTGCAAACTACAAGATTTGTTAAAATTTGTTTGCATACTGCACTATATGACATTCTGGACTATACTGTGAACACCATACCTGAAGAAACACAGAAATGAAAGTTAAGGTACTGCCCAGGTCTAAACAGTCAGCAAAAAATGGCTAATGAAACCCCAAAGTCTTGATTTCTGCTTGTACTCTCACAACTCCTTAGTCATAGTGAACTTACAAGCAAGAATAGATTGAAAAAAGGACATTTAATCTCATTCTTTGGAAACTGAAAGTATTACATTCAGCACTGAAACTATCATCAGCCAAATGCAGAGAAAATTTACTTTATCATTAGATATGAATGTTGCTATGTGACTAAACAAGAAATTCCAAGTATCGTTGTTGTCAGGACTTTCAAGAACAAGAGTTTACTCTCACTATAAAAAGTAAAATGCAGTCTGATCTGTTTCAATGGAAATATCTGAACATTTTTCCATGGCATGTTATCTGTGAAAAATGGAAAATTTATATGATCCAAACTGCAAATAATTGCTCCAGATATACTGAATTTCACATTACATAATCTGTCCATTGTTAAACTTTCAGGAAGCATTAACCCAGTGTGCATTAACCCTCTTGCACTAAGCATAAATAACACCAAACAACTAGAGCCATTATGAATATGCGAATTTTTAACAGATTCTACTATATAAAATGAAACACAAATTCAAGAAATGCATTATTTAAGCATGAATTAAGAATGTTTAATGCTGTTATTTGAACAAAGTCAGAAAATATAAAAATTAGTCACATAAAAAATGTCTATCATCAAAAATAGAGGGACTTTAATAAAAAAAATTGCAAAAATATGATTTAGAGGCACATACAAAGAAAGACAGAGGGCATCTAGAGCAAGACATATGCAAGACAGTGATACTGGGCTAGACATTAAGCCTTCATTTCAGATTTTTTTGTACTTAGATGCATACAGACATGCCTATGGTCCCATTATAGTTGACAGAAATCTAATAAACACAGTTGGAGTCAAGAGACAAATATAGTTCACCTTAGAGCAAACATTAAAGCTTTGACTTTACTAGAAAATATAACAGTTCCAGCAGCTTAGATACCTATAACATTTAAATTTAGGTGTTTAATATCATAGTACAGTCACCTCCTTTTTCTCCTCAACTTTGTGGGAAATTTATGGAGAAAAACTTGTGAGAACTTAGACAATTATTTTTAAACCCCCTGATTCAGTCAACCTTAGATTTTCATTCACTCATCCCCACTTACAAGCACAGAGATGTGTTTGTCTGAGTGGTCTAGCAAGAATCATCTGTATGTTACATCAATGGAAAAGGATATGGTTGTTGATTCCTCTCTCTGACTCTTGCCTTCCTACTTACTGATGAAAACAAATGGGTTTTTGGACTGCTGTTCAATACCATTTAGAAATTCAGCGTTATTTCAGAGTGATTCTTCTGTTTCAGAATTTAATTTTTCTTTTCATGAATCATTGACATTGGTTTACATTGTATATATCTCCTAATTTGGGGCACCTTTAAGGTCTGCTTTCATATTAGGATAAAAGGAACAGGAATGATATATACAACATGCGGTTACCTTTATTGCCATCTCTCTGTTCTCAGAGCACAGGTCCTCTGATCTTGACAAAACCACTTTCCTCAGTCTTTGCCAGTTTGGTTGCTGTCAGTTTTGTCCTTTGCCATCAACACAAGCCATTCTTTTAACTCTTACTTTATTGTTTCTTATGGAATCCTGCAATAGTTTGGGTTGGAAGGGACCTTTAAAGGCCATCTTGTCCAACCCACCTGCAATAAGCAGGGACATCTTCAACTGGATCAGCTTGCTCAGAGCCCCATCCAATCTGCCCCTGGACATTTCCAGGGATGGGGAAGCATTCAGGGACAGATTGAATGAGGCTCTGGGCTCTGTGTTGCCCACCTCTCTGGACAACACAGTTTGATTATCAACACACAGTTTGTTAGTCAGTGAAAAAATTCTGAAGTTGGTGTTTTAAAATAGATATAAAAGCAAAATCTCTTTCTCATACTTTTCAGTAAGTAAGGACAAAAATTAATCTTGTGTTCTAGTAACAGTTTTTGTTTTCTATCTGGTAGAATTTGAATATGAATTTATAAAACTTGCAGGTTTGAAACCATAGGGTTTATTTGATTTTAATGTAGTTATGAAGGCTAATGATAAAAGGAGTTATGTTTTATTGTGCAGAGCCAGATTATCTGATAGAGCAGATTAGGACCCCTTCAACATGTACTTGCAAGGTCAGGTCATGAATGGTCACTGCCTGCATTGGAAAAATTGTGTATTATGATTTTGTGTTAGTTTTTCTTGTGTCTTTCATATGATCTTTGTTGTATTGAGTCTAACTCTATCCCAGACAAAGCTAACACACTCATCTTCCCTTTACTTTCCACAACTCTTCCATATCCAGCACTTCTCTATATGCTTTTTACTTCAGAACTCAAGTGCTGCCCCAGGAGGCAGCTGCACTGGAAGCTGAGTCTGCCACATGTAGCCACTTCTTCTGACTTCCCACCTGGGCTGGAGTGAGAATATAAACACTGCATGGGAAGAGCTTTTTCAGGTGAGTACTGATGTCTCCCCAGCCTCTGAATCACTGCTGAGCTCAGTGGGACACTTACAGAGTGGAAATTGTGTGGTCCAGGCTGACCATCACCACCTCTGTTCGTTCCATCCTCATTCTACTCCATTTCTGAGTTTTTAAAGAGAAGAATGGATGTTAACAGAGAGTTATGCTGTAATGATTATGAATGGATGCAGATGTTTAAATGGGGACAGTGACATTCCCATGTATCACATGCTAAGGAGGAATGAGTGACTGCTAGCAGTTCTTTACTTGAATTTAGGTCTTGGAGAATTCCTTTCATTTCCTGCCGTGCTCAGCTGTGTGCTCAGGACTGTCTCTGTCCTTGGTATTCTGGAGTACCTAAGACCATGGTCAACCCTAGCACAGCAAGGGAAGCAAGTGGTTTTTTTCAGGCAAGGATATGAAAACCCCTATTTCCTTAACCCAAGAGAAGACTGGATTGTCTAAGTAGTGTAGACATTCAGATGTATACACACTCATGCATACTCATGGAGAAGGAACAGCAGTACTGCCCGCCTGGGCTACCTGTAGAGGTCCCTATGGACACTGAAGCTAATTTTCCTTGGTTTTTGCTGTAGTAAATAGCCTTACACAATAGGGGATGCTTGCGCACTCTTCAGAAAAGCCATGAATGGATCCAGAAACAAGGTCATTATCTCCAGAAGGGATGAAGCCTTCTTCCCACAATTTGGAATATTTGATAGGATTTCCTGCAGACCTTTACCATGTGCTTCCTTTCCTCAGGTATCCATTACCTTCAGAGAAGGAGTGAGGCAAACAACTAAAGTCAGCAACAGCTCAAACACTCTTTTAATCCTCCTCTGCACTCAGGGTATCAGAATTAGGGGCATTGGGTTACTATTCTGAATACAGCTTTAATGTCTCACAGGGATGGAGATAAAAGGCATCAGCAGAAGTGTTAACTTCTCTTGGACCAACCCAATATCTCAGAGCTTATGGTAATCAGTTATCAAGGAACAGTTGCAGTTTGACTGATCCAGTTGTGCCTAGGCAAACAACTTGTTTAGGAAAGGTGTTCCAGATGAGGTACCACCATCTGAAAGACACCAGTGTGCAGCTATATCTTACTGAATTTGCCATCTACTCAGAATTTATGGTTAAATTTATCAGAATGCATTTATTAGCAATTTATCAAAATGCATAGCGTAGACCTGCCTTGTTAGCAAAGTATTTCATGTCTCATAAGCTCTAACAAAATGTGTTGCCAACAGATTTTGATTGCAAACAACTCAGCGTTAGTTACCTAACAAGTAAAAAATGGGAGGAAAGGTCATTGCCTTTCCTTTGTTTAGGGACTGGGAAACATGACTTAAAAGCAATTATCACACAACAAAGACAATAAAGCATAGCCAAAGAACAAACAGAAACAGTTCCGTGATATTTACAGGATTAAATGGTTTATTTGTGTGCCTCTGAAGGTACAGAAGACACAGCAGGATAGAAATATAAAACTGATGAGCAGGCTTGTTTCAGACCAATGGGGAAGGTTCAAGGCAGGAGCATGATGGAAAGTGATGGGTTCATACCCTTAGATAGAAAATGAGAAATAGGATGTAAACATATTATTTCTTATTTTATAGATATATCAGCCTGTGCTGGTTTAAAGGTAAACCAGCAGGAGGAATGAGTCTAACTCACAAACAGATTACAAGTCAGAATTACAG
>JAWWEU010000111.1:90078006-90124674 GCA_035583155.1 Acropternis orthonyx
GGTTCCACGGTTGAAAAGGAGAGAGGAGGTGATCCCTCTGAGGTGCAGGGTTGGTAGATGAAAGAAAAATTCCAAGACTTTATATCCATAACACAGCCTAACAAAAATTTACAGAACAGAATTGACTCCTTTTGCAGATGAGTTTCAGTTCTAAGTCACAAGTAAAAGCAAAACCAGAAAAATAAGTGAATTAAGAAAATATGATCAAAGTGTTTAGCGGTATGTTGATCTTGCAATTTTGTGCAAAGTTGGTGGTTATCTCCTGAGAGTGCAGAAATGGATAGCTGGAGTGAACACCTCTTACTAGATTTCAGCTAAATCAGTCTTTTTCTGTTCGAGTGCAGTATTGTTAGGTGGCCTTTGAGGGAATCTACACCTCAGAAATCCATCAATGTGTAAACACTACAAATAATGAACTTAACATTGAAAGAGCAAATGAAAACATTATTTTCTCTCATTTATTTTTTTACTTTCATCGCGAGAAAGCTGTAATTTAAAAAGAATTTATAGTCTGCCTTATTGTGTAGTAGGTGTATTGAGTTTAAATATCATTAGGCTGAAGTGGTAAATACAGTAATTTATAGACAATTAGCTGCTTGCTGATGCCTTTCAGATGCTGATCACTGTGAAATGTAACCCTCGTGCCATGTCTACACAAGCAGCCCCTGCCATCATCCCACTGCTACCTGGTCTTCTGGACCTCAGATTCCATAGCATCATTTCAGCAGTAAGTATAGATTTGACGTTGTTGGTAAATTTACAACTATCTGGTGCCTGAATTAAGATGATGCTGTATGGTAATCTAAACCAAACTGCCAGAAATCATACAGTCATATCTGGGACCTTCTAGAATTTAGCAGCTATCAAGAGATTGTCTCTTCTCAATATATTATAAACTAAAACTTATTAAACTATGAGTAAACAGCCTTGTTTATTCTGTTCTAGTGGAACCTTTTACTTATGGATTTGTCAGAATTCTAACCATTTAAACTTTTTTTTCCTCTGCAGGGATCTAAAATCCCTTGCATGTCTGTATTTGGTTTATCATCTGTGGTATCTGACCCTCTAGTGATTGTTTCTGCAGAGCACAATATGCTTCAGAGTCCCCATGTCCCACAATCTGCCTGACTTCCAAGGAACACTGTTTAACACAGATGAAAAACAAATATATTCTACAAAATAATTATTACAGTATTTAAATTCCGCATAATAGTCAAGGAAGAAGAACCTCAGTAGCATTGTCTTTTCTGAACTAATTATTAATTTTCAATGGTTTATAAATCCCCCACTATGTTCAGGAGGCATTGTGTAACTAAAGCATTAGTAAGAAAAGATATGAAAGAATCTCCTCTTCTGATTTTTATCCTTATCCTGCCTACACCATCACCATCCCTCGGCTACTCAACAGCACACTGCCTCCTTAACTATTAGGGAACACATATTAAATGGATAGGCAAAACTCTAGTTCAGCCTCATCACTGAAAGTAATGAAGTCCCCTAACATGGGCTCCACTGGTACTCCCTACACCAGTACCTGTCTTGTCACTTGCCATGTTCTAGATTGGAGCTCTTCCATGTATTCTGAAAGGAGAAATATTGTGAAATTTTCATTCCCTAGACTACTTCAAATTAGACAAGGGCTCCAGTCCTAAAAACTGGTAAGTGCAGAGAATTATCCTGAATAGCGTCAATAATATTTGGAAAATTACTCTCCAATTACGTTACTAAGGGTTTACAGAAGCACATCATAAGATCTTGCACACAATAGTTGGTTGTCAGTGCAAGCATTGTGATGTATCCCAATCAATGTGCTTTTCTAATGAAGAGGGCTGAAGGATACTGAAATAAGGAGCTTTTCATTTGAAGTTTGATTTGGGAGTGTGGTTTTAGGATGCAATCATGTCATCTCTGGGAATCAGATCGACCTTGTCATACAAACCAGCGATCAAATGACAAAAGCTTCTGCTCATTGCCAGAGTTGGGGCAGCATCAAACCGGCAATTTCGTCACTAGGTTGCAATGACTAATAAAAAGTCCAACCATGACTTTTGTTTGAAAATACATTCAGTTTAGAATAGGAGCGAAGTTCATACTTCCAACAAAAAAAAAAAAAAGCACCCCCCCTCTCCCAAAAAAAACCCAA
Source organism: Acropternis orthonyx (assembly GCA_035583155.1). Taxonomy (NCBI): domain Eukaryota; kingdom Metazoa; phylum Chordata; class Aves; order Passeriformes; family Rhinocryptidae; genus Acropternis; species Acropternis orthonyx. The sequence goes on from JAWWEU010000111.1 coordinate 90,080,150, forward strand.
CACCCCCCAAACAAACAAACAAACACCCCAAAAACAGTTGAATTCTTGTGTCAAAATAGAAGAATATCTTTGTTAGATCTGTCTAGCTCACTGAGCTATCTCTAACAATGGTTACTAATAGATACTTTGGGAAAGACAAACAAGAATTATTTTTTTCCATGGTTATAACATTAGAAATTTCAGCAATCTGAGACTGGAGATCTTGCATTAATTCATCCATTGATATTGTCTAATTGCTTTTTGAGGCCTTATACATTTCTGGTGTCTGCAATATCCTATGGCAATGAGTGATACATTTTTATTACATATCACATGAAAAAATACTTCCTTTTTTTTGTTACCTGAACCAGTTGCTGATATTTTCACTGTGTTCCACCTTGTCTTTATATCATGGGAAACAGTGAATCAGTATTCCCTATTCACCCTCTCTGTGCCTTTCACAATTTCTACATCTTTCTCTCCAATTTCCCCATAATTCTTGTTTTTTTTTTTTTTTTTTTTTTTTGTATTGAAGAATCTTAGTTTATTTAATTCCAAATATCCAGTTATATGTATTTTCTGATTTCACTGTGTCCCTTTGGGGTAGAATCACAGTGCCTTATTTCCGTCTGATTCTTTACTGTTTTCATAATAGTTCTTGCTAATATATTTTCTGCTCTGATCATTTCTTAACATTGAAAATATTTTTTCAGAGAACTTTTCAAAAGATCTACCTTCCCCATGGCCATTTTAAATCTAGTATTTGTAAGTTTGTAAGTTTGTCACCTTATGGTTTGTTCCCCTTCATGATGATAGATATGAATCTGCTTTCATGAATGATAAATTTTATTTGCCCCTTTATCACGCAGATATTCTGTATCCTAAGACCATTCCACAATTTGCCCTTATCATTTCCAGTGCTGACTCTTCTAATTCACCTTGTACCATTTGGAGATTTTTTTCTTGCTATTTAACTCTTAATCAGATAGTTTAAGAATATGTGTAATATTATATATCTAAATACAGATACCTGAGGGATTCTGCTGGTGCCTTCCTTCTTTATGAAAAGTCTACCATTTGTTTCTAACATTAATTGATTGTTCTTTGACCAGTTACTAATCCATGAGAGGAATTTCCCTCTTCCTCTCTTGACACTGAACTTATTTAAAAGAGCCTTTGTGACAGAATCTTTGCAAAAGCTTCTTGAAAACCTGAATTCACTGAGGAGATTGAATACTAATTCCTTAAGATAATTATTGCTCATGGTAATAGAAATAATTTATAGTTCTAGATCAGGGGATAGAATTCAGCCATACTTACACTTCTGAAAATTCCAGACTTGGCATCTGCCAGTCTAATCTATCATAAAGAAAAGCTAAAGGAAGAAGCAGAAAGCTGGGTTTTTTTGAGTAACTCCAAGCAATGTTTTAAGTTGGTCACCTTTCTGTGGTTCAGTGGGCTAAGTAACCATGTAGGTGTTTGACAAGGGAGGTTGAAAGATGAGAACTATATTTTTTAAAATCATGATTCAGATGGCTAGTGTCTAGAGATTTGTAGTAACTAACAATTTAGAGGACTTGCATATCACTGTTACCAGAGATAATTGTCAGTATGCATTTAACTGCAAATCTTCAATAGTATGTCTTGATTATGGAAACAGAAGGAATTTCCTAAAATTGAATAACCTCATGGAAAGCTACCCTATAAAAGAGCTCAGCAAATTTATGGGAATATACGCTGAATGAGATTCTGCTGAATCTCTTCCCATTTTCTTGGACACCTAAACTATAGTTTCTATATTTTATGTTCTTGGTGCCACAAGATATTCTGTTTTTCTCCTGTATATCCCTTTTGATCTTTTTTGTTGCTCTTTAACCTTATAGGTTAGACATGCTCGTGTAGATTGATAACAGTGATCGATTTGGGGTTGTGGGATAGCAGAGAAGCAGATATGTAACAAAATGTGAATGTATATGATCTTAACTGCAGGAAATAGGTACCAAGTGTAACTTGGCCTCACTGTCAAGGAAAATCTAAATTTAATCAAAGAGGCAGATGCAATCTTGCTGAATGTTTCAGTCTTTTTCTTTGCCATTTTGAGGGCTGATAGCTATTCCTAGTTGGAAATAGGACAGAATTTAACCTCTGAGCAGTAGACAACATTTACTATGACCCATCTTTATTGTGGAAACTGAATTTTCTTTGTCTAGGAAAAGATGTCAGAATATTGCACATGAGGTCTGTCAAATATCAGCTGGTTATCAGAAGATATTTTTATCCCTGGTGAAAAATACCAGACTCAAGGAAGGTTTAGATGCGGAATGGAAATTGGAGATTGAACCATAAGAAATTCTATCTAAGAAGTACAAAGCAGTTTTAAATATCCACAACTCTCATTTTCTTAAAGGTTTAATCTGCTAAAATAAACATAAATAAAAAATGAACATTTCAGGGGACTGAAATTCAATATGATTTATGGAAGAAAATATGTAGTAAAGCTTCAGTGCTTCTGAAACTACCATTCAACATGAAAGAAACATCAACAAGTCTAGATATTTATTCTTCATTAACTCTGTTGAACCTCTGGAGCCTCACTATGGTGGCATTTTACCTCTTGGACTTCAGTGATGCACCTAAACTTGGATGTATATGATTTAAAGTCATTATGTAAGACAGAATTTATTACAGGAATAGAGTGGAATTGTTGACTTCACACCTGAGTTTTGAGATTAGAAAAATACAGTAAAAATTCATGAGGCACATTCGTTAGCTTTTTCCACAGATAAGGACTTACTGACAGAGTAGCATCCTTGTTAAATAAGGTTTCTGACAAAATGCAGTCTGTTTCTGTTACTAGAGTAATCTTAATTTATCCAAACATGTTTAATGCTCCTATATTTCCCAAAATAATTTGTAAGCTAAACTGTTTTCTTTGATGCTACATCCAGTATTTTTCTAGACATTATGTTTGGCAAGCAGAAAATTACCATTTGGAAATCCTACCAGTTTGGTGTTCAACCAGTATTTGGGGCAATTCCCAGCTGTGCCTTATTCCCTAAACAACTCTGGCCAATAAGCACAGAATCCTCCTTTTTCTATCAGTATAGATGAGAATGTGTAGAGGTTGCTGTCACAAGGTATTGTTTCAGCTGCCTGGTACAAAGACATTCTCACTTTTGAAGAGTATAGTGAAAGGGGAATCCTAAATTATATGCTTTCAGTAAAACTTTAATCATAATTCAATCTAAAATTTATTAAACTTTCAGAATTCAGAAGTTTTTTCATTTATCAGTCTGTAGTCCTTTACACATATGTGAAGAGCAGTACATATGAAGGAAAAGTATAGGTTCCATGTTATTAAACACTGCCTGTACATATGGCTCTTCCTGAAATAAGAGTAAGGTAAGGTGATAAAGAAACACTAGGAAATGAAATAATTTGCTGAAAGCTTCATGATATGTCAGGCACAGATTCTTGAGCTCCCACATTTAGAAAACCAGCTGAACCCAGTAGAAACAGTTATTGTTCTACCTTGAAGCTATCCCTTGTGTTATTATTTCCATGAGAATAATGAAGTAGGGGTATTTCTTTGAGAAAAGCTAGACCAAGCTGTAATAACTCAGTTTCATTTATCCACTTTCAGTGCAGTTTCTGAAAGGGTTAGCTGATGTAAAACGACTCAGCCATGATTTGTTCTCCCCTTGAAACAAGCCATGTTCATTTAAGAAAGGCTTAAGTCACCAGCCATGCACTGGGGATTCTTGTTTGCTTCTCATTTGCCACAGGCTGCCAGGCAGCCTTGCACAGTTTTTGGAGAGGCAGCAAATAGGTGTGTGTATTGCATTCAGAACCAACTAGGGAAAAATGTATACTTGATTCATACCAGGAAACCATTTTGGAGACCTGTAAGTAATCACATGTATTTTTCCCTCAGAAAACCATACAAAATTCCAGAAGTTTATGCAGTGGAATATTTTCTACCTCAATTACATGCCCAAACAGCTCAGCAGTTCAGTCAGCAATAATTTCAATATAAAACTGACTTTTATTCTTGTTACTGCTGTTTTGGAGAATATAAACTGACTTTAGGGATACCTGGTTTCTTTAACGTCATCTGACATTCATGATTGTGTTGGCCTGGACTCTATGTGCTATTGTTTTGACCTGATTATATTTGTTTCTGGGACAGGTATTCAGTCCCAAGATTTAAACCGTACTTTATCTTGCACCTGCCAAAAGTAAATATAATGAAGCCTAAGGTATTAAGGGTCCAAAACCCTTGCTTTTGCCAGTGCTTTTCCTCCTGCTGTGAGAAGCAGTGCAGTAAGCTTCCTGCCCTTCAGTCAGGTACAACTGCTATGGATAGATGAGACCCACTTAGTGTGGCGATGATATATGGAAATAAGACTGACACGTACAGGAGCACAAGAACATAAAGTAAGTAGAGGTCCCAACAAAAATAGTCAGAATTGCTTTATTTCAGATTTCATGGTATTTATTATTATTATTATTACCTTTTAAGCTATTGTAGGGCTGATGCTAAGCTATGTCTGAAAGATGTACAAATCCCCAAAAAGGATAATTCCTATCTGTTCTGCTGCAGTGTGCTTTCAGTCCAGCATGGACAGTGGTAGGAGCAACAAGTCGTTCTGCTCATGCCCTTTCTGGAAGTAAAGCATTTGGAGAAGGGAAGCAGACCATTTCACTGGGCTGTGAAGACCGAACACAACAGAGGTCTTGACCTTGTAGAGTAGTAATTAGGCTGTGCACTGAGAGAACAGTGATCTGAATTTTGAAATGTTTCTGTGATGAATGCTGATATTAGAGCATCATAGGTAATATGTATGAAACACCTCTGGAAAAGAATCAGTGCTTAGGGCTCTAGTTGCTTTCTGATTCACCCAAAAGAGTGTTTTTGCCTGCTTCATTATGTTCCCTCATGCATTTGTGCTTTGTGGCCAAATGCCTTTTATGTTCTTCTGTGTACAACAGCAATTAGAGCAAGAATAATAGCAAGTACCATTTTTATCCAGGTAGTCCCTTGTTTGGTGATTAAGGTACAATACAAAGTTATTTGGGCTTAAATTTCCTCAAGCAGTGGCAGGTGCTGAGGTTGCACCTCCACCTTGCTAGAAGAGATGTGACATCAAACTGACGTTCATGCATAAAATTTAAAGGACAGCTTTGTATCCTCAGCTTTTATTTGTGTTTTAAATATAATCCTCACTGCTGAGTTCTTAAAAATGTGGCTTTAAAAACAAACCTTCCATGGATAAGTGTTAGTTTTTGATTTCTAGGGATAGATGTACTTAACTTTTCTTAAGACAGGCATCAAATCTTCCAAAGAGAGACCAGCTGCCTTTTTTTATTTTTTTTAAAGTCACTCCTTTTGGATGACTTTAGAAAATCTTTTTTAGCATGTACATTGGGTTTGGGAGTGATTCCATTATCTCTATTCCTACCTTTTTCTGTAGGTTATTTACAAATTCAAGGTGTCTAGCAGAACATTACATGGTGGTCAGATACTTAAGCTGGACAATGTAGTGTTTTTCTTTCTGTACATGTTAACGGTTTTTGACTAATATGTATTTGCTCCCTAAAATTCATGGATCTGTAGAATTTGAGAGTATCTCAGAGATATCTGTGTTCCCAGCTCATCTCAGAAGAGCAGAATATCTGCTGTACAACTCATGTTCCTTGGCGGCTTCTTTTCAGGAAGTGCAGATCTGTATACATTTTCCATTATTGCAAGACACTGCCTTAGCCAGTAAGCAACAGGGACATTGGGTAATGTCAGGTCAGGTCATAAGGCTATTAAGATAAATATTTTTGTTTAAAATGCAGTGCCAAGAATTCTTATTTCCAGAAAATATTTGATGGAAAAGAAATAAAACAATAATTGTGTGAGTTGAATTTTACACTGAGCTGAAAAAGTATTCCAGAAATATCACTGGAGGCAAACAGCCGAAGGGGATTTCTGACAATCGGTTTGATTCTCAACTGAAAAATTAAACCAAAATGATGCCGGTGCATTTTGCTGCCATTTGTTAACACACAATCTGACTTCTTTGGTCTTTCCTTTTCCATTTTTTTCTACAGCTTTTTTTATTTACTGTAATGCCTTGAGCTAAGTTCACTGTGGGCAGAAATTAACTTCAGCTGGAGGAAAAACTGGTGTTCTTTCTTATACTTGCACAGTACTGGCAATACAGATCTTAACTGAAACACCTATAAGGGATAAATAGTAATAATTTAATACATGGCAAGATAAGAAATTATGCCTAGTGTTGATACATATATATCTAGTACTAAGACATATAATAGTCCTTTAAAAGGTTTTCAAGATAGATAAAAGAAATGTAACATCAGATAAACTTTCTACTGTAAGACTTGTAAGAAATGTTTTTGATACCACTGATAGTGAAACATTTTTTTTTCTTGTAGAAAATCTGCAAAAAAGAAAGACTTACAATAAGTACTGCTGCTGCTTCGGGGTGAGACATGTCAGGGCCCTGAGAACATCAATTGACCTTAATGGCTCTCACCAGCCTCACCCCCACCATTTGCTCCAGGGCTCCCTGTCCTTCATTTCTCTCTTGAAGCCTGAGCTGTCATGGTACCTGTCTCTTGGGTGGGCCTTAGACCTCCGCTATAGATGGCTGGTCTTCTGGATGGACCCCTCAGATGTGTGTCTGAACCTGTCTCCTGTGCTCCCAGTTTAGCACCTTGGATGGATCTTGGACCCGGTACATCTCTTGCTGTGTCTGTGGGGGAACCTGGCTACCAGCTCCCATGGGGCTGTGACCTACTGATGGGGTGCTGCCTATGTTGGGATTGCCCTTGGCTTCCAGTTCACCTTTCTGTGTTGGCTGCCCCTCAATAAACCCAAGTATAGGTTTCATCCCTCTTTGTATCTAGAACTGGTCATTTCAAGGGCAAAATTTTGCTGGAATTGCAGATAAAAGGCAACCTTGAAGAAATAATAGTCTTGTGATAGGTCTGGGGTTTTTTCCTTTGTTTTTTGCTAGTTTTTATTTAAAAAAAAAAAAAAAGAAAGGAAAAAAGAGGGAGCTAGCAAAAAAAAAAAAGCGTATTTTGTTCACAGATGCTTACTTAAGTGGCACTTCTTATTGACTAATTGTTTACTTTGCATAACCTAATACTGTCATGTTGAAACATTAGATGAAAAAAGATGTTTCCATCTGAAAGGAATAGAAACAGTAATAAAATGAGTCAAGCAGTGTTTCCTGCAGAGTTCAGTATATGCTGTCCAGGGATCTGGCTACGGCAGAAACATTTATGAACAATTCAATATTCAGGTTTGGATAATGAGAAAAGTTGCTCAAAAGTAATTTCTTTGACCACCAGTACAAGTGGTGTTTCTTTGGCACATTATTTTGCTTTTTGCTAATCCATTTCTGCATCACTAATGCTGGCTGCCTTATTCTGTCATAAACCCTGGAGTGCACTGTGCCTAATGTGTGTGCAGGTGACTTAGAAAATGATACCACAACTTTACACAAACATTAAAATTCCTGGAAGGAAGTCACAGCCCATGAATATGACCATGCATGTTTCTATTTTCTTTAATAAACCAAGAAAAAATATTTAGAAAGCTTACAGGAAAGGGAGAACATTGTTTAGCAAAAAAACTGGCTTTTACTGACCTCCTAAAGGTACTCAAAACACATTCAAATACAAATCTTTTGCCTGCAGAAAACAGACTCTTCGGATGAGAAACATAAACTACAGGAAAGGCATCAATCAGACTATGGGAAAACATCCCTTCTGAATCTACCTTCTCAGCTGAAGCCCTTCATAGCCCTAAATGTACCACAAGTTATTTATGACTTGGCTGCCAAAATGCTTTCTAACCTACTCTCAGGCAAGATTGACAAGACAGTCAGTGACAGAGGTGAACCAGGTCAAACACTTTGCCTGAAGTCAAGTGGGGATTGCTCACAGGTTTCACCAACAGCCTCCTACAGACAGACGACCAGCCTGGGACTGCCAATGTTTCCAATCATCTAAATAAAGTTCACCTGTGCCTAATTTTTTATATTTGCAATACTACCTTTTCACTTTCACGTACTTTGTGACCTAAGCTACAATATGTTTGTTTCAGATGTGTTGCAAACATAGTGGAATACAAATGTACTTTCCTGTGGGCACTAGCAAATTAGGTGGTGATGAGTAATCTGTGCTTTCAGATTCTCACTGAGAACAGTTCTGAATTTACAGCTTAACAGACGTGCAAAGCAGAAAATAAGCTACATCAAAGTGGAATATTAAACAACAATTATCTTGCAATTTGATTTAAATAAATTTCCACTGCCAATTTCTCATCCTGCAGATTTCTCAATATCACATCTGCGGTGAAATGTGTGAGCCTGTCTCCTAATTTAAGAGGGCTAGATTGGGAGAACAGGCATTTTTTTATCTCCTTTTTCCTTATGTGTATATGAAGACTTGATAGGATATCAGATGCTTTTATATACAAAAGTAGACTTGTCTCTGTTGTGTGCCACTCATGTTTATAAAGAATAAAATATCAAGACAGATATCAAATTTTCCATACATTTCACCGAAATACCAATGAAAAATTGTTCTGATTTATCATCTGCTGGAGTGTAGGAAGTCTCTACAGGGGAATCTGGATAGACTGGATCGATGGACTGAGGCCAACACTATGAGGTTCAACAAGGCCAAGTGCTGGGTCCTGCACTTCAGTCGTAACAACCCCCTCACTACAAAAGAGACTTAGAGGTGTTAGAGTGTGTTCAGAGAAGGACAGTAGAGCTGGTGAAGGTTCTGGAGCACAAGTCTTATGAGGAGTGGCTGAGGGAGCTGGAGTTGTTTAGCCTGGAGAAAAGGAGGTTCAGGGGAGACCTCATCACTCTCTGGAACCACCTGAAAGTACGCTGTAGCCAGCTGGTAGTTGATGTCTTCTCCCAGACAACTGGTGCCAGGACAAGAGGGAATGGCCTCAAGCTATGCCGGGAGAAGTTCAGGTAGGACGTCAGGAAGAATTTCTTTGCTGAGGGTGGTTAAACATTGGAAGGGGCTGCCCAGGGAAGTGGGCATCATCCATGGGCATGTTCAAAAAATGACTGATGTGGCACTTAGGGCTATGGTTTAGTTGATATGGTGGTGCTTCATCAAAGGTTGGGCTCAATGACCTTAGAGGTCTTTGATTCTATGATTTTAAGATTCTACGATCCCTTAAAAATTCTTCCTTCAGTTAGGTTACATTAACATTTAATGTTGATAGAAGCTATTGTACAATTTAGTGTGCAGTCTTACCAATGACAAAGATGGTGTGTGCCACCATGGGTAGATAACAGTTGTGATGATGCAGTAGTATTATTTTTAGTGACTATAGAAGTCCAAAGTGAATTACACAGTGAAAATGAGTTTCAGAAAGTTAGTTAAATGCAGTGAATTCATATAAGGGTCTAGCTTTGACTTAGTTATTTGGTTTGTTTGGCATTTCACATAGAAAGAAAAGATCCCATCAGAGTTAAGTAAGTCAGATGGCACTCCTACAAGATGCAATTCACATTCCTGCCAAAGTCAGCAACCTACACAAATTAAGCCTCCAAAAATAAGCTACAAAACTCTAATCAATCAACAAAGCAGAAAATTTTTTTCTAAGTCTTTTTCCTTGTTGTATAATTGAGAACTGATTGATGTTATAGAATATTTTACGACGGACAGAAAAGACCACTCTTGATTTACTGTCACATCTTACTATTTCTAAATATCTTAGGTGAGAGGTTTTTACTTTGCCATTGCAGCAGGCCTGTCATTAAGGAACCAAGCTCTGGCAATTTTCAATTGTCTTTGTTATGTGAGCCAGAGTTGCTTTTGACCTTTGAAAAAAAGGCAGAGGTTTCCTAAGATTCAAAAACATATTTTCAGCAAGATGGACACAGGTCATGAACACTACACTTTGTTCAATGGCTGAAACTCTGGCATGGAGAGACTCTCTGCAGGCAGGTACACCCTCTGGCAGTTTCCCAGCCCTGAGTTCCTTTTGAAGCAATACCTGCCTTTGTTCAACAGCCTGGGAACTAGTATACTTGCCCATGAATACAAGACCTTGACCATCACCATTTTTCTGGGAGATGCTGAAACTGCATCTTCCTTGTCTCAGAGTCTGGTGGAGCACTAGACTGCTACATAATCAACAGTGTGGATGAAGCTGGACCACTGTGCTAAAATTACTGCAAAAAAATCATGGAACCAGGAAGAGAAAAACTCATGTGAAGTGAGGAAATGCGTATTCCCAATACTGTTTGTGCTTTTTGTCCCATGTCTCTTAAATGGGTATTACAGAGCTCAGATCAGGAACCAGGATAACACTGTTGCAAAAAGGCTGCAGACGTGTGTGTGCCCTCTTGTTTGCCCTCTCTGGCTACTGCACACATCAAACGTGGAAAGACTTGGTATAGACAAGGCATGAGTGCCCTGTTCATGTCTAGCAGCTGCACTATTGCTTGCAGGTGAGGGATTCTCAGCAACATGAGAGGCCACTTCTGGTTTAGTCACATTCAGCCCCCAAATTCAGACTGTAGGGAAGTGGGATCAATTTTGGCTGCCATGACTCTAATCTGCTTGAATTTTTCTATGAACTGTTGCATTTAACAAACTAGGTGTAATAGCGTTGGACTTCATTGAAACCCATGGGGAAAATGTTGTGAAAACAGATGTTAACAATGTAGTTTATTACAGATACAGGCCTATTAAATTGAAGGACAATAAGTGGTAAAATAAATTATTAAGAAAAACAGACAATTGCGCACATTCTCTTGGGGCGAAATCTATTTTATGCTCAGCCACAAGCTCAGTAATGGTGAAATGTGATCCATTTAATACAGTTTGAAATGTAAAAACACTCATACTTGATCATGTCATATGAATTGTACGCTCCAACACTGTGTTAAATATTGCAGAGCTGTACAAGAAACACACAGACAATTTTTTCTCCTCTGGGAAAATTCAGCACCCCTTTGTTTAAAGAACTGATTTTATCACCTCAGAAAATTCTTCTAAAGATAGTCACTGTTGCATTAATGTTGTGTTTGTCCTCATTAGCAAGCTAAGAGGTGCTCCTCCTTAGCATTCAGAACCAACTCCAACACTTCAGTGAATAGAAAATAATGAAGAGAAAATGGGAGAAAGAAGCTTTCCATCCTGTAAGAGATAGTTGAGATATGAAGAGATTAATAGCAGTCACTGGGGAATCTGAACCAAGAATCAGTCTTCAAAAACTTCCCAGGTGGTAATGGCACAAAGAAGTCAAAGTAAAATTTAAATAAAAATTTTGTATATTCCTATGGGAAGCTCCAGGTTCTAAGGTCCAGGAACCCTCACATTTTAAATCAGTTCTGCATCTTTTACAGTGCAGACACAGTCTAATGTAGCAACCTTCACATTTATACAGTCCAAAGCCTCTTGGAATCCACATTTTTAATTATCTTTTTTAGGTTTGGGTTTTTTTGTTTGTTTATGTGTTTGTCAAACAGAAATTATGTAATTCTGCATATATTGTGACTTTCTGAGTCTTCTCTAATAACTGGAAAATTCTGTCTGATTTTTACTACACTTAGCAAAGAGGTAGGGAGATTTCAAAAATAATTAAGCTCCAAGATTTATTCAAATAAATGAACAGTTAGAGGTGAGGAATTGTGTTAATTAAAGTCTGCACTAGAAATGTATAGTGTACTAGAAGGTGCGTGAAAAAGAAGCCTGGAACCTGGAATGAAAAGCTTCATTCGGGCAGCACAGTTTGTGAAAAGCAGTGTTGCATGTGCCCATGTCTGGCCAAAGTCGATCAAGTACGAGGCACAGACTTATAAGCAAACCAAGCTTTATCAGCTTCAGTGTTCAGGAATGTAATTGTTTTACTTAATAAATAATGTATTCCTTCATTTTTTTACAGTCTGATGTGCCTCTGCTTTTGGCTGGGTTTGTAAGCAGAAATGCAGTAACACTGTGAGAAAGGCCAAGGCATTTCTGAACCAGTCTAAAGCAGAAAGTCTGGGCAGTCATGTGAAAATAAATTTATGATGAGATTTGCAGACTAGCTACTAAATCAAATAGGTTTTGAAAATATGCATCCATTATAGTGTGTCTTGTTCCACTCTTTCTTTGGGTTATTTTTACATGGCTGTGACATTAGTATGAGATATATTAATTCTAATTATCTAGTCTAAGACTTTTCTCTTTCTGTGATGTATCATTTACATTGAAAGACTCCGTGGCTGGGACTTCAACCACTTTATTCCTTCTTTACGTCTCTAATTGAGGAGAAACCTTTTCATGATTGTTAAATCAGAATGTCTGCTAACTGTACAACTATGTGTGCAAGGACACTATAGATGTGCATATATGTTTAGGCTTCATGAAGCAAAATCTATTGAATTATGGAGTATTTCCAAATTCTTTAGTCCAAGGAAGTCAACATCATTGAAGTCCAGCCACAAGACTGATAGCCACAAGTGTAGTTTGTGACTGTGTCATTATCGCAAGTGTACAACTGAGTCAGACAAATTCTTTTCTCCTTTCTCTGTTTTTCTGAAATACACAATAAATCACATTTAATGTTTCTCGCAAGCAAATGGTATCCTCAGTAGCTACCTTTTAAGCTTAAGAATATTTGCAGTGGGATTTCCTGAAGGGCTTCATAGAAAAATGGGTCCTTGTTTGAAGGCAAATTCAACTTTTGGTTAAGACTGATCAAAATAGTTTATACAGATTTTCATAAGCTTTTTGCTCACACTGTGTATTACTTGGCTTAGTGATCACAGCTGAAAAGCATGATTTTAATAAAGAAGTTGAATAAGCAGATTAAAGTAAGTCACAGGGCCGGCCTCATTCCAATGGTAAACAAAGTAAACTGCTTTAATTAAGGAAAGATGGGCAATATATACAGCATGGGTATTATTGTTACTTCATTTGCTTATTCCTTTATATTCATATTTAAAGTATCCAGCATATCACAGATTATAAGAAAGATTACTTTTTAATTACCAGCTGAGCTCCGTGATATGTTTTTACAATTTCTTCTGATGAAGGAAGGAGAGCTGTTGCTGTAAACTCTAATTCTAATCAACATCCCTCAAACACTCAGGAATCAATAATTTGTTTACAAGACCCTACAGGGAATGACTGAACTAATCACTTTGATTATATCACTTGTGCAAAACAAAGTCCATGCTCCTGTGAATGCCTATACTAACTACAGATTGATTTTATTGACCCAACTATTTAGCATTAGGTGAAAGAAGTGGTAGGAAAGAGACTGGTAATACCAGTATCTCAGGTATGTGTGCAGTGAGGCACATAAGTGTAGGGTGTAATGGGTTCCCAGGCTTGGAATTGGGAGGAAATTTTGCTCAGGCTGTAGTGGCCAGGGACTGCCAAGGATTTTGGAGGTTTTCTGACTTTGTTAAAATCATGTGTGTGTATTTACAATCGCATTTCTGCAAGAGCTGAAGGGAAGGTGCTGGTGACCCTGGCTGCTCTTTGTCCCTGCGGCTGTGGCCTCCAGGATGCTGCTCTCTCTGAGCTGCCTTTGCTAATTGGAAATCTCCAGCACATGAAAGATGACATGTGGGAGAGCATTAGTTGTAGGCATATGATTACTGACAAATTTAGTATTAATCAGCAAGCAATCATACATACCAACTTACCACCAATGTCACCTTTCTGGGGAAGGGACAGTCATTCTCACTGGGCAATTTATATGTAAAGGAACTCTACTGTTCTTGTAGCATTTAAAGCTCCAGGGTATTTCCCTAATGAAGGGCTTAAAAACATATGACCCTTGGCCAAAGGTCTGTGTTGCAGCCCAAAATATCTGAAAGTGAGCAACCATGTCCCATCCCTGGAAGTGCTGAAGGCCAGGTTGGAAGGGGTTTTAAGTAACCTGGTCTAGTGGCAGGAGTTGTGGAACTAGATGACCCTTAAGGTGTCTTTCAATCCAAAACATTCTGTGATTCTATGACCCTATGACCCAGAGCTCTCTGAGTCTTGAGGTGGAACAAACAGGTCTCAGTAAAGTAACACTTTTTAAATTGCGCCTCGTCATTGCAATAACATTTATGCAGAGACAGTGTTGTATTGTGAAACTTTTTTTTTTTTTTTTAACGTGTTTTCCTAGATGAATGACTAACCTCGAAAAGCCACGGGCCGCCGGGGATACAGGTATCCATGGTTACCTTCGTTGCCTAGCGACGCCTCCTTACGCTGCTGAGCGCGCTCCTGCTCCTGCCGGTACTGCGCAGTGCAGCCCCATCCAGGTGCCACCCCAGGCCAGCTCCCCTGACATAGGAGAAGTTGTTTTGGGTTTATCCTGCAGTCTAGATTAGAATTAGAGTTGATATTTTTATAAGAAAAAAAAAAAAAAAAAAAGAAAGAGGGAGGGAGCCAAACTCTCGTCTCTCTTACAGCAACATAAACCCGGTTGTGGTTTCAGGCAGGATCTGAGTCAGTGTGTTGATGTAAATCCTCAGTTGTGCTGTAAGACACAACTTTGCACAAAAGTCCATTTGGAGCAGGATTTGAGGGTATCAGCTAGTTTCTTAGCCAGACACAGACCAAGTACCAACAAATTAGGGTTTGGCTCCTTTACTGGGTGAAATGAAGCATTACTTCATTTAGAAAAAAGTAATAATCATTTATGTCATTTCAAAAACAGAAGATATTTATTTGATAAATAAAATTTTAAAATACTCTTATAAAAAGGCTAAGAGCCAGATTCTCCCAATTACATCAATTTAGGCTGAGTTAATTGCAGATTAGTAAATAAATTTTACTTGATTGGCTATGAAGGGCTTCTCATATGCTGCTGGTTTATGCATGCCATGACTCACCACCACCCAGTCCTGGTATACAGAGGTCTGTGGTTGATGTCACAGCCTTGGGCTCTGCTTTTCAGAGCATATTGTCAGAACAATGACTTGCAAGTACTTTTTACCTGAGCACTCAGGATGGTATTTGTGGTCTAGCTGGATTGTTTATAGAAATAAGAGAAAAAATTGCTTATGTAAGTCAGGCACTTCTGGTGCAATCTTGTCTGTAAATAGGGATGCCCTTGTCTCCCTCCTTAGCCTTCCCCTCTGCAGCACTCAACTGCCTTGCTATAGAAACAGACAAAAGAAGATATTTTCAGTGCTTACAGTCCTGCGTTTGCCCTTCCAAGCAGTTCTGCTGAACAAGAGCTCCTTTAAGAGGTTGCTTTCTGGAGTATTGATCTGCTTTCTGCCTCTGGTACATGCAGGGGTGCAGTCCAATTAATGTGCTTTTGTGGTAAATCCTTGAAAGCACCATTGTTCTCTGATTAATTATTGCTCATGATTTCCTTAAGGTTAATGCCACAGAAAGTGTCTCTTACACTAAATCTTCCAGAGTAATAAATTCAGTCATCTGTAGTGCTAGATCATTAACCTTGTCCCAGGTTTGGCCTGGATCAGCTCAGACTCCTCCCAGCAGTTCTTGGGCACTACTTGGAGTTAGTACAGAAGAGATGCTGTTCCCTCTAGGCAGTTTGAAAGCAGCCTACCATGCTTTGGAGAGAACAAGTGATCACTAGTACTGACATTCTGAACATTCTAGTCGATTCTAGGACGTTCTGGTCTAGCCAGTTTCAGTATCAGAGAAGTTCAGGGCATGTTTAATCTTCTGTGAAGTAGTGTAGTACTTTATTGGTTTATTCCAACAAGTGGTTTAAGTTGGCAGCTCTTGAGCAGGTTCATCCTGATCACTTTTTGCAGAGATACAGACAAATATAGGACTCTCATTCTACTGCATTTACTGCAACCCAACTCAGAAAAACAGAAACCTGCAAAAACTGCCTTTAGGGTGCAGATGTTCATGGGTAGGATGCAGATGTTTTTCAACCAGTGTCTGTCATGGTGAACAAGACAGTTTCAGTGTGTTTTCCCATTTTTATGGAGATGCTAGCCTAGAAAGGACCACTAGATTCACTGAATGATGTCCATCTGTGTTTATCTGCTAATTCTTGTATTGTAACTGGATTATTAGCAGGAGGGGCTTGTAAAGCACATAGCAAATAGGGTTATGATTCAAGACTTTAAATGAGCTCTATGGTTCAGTGAGTAAGGATATAGCAATGGCCTTAGCAAAGTAGGGGGCCCTTGTTGCCAAGTAGGATGCTGGTGTCCTTGTACAGTTAGAGAAGAAGAGACTTTTTGCTCACTTGGAATGTTGTCCAGAATCTTTGTAATAAGTATATTTCTCCTCTCTTTCTATGTCTTTTTTTCAGTGTATTGAAATTTTAATTGTCTTTCTTATTTTCTTTATTTTTTATTGTAATTTCATGTCAGGATTACTCTCAAATTACCCCCTTTCTCTCTTTTTACCTGTATATCCTATCTCCTATGCTTAGCATTAACATTGTATTTTTTCCTTACTACATGCTCTTCCTTGTAAAAGACTTCCTGGTTGAATATTTGTTTTTCTATGTCAATTTAGTGTAATAGTTCCCCTTGCCTCATTTGCAGACCACATAGTGATGCAACTTCCCCTTGTTTTGTTCCCAGAAAAGTATTGCCACAGTACTTTACTAAAATGATGTAGGACTCTGTTTACAAAAGAGTGCTTCTGTGGTATCTTACTGCTTTCACAGGAAGCTTAACAGCTTGCAGAACAGTAAGTGGCAAATGTTTAATGCAACACTGTGCCAACTTGAGGACAAACTGTTCCTCTCAGGAATGTTTTCAAGCTTAAATGAGAGGAAAATCCCCCTTGCAGAATGTGAATTCTTGGAGGCAGCAGGGAGTGACTGCCACTTCTTTGCCTTGCCAGCAGCTCCAGTTCTCAAGCACCTTCCAATGCTTTTTTAGATCAGCTGAGTGTATGCTCAGCAGCAAGGAGTGATGAAGCTGTGACTGGCTTTTCCAGAGGAGCAAGGACTTCTCTTTCATGGAAGAGGCAGTAAGTCTTCCAGACTGCCTCAGACAGAAAATACTGGCTTGTGCCCATGGATGCTGGGAAGGTACTGAAGAGGGAGACATGAGGCCATGGCAAAGCTATTTATGTGAGTAAGCAAAGACTAGAGGTGTAGCTGCAAAAATTGTGAGACAGAACAATTCAAAACTTAAACAGTGATGAGTCAGACTGAAATATGTGGCACCTCAGTCATGGATGCAAGTCACCTATAAATAAGGTAAGTGGATATTATTGACCTAATGATTAGTTTGACTAAAGAGTGAAAGGAGCTGCATTTCACAGAATAATTTACATTGGAAAACACCTTCAAGACCATCGAGTCCAACCTTTGACCAAACATCACCATATCAACTGACTATGCATTAAGTGCTGTGTCTGGTCATTTCTTGAACACCTGCAAGGATGATGTCTCCACCACCTCCCTGGGCAGCCCATTCCATTGTTTAACAACCCTTTCTGTGAAGAAATTCTTCCTGATGTCCAAACTGAACCTCCCCTGATACAGCTTAAGGCCATTTTCTCTTGTCCTGCCCCTAGTTTCCTGGAAGAAGAGGCCAACCCCTGCTTGGCTACAGCCTCCTTTCAGGTAGTTGTAGAGAGTGATCTGGTCACCCCTGAGGCTCCTTTTGTCCAATCTAAACAACTCCAGTTCCCTCACATGCTTCTCATAAGACTCACTCTATAGGCCCTTCGCCAGCTTTGTTGCCCTTCTCTGGACATGGTCCAGGACGCAATGTCCTTGCTGAATTGAGGGGCCCAAAACTGAAGAATCGCTTCTCTACTGCTGCTGGCCCCACTATTGTTGATACAGGCCAGGATGCCCTTGGACTTCTTGGCCACTTGGGCACACTGCTGGCTCATGCTCAGATGGCTGTTGACCAGAATCACAGAATATTCTGAGTTGGAAGGGACCCACAAAGGATCATGGAGTCCAGCTCTTAAGTGAATGGTCCACTTGGGAATCAAACCCACAACCTTGGTGTTATGTTAGTGCCATGCTCTTACCAACTGAGCTAATCTCAGAGGGATCAGCACCCCTAGGTCCTTTTCTGCTGGGCAGCTTTCCAGCCACTCTTCCTCAATCCTGTGGTGCTGCACAAGGTTGTTGTGGCCAAAGTGTAGGACCCAGAAACTGACCTTGTTGAACCTCATTCTGTTGGTCTTGCCCCACCTATCTAGCCTGTCCAGATTTAATACTATACTCTGCATTAATACCCCTAAGCAGCAAAAATGGCAAGTGGGCTCTGCCCATCAGCAGTGTTCTTCATCTTTTTTGACCTCAACCACAAGTCAAAATATTCTGCTGGTTTCCTGTGGCTGCTGGGTCCTGAATTCTTTGAAGCAGGGAATGGTGTGGCTGCTATCTGTAAGGGGATCCAGGACTTCCAGATGGGTGACTGAGCTGAAACCTGAAGGCACAGAAAACATGTTGTATGATTTCTATTTTATATCCAGGCTTTAGAGGGTAAGGCAGCACTTGGGTGCTCTAAAGCTGACAGCATGCTCAACTGATGCTGTGAATTTACTCTAGGGAAGGTACACTGATCTGCAATTCATGGCTCTCAAAGTTCCAACAATGCCTGAAGACTTTACAAGTCTGATGAATTTCAACCCTCGATGTCTCAGTACTCCACATCAGAAACATGGTCCAATAAGGGGGGAAAAGAGGAATAGAATTAAAAACTCATTGGATGAAATCTGTGTTCTGATAAAGAACTACTATTCTTCGCTCTAGTAAAGGATTTCTCCAGTAATCATGGGAAATGGAGTCTATTCAGGCAATTTCATATGAGACAAAGGGGAATAACAGCTTCTAGATCACAAGGCTCCTAAAGGCATCATTATATAGCAAAGAACAACTTATATGTTCATGATAAAGGGAATGATCACGATTCAGTGTTTTTCATTAAAAAAAAATAATTTTTTGCATGGAACATCCAGATTTTGGAGAAATCATGTTTGACACTACAAGCTGTTTAAACAAAATTCCTTCTTCATATGTATGCATAGGCTTCAGCTACATCTTACCAAGGGAAGAAGCACTCCCTGGGAGGACCCACAGCACAGGCTGGTGTACTGCAGGTGTGCAGAGGGACCGTGTTCTGGACCATGTGCTCAGATTGCCTTCAGGTGGAAACTAGGGGGACCTGAGGTGTTCCCAGGCTTCAACAAACTAAAGGTTTACTCACAGTGCTTTCAGATCTGCTCACTGGAAGGCGTCCCACAACTTAATCAGCCAGAAAGCACAATTTGGTGACTTGGCCATAACCTTCAAACTTGGTAGGCAAATTACCTTTGCAAAACACCAACAGCAGCAAACTTTCTAGAGAAGGTACATTGATCAGAGATAGGCCAAGAAGATTTAATTTACATGGCAATAAAAGCATTCAGAGGCAGACATTTCAGTGCTCCAAAATTTTTACCTTACCATAGGACTAAATATGTTTTTATTTTTTTCTGTTTGGTTTTGTATTGTTTTGTTTTCCTATGAAAGAGAACTGATTTTCTGCAGTAATTTTATATTCTATCTTCAAAATTGAGATGCAGAGTTGTTAGGCAGGTGAATTTCAGAAGGCCAGCAGAAGTTGAAGGTTTTTACAAAATGGATTTTATTTTTTTAAGCATATAGAAACATTTGGAGGGGAAAGAAGGACTAACTGGAAGATCCTCTTTGATATCCCTGAAACAGACTTGTCAACATGGAGTTTAGCAAGCTTTTGAGGAATTGTTTGAAGAGTCTGTAAGACACTTTAAATCATGTGGAAATTCTTCAAATGGAAATCCTGTCTTAGTAAAGAAAAAGGAAAGACCGTGAACAATGAAATCTTTGCTTTATATGTAAGAGGATGTACTGATAAATGTAAAGAAAACATTATTTGTGATGTATGATTCATTTTTCATGTGGATTTTAAACATCAATAACTGGGGTTTAAGTTATTAAGTCTGTGTTGAGAGACTGGAAACATCATAATGAAGACATATGATATGGCCCTACTTCCTCTTACATCCTTAACAGCAGTTAGTCTGTATTCACAAAAAGAAAAGACTGTACTTGAAAATTAAATACTGGGTTCAAGACCTTGATTATGAGAAAGTGAAGATTAAAGAGATGATAGCTTTGATTACAGTATTGTACCTCTGTAAATTAATGTTAAATGCCTGAAACTTCATTAGGCACAAAAATGTCAAAGATGGAGGCATTTTCATAATGCTATTTTGCTCACTAAAAACTAACAATATGATTTATTCTAATAGAAAATTAATTTCTAAAAATGCCTCATTCTTTGTGGCAGTTTTTCAGTGGCTGCACCAACCTGTGCAACAAAATATACAAGCAGTATTCATATTCCTGTACCCTAGATTCACTTACACATGACACTGTAAGCCTAAAGCAGGACTGCAGGAAACAACAGTAGTCTGAATGCAGCAAAGGCCAGTAAGTTTTTGTGCTGTGCTGGTTCTTCCTGAGTTTTATTAGAAACAGTTATGTGAAAGTACAACTCCTGGCACTCATTTATCTCCCATGTAAAATTATCATAACCATGTGTATGACAATAGTATTTTTCATGAGACTCTCTTACAATGTCACATATATCTTTATGATGGTCATGGAAAAAAAAAGTTCACTTATGCTGTAGTATTATGGTAGCTAGTAACCAGTTAGTAGTAAATATCAAACATATAATCGTTCTTCAAAGATAAAAATCATTAAATTAATGCAAAAACCTGGTGACATCATGAATAATTCTCAAAGAATAAAAATTCTGTTTTCATGCATATGTTTATTTCCATAAAAATAAAAATCAGAGCCATAATAAAACCAGAATAACCCTGTAACTACACTATAAAAAAGAGAATGTTTTTCTCAAGAAATTTTTCCACAAAGCAGCAGAACTTGTCATACTCCGTGCACAGTAGTGCATTTCACTCAGATAAGCAAAACAATTATTCACTGCCATTTCTTAAACAGATTAGTTAGGGGTCCCTCTTGTGTGCCGTGGTTTCCCTATCCCATAAACTAATACAGCAATAAGATAGTAAAGACAATCTATATCAAACCACTTCTGATAAAGCTTCTGATTTTAGTGGAGAAAAAGGCATTTCAGTAGCATGAAGGGGTTTTGGAAAGGAAGACTCCCATAAGAATCTGCAATATTGCTTTTTAAATTTTGTGATTGCAACTATTTTTTAGCTCCAGGCACAGGATCCCTGGTGCAAGCCATAACAAAGTCTCAGAGCTGTACAGTGAAAAATCCGTTCTCCTAAATATTTATTAAATAATTTCATACAAAAGCCCATCAGCCAAAAGTTTGTATTATAAAAATCTTTTATAAGTATCAAATATTTCCCATGTTCTGTGGTAGCATCGAATCTCCTTGACTGATTAAATAGGCTCATAGGTTAATAATCTCTAAGAAAGCTTTGTTTTTTATCACAATCCTGGAGTATTTGGTTTCTTTTATATTCTCAATTTAGGCTTAGTTATGAGGCTGAAAAAAAGCCAAAATGAAGAACATCTGCCTGAGGCAGTCAGATACACACTGCAGGCGAACCCAGAAACACAGGCTGAAGGTATGGACAGACTGGAACAGAAGTAGCCGTGACAGCTGAGTCACACATTCCAATAAAGTGCAAACCTGAGATCTGGGTTGTATTAGTTATCCATAGATTAAACCAGAATGAATGAAATTCCTCAGGACAATGCAAAAAAGCTTTCAGGTCTGATCAGTAACAGGCAGTTGGAAAAGATGTTTTTAAATAGGCGTTAAATATAAACAGCAAATACAAAAGTTTCTTGCATTGACAAGTAAAAAAAAATAAGGTTGTATTTTCAATACTTGGAGCCATTGACTGGCAGGGACAGAAACACAGTGTTCTTGAGGGAGGTCATCCTGCCTCTAAAAGTTCATTAGAACTGTAAAGAAAGGAGCTGATACAGGCTAAGTAAGAAAAACTAGAAACGGTTTCTTCTCTTAAAATTCATAGGCAAGTTAAAGTACACTGAGAAGAGAATTTTGTTTCATTTGTTCTCTGCTGTCCTGCCATTGCCTAGTAAATTTTTCAAATAATGCAGGCTACCACTTGGAAGCAGAATTAGTGGGAGGATGGATTTTCTTCCCTTGAATAAAGTATTGACTTTTCAGTGAAAACTGAATGCTACAGGTGTGAGCTCAATCTCATCAAATTTCAACCTCAAACTTTTATGTTTAGTACTCAGGGAGTTTTATGTGGAATGCTACTTTTGTGCTTTGTGGGAACTGCAGCTCAGCTACTTGTATCCCAGTTTTTTTCTCATGAATTTCAGTGAAAATGCAACATCCCACATGAAAAAAATATCACATTTTAGTGTTTAGTAGAAAAAAAATTTTCTTGTAGAAACAAACCAACCAATCACTGAAACTTTTCATATGGTGTTGTATGTTGTTGTTCAAGCCTGTGATGCACAAAGAGCAGAGTTACTTATCTATCGGTTTGAAAAGGTGACCGAAAGTTTTTGTTACGTGACAGCATAAGAACTTCCATCATCAGATTTGAACCTGCATTTGTTTTTCACATCACTGATGTCAAAGCTTAATGTAGGTGACCTTTGGACAATCAGGGTCTGTTATTTTTTTGTGGCACTATTAGTTCTTGTGCTAGTGCTTAGATACCCTTATGAAGCAGAAGGAATACTAAACAATGACTCTGTCAAAGGAATTTGTGCTCTGTGTGGGACTTTTTGGCTGAGGATGGATAGTTGTCACCTCCTTTCAAAGCATGGGTGAAGAGATCTTGTGCATTTTAGCATGTGTTTTTAATTTCAACTCCTCACTCGGAGCAGGTCAGTCCTCCAGCCCGCTGCGTGGTTGTGGTAGGAAGTGTGCGGTTGCTCAAGTGCTAAAGGCAGACTGTTGCCTTGGTGCAGGGTGATCTGCTTCTTGTTCTTAGGCATGTAAAGTGCACAGGCCTGTAGGATATGGCTTAGCATCCTTTCACCGCAATTCAGTGATGAACCCCAGTGTTAAAATATTTGTGTGTTCATTATTCTAGTGTTGCCAAATATCAGAGGCTTTGTGGAAAAGGTGGTGCCGTAAGAACTCCTAAAAAGAGATGAAATGTGGTTTTGTAAGATTTGGGGATTCACAACCATTGCCATACAGCGATATGTCATTGTTGAAACAATCACAAGGAGGTTACTGGAATAACTAAAAAAGTTATAGGACAAGTTATAAGGGACACCTTGGAAACTACAGCTATTGCTCCTGAATTCTTTTAAAGGTACTGCTTTTTAATGGTGCAGTTGTGCAAATGACTCCTCATCTCTCCATATGAACAATGAGTCATTCTAATGTCAAATGCCCAAAGCCTGCAGAAAATTGCAGGTTTTTTTGTTGCTGAGTCATAGTGGCATGTAAATCTTGTCAGCTTCAGCTGGCATACAGGAAGGAGTGATGTGGATCTCTCACTCCTCAAATATTTTCTTCTCTCTCACTTTGGTTGGGACGACTGTGGTCTACTTTGAAGATGACCTAGAGAATAATGATGGGAACACCCTCAGATGATGTTTATTTTCTGGTTTCTTCTTGAGCTCCTAATTAAAGTTTAGTGGTACATGGAGAATAAATAATTATTATATGGAATGGGTCATTAATGACCTTTTAAACTCGTAATTCTTGTTCCAGTATTTCTATTAAAAGATCATTTTCTCTGCTGCAGTAATGCAATGAGAAGAACTCTGTATGTCTGTTACATATGGTGTGAGCAGCACAACTTATTATGCACCACTGAAGACACCAGGGAAAAAGCCTCTGTTCCCATTATACAATACCGATTTTAATAGTTCATACACTTCTGAAGTACTGAGTTTAAGCGAAAATGTTTCATATCTTTCCTGTGCCCCTGGCTGAATTCCATAATATTTCAGCCAAATAATTCAGTTCCTTCAGTAAATGAATGTAGGAACAAAGTGTCACTTTGTTCATGTTAATACTTTGAGGTCTGTTCTGTAAAATTCTCCAGCACAATCCTGCAGGTGTTTTAAGTTTGGCAGAGGGATAGCTCTCATGTAAAACATAAGGCTTCCCTCATACCTGTGAAAATGGTCCCAATTTTTTTCAAAGTCTTAGTAATTATGTCAATTGCAATTCATACAGGTTCAGGAAAGTTGTGAGAAAGCTGTGGCTTTAGACTTTTTAGGTATCTTCCACAGAAATTACATATAATTGCAAACTTCGCTGTTACTTTAAGCTGTTGTGTTATTCTTAGCTGCTCAGGTATTACGTGTACTTTTTCAACAGAGTAAATATGTTTCTGTCACTGGCTTTGGGGAAATGCAGAAAATCTTTCAATGTCCTGGAACCCTTCTGACCCTTGGCTTTCTTTACCTAGAAGGGGAACCAACACAAAGTAGTGCTTGGCTGAGAGTGGAAAGAATTGCAGAGCACTTTTGTTTGTGGCGTTCACCTGGGAGCCTTTACTGAAATGCGGATCAGGTTCCTCTTTGCTCTTTTTGTGATGACTTTTGCCTCAGACTCCTATGTCTAGAGTTCTTATGCTTGACTAGATCAACATGCTATATGGATCAGTGGAAAAAATTCTTGTCTGCTAAATTACGCTGAATCAGTACCAAAGAAGTGGGGATTTCGCACCTCTTTATCTAAGCAAACAGGGAGTCTTTCCTCATACCCTCTCTGAATTGTATTTGGAAGAAGAGTTAGGTACTTGTTAAAGATGCAAGTGTTTACAAAAAAGTATTCATTCATAATTAAAAATAGCTACAGGGTAGATAGAGTTATTTGTGAGTGACAGTTTGAACCTCTGAGCTTTCTATGACACTGTGACTAATTAGCATGGGGAAGACAGAAGCCAAGTTAGGTGTGGACTGTCCTGATAAGGCAGTGAGGAAGATCAGTCAGAAATTACATCTACACAATGCCTTTATTTACCAATCTATGTCAATATTGTTCAACTTATTAAAAAAAGCTTACAGAGATTCAAAGTGTGCTAAGTGATGACCTCTGGACTATGGCATAGAGAGGCAAATTCCTCACTGCTCTAACCAGAGTTGCAGGAAATGATCTGGCAACTGAATTCTTTCAAAGGGTTGTAGCAGAGGTCATAGGAGCCACATATTTGATAACCTCCTCCATTTCTACCTCTTTCCCCCCCACTCTGGACTGTCAAACTAAACATAAATCAGTACATAAATATGGCCAAGAACAACTCTTGGATCCTGAGGTTGACTGGAACTACTTGACTCATGCTCTTATGTCTAATAGCTTGTGCCTTCCAAAATGGGTTTGGTGTTCATAAACCATGTATTAGAAATGGTTCTTGGCCTGTGCTGAGCCCTGTGCCCAGGCATTGCACGATGGAATGCCAGCTGGTATGTGAGCATGTACAAAATGCTGTCCACTATGGGCGAGGAAGGGAAATGGGCCACAAGTGCACTTTTAGAGAGCCTCCCAAACTGATTCTGTGATATGTCTTCAGTCCTTTGATCTGTTTTGCACGTGGAAATTTCCATACTGTTATCTGGACACCTGTCATAATTTAAATCATCCTCATGGATTAAAAGAACAGTAATGACAACATACAAATCTATTGGTATAGCCTTGACCCAGCGATCTTTCAGTGGTCAGAGTAAAAATGTTAATTCTGCATATTAGAAGGCATCAGAGGCAGTATACATAGCCTCACTTTGTCCCATTTCTTTCCTCCTATAGGTAATGAGTATTTATTTCAGTGGCTCAGCCTCAAGGAGGTTTGCTTGAAGCACTGTGACAAACAATAAATGACATTTATAATAAATGATAAATGACAGTGAAATCCACTGCTGTTGCCTGGCTGAAGTAAAGGTGCAAAATTGCAGCAAGAGGAAACATTCACTGTATTCTGTATGCAGTATGTGCTGCTGTACATATTAACTACTTTTAACTGATGTGGTTTTCTTTTTATGACCCAACCTCTTTTTCACAGTTGCAAATACAGTCCCAGTAACATACACTACAGAACAAGCCTCTGATTCTTTCCTCTGCCTTTAGGTGTGGACAGTATTATTACCTCAATAAGTATGTAAGATATACACGTGTGTGGGAGTAAACCTGTTTTCCAGGACTACTGTGGTTTTCTCTATTGAAAACATATCCAGATTACTTGTAACTTTTATAAATACCATAAATTAGGCAGCTACGTGTTTCCATTCTCCAACTGATTGAAAATCCCATTATATCTGCTCTATAAAGGCTCTTACAGACAATATGAAGGAACTCAGAAGGGCCTTTTAAGAATGACCTGATAACCCTTGCTTTCTAAAGTATTTTCAGCAAGATTTTGCTGCATATCTTTGAAAACACTTTAACCAATGTAGTTTCCTTGAGAGAAAAACATACTTAGTTGCTTTGCAATGTTTTATAACTTTTGTTGATGTTATTTGAGACAAGTTTTTGGGTTTGCTTTTGGTTTTTCTAAATGAATAGACCAGTCATGCTTAATTCAGCTCTGAAGCAGCAATATGAGCAAGAACACAGAGTGTGTACATCCTGTAATCAGGAATGGGACTTGGTACTGAAATACTATGCTGCATTTAATACCACATGCATGGCTATTGCATGCTGTCATCCAAAGACACAGTTAGGGCTAGGTATCTAGGGCCTTCCATACTGTAACATACTTTTTACCTAAATCACTTACCCTGAGTTATAACTTTGAATTTTCATAGCTTTTTTATTTTGACATAAAGAGAGTGGAAGGATATTTATCATTACCGGGTTAAATCTTAAGAGTTTATGAAAAGTGTCCCATCACCAACCAGCACCAGTTGTAATGGGATTCAGAGGTTGTTTGTACCTGGTATCTGAAATTGCATGTTGGGTTCACAGAAGATTTAAAAAGCCCCAGCTTTGTTATCTAACTCCCATTTAAGTCACAGGCTGTTCAGGTCACCTCCCTTCGCGAGCATTGGCAAAGGGCATGAGTTCACACTGAAGTGAAATTCGGTATTGGAGTATCATCAGCAATAAGAGCTGTAAGATGTCTGGATGAAAAATTTAAATAGCATCTATTCACCTTTACAAATTTGACCCTAGCTACTCAGACAATGACAAAGAGGTTACCTAAATGGATTTAATGAGCTCATACTGTGTTAAACTACAGATGGAACAATGAAAAAGAAATACAAGTTTTTTGGGGTCCTGAAATATTTCTATCTGTTTGACTACATGTGATGTTTTTTTGTAGGCTTTCCCTAGCAACTGGGGTAAAAAATGAAGGAGGTATTCCAACCCATTGCTTTACATTATCAGGTGTATAAAAGGCAGGGAAGGGAGGTTCTCTTTCTCTTTTCCTTCTTGGGTTAACTCAGAGGTAGCAGGTCTCAGTGTTTTGGCCTTGCTTGAGGCCTATCTGAGAGCTGTTTGTCTGGGCCAGCACGAAGGGTGAAGAATTTGCTTTTTCTAAGGGAAGCTGGTGAGATTTTTATTGTGTTATTTTACTGAGCTAATTCCTGATTTCAATTGTGCCTATGTTTGTTTTTACCCTTTTTTTCATCCTTTCCCCTTTTCCCTTTTGGGATTGGTTTGGGATTTTTTGGGATTGCTGTTTGTATGTACATAGTGTTTAATTGTATATAAATGTAATATATGTAAATAGATAGCTCAACCACACAAATAGATTTACGTTGTGGAGAACAGCACTATATCTAATTACCCAAATTTGCTAAAACTCAACACTGAACTTTCAAGTGTAGCTCTTCCAAGAGCTCAATACCAGGAAGACTAGTGTCATGAGTCTTGTAAGAATTTCTTTCTAATTATATTTTCAACTGTGATGGCAAATTGACCGCATGGAAACAGGACTACACCCAGCTGGAACATTGTTACAAATTGTTAAGTACCTTAGAATGAAAACATTTAGCACAACTGTGTTGAAGAATACATGAAGAGTTTTTTTCTTCCCCCCTCAGATACAGAGAACCTTCTTAAATGTTTCCATTGGGTTTGGGGCACCACCTATAGACACTGGATATCCTTGCCTAAGTCCATACCTCACCTGACATGCAGATGATTTGAAAAGAGGCTGATCTATTTTGGATTTGATGTTGGTTGGTGTTGCCACTCACTCCCTCCTTCATTCCATTTCTAGAAGTGTTAAAAAAGTTCTAGCTTCATTTTAACACAAGGAGAATCACACTGTGAAATAGTGATGAATGTCACAAAATGGAATTGGTAACCTCTGTCAACTTCTTTGAGAAATTCCTCCATTAGTAAGTGAAGAATGAAAGGGTCCTGGCAAACTGTCATAACTCAGCTAAATAAGTTGAATCATAAGTGGGTTTTAGCTATTATTTTTCTGAGAACAGAACTTGCATAGAGATGGAGAGTGCATTGCAGGTTTCATAAGCCTATTACAGAGCAAGGTTTACTAGTAAATCCCTTGGTATTTCTACTTTGCTGCTAGCTACTCCTTGCAGGTTTTCTTCAGCAATGGAGATCTCTTTTACACTGAAACTGAGACTCTCGCTTGTCTAAATAATGTAAGATGTTCCTATTAGTTGCAAATCAGGCACCTACTTTATCAAGGTATTTCATACTCGACTGCAGACGGAATCTTCTATAGCTTTTTTACATAGACAATAAATCCGTGAGGATGGTGCCACCTAATGTAACTAGAGAACATGACAGCTATTTTCAGTTTGACGTTGCTGAACTACCACCTGGGATTGAAAGATTGGGAATTCAGTACTCATTTATCCCTTTGGTTTCCTCTGGCACTGGCTTGCTTTCAAGGCTTCCTTGAAAATATCATAGATATATATACTTTAAAGGAAAGCAGAGATCCTTAAATTGTCTTTTCCAGGTGCACTGGGGATCCAAGAAAATGCAAAAGCTTTTGTGAGAGTTGTCATAATATTCTTGAATGCTGATCATAATATGTCTTTATGCTAGTCCCTATGGGAATTCAGGAAAACATGAAAATTTCTTGAGACTATTGATTCTCTATAATTTATTCAGAACTGTATTCTGATTCCAGTGATTTCTGGGAAAAATAAATGAATTTTTAGGTTAATTTTGGTTAAACTCATATAATTAGGCTGACATTTTTATAGCTGTGATCAGTTTGTCACTGTTTCTTATGATTGGTTTAGATTTCTTGCTCCTAATTCAGAAAGCATTTGAAGACAATTTTTGTCAAAGTATGACCAAACATAGAATGACTTTTTGCTTTTCCTTTACCTCTCACAGGCCAGTGGTTATGGGAACTAGAAGAGACAGGCCCTTGATGCATCTCTTTCCCATGAGTATTTAAGATACTGAAATGTTTGATTTGGGATATAGTTACTAATGTCATCCCAATAATTTTGTAGCTATCATTGGGTTCCCCCTGGTGTGAATGAGATCATGGTGTAATCCCCTCGTATTGAAAGAATATCATCCAAAGGGAAAGGACCCCACTACACTTGTTCTATGCCAATAGGATTCAAAACATGACTGGCAGAAAAGCTAGATAGAAAACAACCTCAACACAAAATACATCATTTTTACCAAGGCAGAGATTAAACCTGTTGTTCCATCTGGAAGAATCTCTCACTAGTGATATAGATTTAAGCTTTTTTTTTTCTTCTTTTTATCTGACCCAGTGATTTTTTAGTCAGTTTACATCAAGCAGGACATTTTTAACAAGAAAGATTAAGCACTTTTGTCACATGTTCATTTAGCAGCAGCAGTTGTTAGATTTAGAAAAGAATGATTTAAGATTAGGATAGGATAGGATAGGATAGGATAGGATAGGATAGGATAGGATACGATACGATACAATACGATACAATACGATACAATACGATACGATACAATAGGATAATTCTGGCTGGAAGGGATGTACAGTCCAACTAGTCCAACTGCCTGACCCCTTCAGGACTGAACAAGAATTAAAGCAAATTATCAAGGACATTGCCCAAATGCCTCTCAAACAGACGGGCTCAGGGCCTCTCTAGGAAGCCTGTTCAGTGCTTAATCCCCTCTTGGTAAAGAAGTGTTTCCTTCTCTCGAGTTTGAACCTCTCCTAATGCAGCTTTGAATCATTCAGCATTTGAACATGATAGTTAAGGGAGTCTGTGTAGGGAGCAGAATTACATATTTAAATCCTCACAGGCACAAGTTGATTTCAAATCATATTCCTGTACCATAGATAAGTATCCTTTATTGAATGAAAGAAGGTATATGCTCTGTCTGAACAACACAAAGAAGAACAACAGCTGAAGAAAAAGGAATAAATACATATGAATAAAAATAAAATAGAGTGTTCTGTGCATGCAGACAGCATAGAGAAGAATTTTCTTTCAGAGTGGACAGATTTACTGAGAAGATAAAAATAAAGAATACTGGAGTTATAGTGTGATAGTGTAAATACATCAAAAGATCTAGTTAATTAGGCTAATAAATCTTGGGTCAAGTTTTAATCATCAGAAGTACTAAAGTTTAAATTAAGCATAAACACCCAATACAGAATTCCTCTTCAGCTGTAGAATGCTGAAAATTGTTCCAAAGATAACCTTAAAGATAATCTCCTCCAGACTTGTTTTAAGATTCCAGATGTTACCTGAGAAAGATACCTTTAGATATTAGTACTGAATTTTACAATTTTATGGTGGTGTGGGAGAGGCTTAGTGAATGTCTTGTTTTGTCAGCCATGTAGTTGCCAGCCTTGGAACTGAGGAGCTCAAGAGTTTGTTCTCAAAAGCACCTGAGATAGGTCTGGGCAAAGCCCATTTTAACTTGTGTATCTGTACAGTACTGTATAGTGTGGATGTCAGTTGGCACTTACCAGCTGGGACCACTTTGGAAATCTCCACATAAGAATATTATAAGGCTTTAAAAGGCCTTTTATTTTGAAGTTTGCTGAAACTAGAGAAAATCTTTTTTGATTTAACAGCTGATGTGTACTAGTAAGAAAAAAAAATTTGCTGGTGGGTGCCCCAAAGCCCAATTCTTTCCTGGTTAAAGTGATATTAATTCAGAGCATATAGAAATTTCCCCCTTTGAAGAACCAAATTGAATGGGAGTACAGTACAAGCAGTGAAAATTTTAACCTCTTTTTCTGCAGAATACATGAAAACCCCCACCCTAACATCAGTAGCTGGAATCAAAAGCAGTTCTAAGCCACGATGATGGTGAAGTTGTGTGTCTGAAGGTTGCCCTCAGCTCCCCAGTGCAGCGCTCACCTGAGCTGGCTGCTGTTTGCCACAGCAGCTGTCATCAGAGAAGCTCTGTCTCTTTTTTAGCTGCTGCAGAGCCACTAATGGGATAATGAGCAGTTTGCACTTTCTCATTACCAGTTATTCATCACAGACATTGCATACAAAGTATCTGTAGTTAAAGTATTAAGTAATTACTTTTGTGTTGTTCTGTCTTATGTTTTTGAAGTGTCCAGGTTTTTCGATAAATGGTGGTTGAAGCCCAGCATATTTAAATTAAATAATTATGCAAGCTCATGGTATCAGTTTTACACTCTAAAATAAAGGGATCATTTTGTCTAACTCTCTGTTTCCCCTCTAGAAAACATCATTTGGGCTGTTCTTCTGAGGCCCCCTTTCCTGTGATGCCACAAAGAATACTGCTATGAAAATATTAATCTACATGATACACCCATGTGGAACTGTGTTTACTAATAATGATACAGTTTTGTAGACAGAATAAGCTGGATAAACCCATTTTTTAGCATATTTATGCTAATGTTAAGATTGAAACTATCTCAAGGCTTCTTATCAAGGAAGAGGAGTTAAAATTCACTACACCTACCTGAAGGCTGTAAAGACTGGAAAAGGTGCTTCTGTAATGAAGTAGAAAAGTAGGAGGGGAGGGAGCATCGGATGAACATCTTGTGAAGCACATGAGAGGCACCTCTGCTCCAGCCCTTCCATCTGCCAGAAGATGAGGTCAGTGGGATGAGCATGGCATGGCTGTTTCTCACAACTGTGTTCCTGATCAAGCAGCAGGCATTACTCCATGCTTTTTGACTCTTTCTTTCAAGGCCGGTGCTAAGTTTTCAAGAATTTGGATTTCACCACTTATAATGTCTCTCATGCAGAATTTGATGATAAATGTAAAATAAATACAATACCATTCTTTTATCTTCCCTTCTCTCTATTGACAGAATACTTCCTCCTAGAATGCCCTCCTCTGAGCCTTTTTTTTGTTTTTTTTTTTTTGGAAACAACTATAGAGAGGTTTGATTTTATGAAGAATATTCCCACATCCATGTGAAAGAAGGTTTTTGCAAAACCTCAGTGACAGAAATTGCCCTTCTGAATGTATATATAAAAGCCTTTTTTTTTTTTCCCCCCCAAACTCCTGGAATTTCTCATGCAGATACAGTACATTTGTCTTGATTTATCTTATTTGCCAAAGGTGTGAAAACAATGAGAATTACTGACCAAATGGTACTCTTTGCAGTAGTCTGTGTATTGTGGTAAATGTGAAATGGGCTTCCATCATTTTCTGTATCAGATTCTCAGATTCTCCAACCAGCACAGTTCTACTGAAACCAGCAACATCTTGCAGGCATGTGTTGGCAGAGAATGCCCTCCCTCTCCTATTTCACTCTGTCCACAAAGCAAAAAAAAAAAAACAAAAAAAAACCAAAACACAAACTTCTTTTAGGAAGAACTAAAAAGTACTTGAAATGGAAATAATTGATCCTTCCAGTGCTAATGAAAAGATGATTTGTTACTATCAGAGTTTGCAAGATTGGTGATTCAAAAACTACACTGTTTAAGGCAGAGGTTGTTCTTTCTTGTCTTTATGATCTGTTTAGCAGAAGAGAACAGAGTGGAATGGAATGTAAAGTAGAGATGTTTTGTACTTGCAAAACTGTAATAAGTTAATTTAAAAAATGTATAAATTAATCAGATATACAACCATAGAATAATTTCTTCTGGATAGTATCTGTGGTAGTTACCGGGCTTGATCAGAGCCAACTTTGAACTTGTCTCAGGCTACTCAGAGCCTTGTACAATCAAATTCTGAATGTCTCCAAGGATGGAGGTCCAACAGCCTCTCTGGGCAACCTGTGCCAGTGTTTGACCACCCTTGTTGTGAAGCATGTTTTTCTTCTTCTGACAAGTAAGATTTTTAACCTGGATTGTGTCTTTTTCAAACTTCAAGCTGAGGTTGTTTATGCTTGCATTCAAAATGGTAGAAATGGAAAGACCTGTTCCTGTTTGGCCTCTGCTTCTCAGACTATTTAGTCTGAGTAGTGCTGCTCAGAAGTGTTGTCCTTATGGCACAGCTCATCCTAACACAGACTCACAAGCAACTCTGCCATGGTAAGCTGTAGGTCAGTGACACCTGTACATTGCTTAAAAGAGGAACTGTGCAATTGTGTCTACTGATGTATGTTGACAGTCTGAGGCCAACATTTTTTGAAAAAGTATTCTGAAAGCAAAATGCTGACTTCCATCCCATCTGTCTTGCAGGAGCCTGGTCCTGTTGAGTGCTGGGTGTTGATTTTTTTAATGTCTGGTTGGAACAATGTCAAATCTTATGAATAAGCCTATTTCTCAAATCCTAATAAACTTTGAGTTGTTGCCTGTTCTCCTCTGAGAAAAGTGGGGCAGTTCAGAACAGACAGTTACTGAGATTATGCAAAAGGAGTCACAAATATAGGATCTCTGGCCTTTCAGTACCTCCAAGAAAAGGAAGGATTTTCAGAATCACAATTTGGGACTTGGGCACTTATATTTATGCATTTGACTGTTTATGCCTAAGATTTTTGTGAATTACAGCTCCTAATGCATAGTCATTATTTTGATGGGGTAATTTTAAACAAACTTTTATTTTTTATATTATTGTTTTGAAATTATTAAAAAAATGCCAAACCCAAGTTTTCACATACTTAAAAGCCAATCTGAATTTCATGTTTACTTGAATTTATTGAGTGATGACTTGTTGGGAAGGGTTCCTTTAAGCACACATGATATGGTCATCCTGTAATGTTATGTCAGCAAAATGAAATGACAGTTAAGCACAGTCCTTTGAATTCATATTAAGTCTGCTAAATACAAAAAGCCTAAGAAAGACAAGCTTCACTGTCTAATCTTTGAAATATTTTTAGAGATCTAATGTAAAAAAGAGCCCTGCCTAGTCCTGATACAACCAGATGCACCAATAACAACATGCAAGCATCTAGAATAACGGACTGGTGCTGCATGTTGTTCCTGCAGTGTGCTGTGCCTTTCAAATTCCTGTTCATGTGCCTCAAAAACATACTGCTGTTATAATGCCCAGCATAGGTTTTACCTCTAAGGAACCTAACAATAGCTTCTATTCCAGAACAGAAATGGCTTGTTACAGGACAAAAGCCTTTTGTGAGGAGAAAAGTCAAGCAAAACAGTTTTATACTCAGTTGTCTTTGTTTCCAGGCAGGCAGGCAGCTAATAATGTGTGTTTGTCAGTTTACTACTTTAACTCTGTTCCAGAAAGCTGTGCTCTTGGTCATGACAGGCTGGGGTTGGTCTTCATGGTTCATCATCTATGTGGCCTTCTGGGAAAAGAACTTTACAGCAACTCTGTTTGAACTAACCTTTATTGTATCTGTGACTATAAATATGGGATGTCTTTCTACTAGATTTTTACTAGGCCATTTCTAATGGTGACCTGAACTAGAATGAAGTGGACATGAACAAAAAGGAAGACCTTTCTCAACAGGTAAGAGACTGATCATGAATGATTTCCAAGCAGATATACTGATATAAAATGCTTCTGGAATCCATCTCAAGATTCCAGGTAAGTGCATACTTAATTGAGGATTATGTGCAAGGCTCTTCGTGCACGTATGTTGAGCATGGTCTAATTCTGAAGGAAATGCAGGTCAAAGAAAGGCTTCTTGTTTAAGCTTTAGGAAGCAAGTCTAACACATTTTGGCTTCCTATTGATTCAATTTATAATTTTATCAAGAGTAACAGAAATAGATGTCTAAAGTCTGATCCTATTAATATTAGTGGGAAAACAGATTGGCTTTGACTTCAGTAATGTAAATTTGTGGA
This sequence comes from Acropternis orthonyx, assembly GCA_035583155.1. Lineage (NCBI taxonomy): Eukaryota > Metazoa > Chordata > Aves > Passeriformes > Rhinocryptidae > Acropternis > Acropternis orthonyx. The sequence goes on from JAWWEU010000111.1 coordinate 90,115,125, forward strand.
CCAGGGTCTGACCTGGATTAGAAAGTGACACTCCTCAGTTAGGCTACTGGCCTAAGTGGAGCTGCTTAGTTTCTATGAGTGCATTTTAAAACAGATTCTAGTCCTGAATTTATACTTCTGTGGTCCCAAATCACTGTGAAGGCAGGATCAGCTTATGCATTTTGAGGTTCTGCCTTACTTGAGGGATTTTTTTCTTGGTTTTTTTTTTTTTTTTTTAGCACAGTGCAGGTGGCATAGTCCAAGGGAAAGTAATTAAAAATAATCTTGTCACAAGGACAAGTCTGCTGCTTTGAGGCAGCAAAAGAATCAATGACCTTGAGAAGTTCATCTGAAAACTGCATATGTAGTATGAAGGCTTTGAATGGGTGTAGCAGAAGATAAAGGCAGATATTGGATGTGAAAATAAGTAGCACAATATTGTGAACTAACTCCATTCCATGCTTTTTCACATGAAGAATGTTAGTACTCTTGAGTATATTTAAAAGTTTCAAAGAAGGAAGGAGGCTTTTCTTCTGCTCTCACCTTGTCACACATCTCCCTTGACCTGTGGCAAATTTGTGCTTCAGCTTCTTCAGCCTCAAAATAATCAGATGTATCTAATATTTATGCCACTTTCATGTCCTTCAGTAGGAGGTTTTTGTACAGTAAATCACTCTCAAAGAGCCACTTCATCAAACAAGGTCACTGAGGGAGAAATTAGTCACAGCAATATCCTGACAATGTACTGTGATCTTCATGTCTGTATCTAACAAGCCAACAGTGTCTGTTTATCAGCACATGCATTGTTTTAGCATCATGCCCAAGAGCCAAAACCCCTCTCTGTGCCTAAAAATACTCCTTGAGTAAATATCTGTGTTGTCCTTCATACAACTCCATAGCCAGATTCTTTCATGGTTCAAATCTTTGTGGCTCCAGTGACTCCAGTGAAGCTGCATTAATTCTCACAAGCAGATAATTTGTTCCTGGATCCCCTGCTCCTTCACTGTCTGGTTGCTGGGGGAGCAGCTGGGCAATGCATTCCACCTGCCAGGGGAATGGGCAGGGAAAGCACTTGGATACAGGACTATTTGCTTTATGGACACTGTTGTCTGAGGTCTTAAGCAGCATCTCCCGCTGATTTGGCTTCAAGTTTTTGAAATTCATTACCACACAAAAAAGATTAAATAAACTTCATGTTCCAACCTGGGGGAGCTGTAAAGGGTAACCTGGTAACAGCCAGAGTGGGACAGAAAAAGTTCTTGAGCATTTAGAGTTTCACAGCATTTAAAATACTTTGAAAAACTGTGACTTTTGATATAGAACTGGAAAAAAGTTCAAACAATGTGCATAATGTGACATGTCAGCATTACTTGAGCAATAATTTTAGCTTTTTTTAGACTGGAAACTTTTCATTTCAGTTTTTCAACAGTGATATGATAGAATATGATAGATTTAAAAAAAAAAATCAAACCTAAGTGAAACAGTTAACTTTTCATAAATAAAAAATTCAGCCAACCAAGCCTTATATATTTTGACTTTTTTTTTTTTTAGTTTTCCTTGTTTTTCTACTTCTTAGTTATACCAAATTTTGACATTTTTATGTTCTTTGCAAAGTTATTCTTTTGTTCTTGAAAAATCTATAGCAACAACTCAGGAATATCATCAGATTTTGACCTATTAATAATCAACTAAAATAATGGCTAAAATCAGTTAATGATCTGAAACAGAAAGTGAGAATGTGACTGAGACCCCAGTGCATTTTGTTGAGTGTTTGAATCACTTTTTTGGGTAGCCAGTAGCAGGAACATTGGGTTATTTTATTGATTAGATAAACTAAAGCTCCTGCTAGAGCTGGACTTTGCCTGTTTCACCTTTTCCTGGATAGAAATCCTTCTGCAGCCATTCATCTAGAGTTACTCAGAGCATCTGTTAAACTAACTCCTGTTCTCTCTTTTTTCCGCTTCCAAGTGCTTTACTGTGAGTTTCTTTTTCTCATTTCCCTGTCTCTTTTTGTCAGTTTTTGAGAGAGGTTTATAAACCACCATAGTGTTTGCAGTGTTGCCTGAAGTCATGACACAAACAAAAATTGGGAGAAGAATAGATGGTCTCCTCTGCAGCCTCTGAATCTGCCTCATAGAATGCAACAGAATACATTGTCAGTCACCTATAAAATCTTTTTTAGGGCAAAAGTTCAAGAATTGCCCTGGATTTCCACCTCTGTTTCACACACCAGAAGCCTCAGCATTTGTTATTTCTCTCAAAGGCAACACTTTACATTTCCAATGCTCTCAGCTTGTGGATTGGCAGGTTTACAGATGAACTGCCTTTTGGAAGTGCTGTATTTCATGATATGGTTAATGTTCCACTTAAGAGCTCTACAAAGCCTAAAGTAAACACAAACTAATGAAGAAAAATTGCTTTAGATTTATGTTTTCTGTGTTAACACAAGATATAAAATGTCCTTTGAATGTAGAATTCTGATCACGTGCCAGAAGTGGCAAGTAATTGGGTTAAGTAGAACAGACAATTCCATCTGCACAGTGCAGAAATATTTGCTTGCTGCCATTGTCCTCTATTCTCTCCTCTTCCTACCTGCATGGTGCCTTAATATGCTGCTGTAATGCATAAGTGTAGCTCTTGTGCTCTGGTGATAGTCAGAAGCATCCAGACTCTTGTGTATTCAGAGTGACACAGCAGGTACACAGTGAGGACAAGCAAAGTTGTTATTTGTATGAGTTGAGATTATCCATAAAGGGAAATGAAGTCTGATCCACCTCTACTCTTCCTGCCTCTTGCAGCACTTGCACTGGTCCACCTCCCCCTAAGACCTTACCAGGCACAAACTCCAGTGCAGAGGGGATCGATGTACCAGCATGAGTTGTGGCACTGGGGCAAGTAGTCCTAACAGGAACCAGATCTTGGGGGAATAACAAAACCTATCAATGGCAAATAACATCAGATACAAATTTTGAAAGAAAAATCTACATCTCAGATTTGTTGCATAATGTGACTCAAAATGTTTATATTTTGGACCTTATTCTTCTGGTGGCAATATTTGAATCACTGCCCAAGCATTCACTTGCTAAGACAGAGAATCAAGTTTCAAAACTATCAAGACCTTTGACTTAAGGTGTCAGTAAATATTTGAAAATAAGCTCACAAAAATTGAATGATGATGAAACAAATGTTGGGTAAAAGAACTTTCAAGGAGCCTGAGTATCTTCCCGGTACTGTTGCCAAAGAGCAACAAAAGTGTAGGAACATTCAGGAAGGAAACTGAAAGTAGTCAGGACTTTTGCCATATTAATGCCATGACTGTTTTACTTTCCTTTCAGCATAGCAGGACACATGGTTCAATGAAATTAAGCAATGATTTGTAGCTAGCTCACTTGCACTGTATCTCTTTCAAGGTGCTATTTCACTTAACCATCCCTGTTTTCTGTATAATAGAAACCTTTCAAGAAATAGAAAGTTAAACAAATAATTCATAAGTCCTGTTCCTGGGTGATTTCCTCTCTGTGCCCAGATACTAAGCCTTTTCTGGTGGTAAACATCACATACACTACTAGACAAGTAAGGCAGTGTCATAGCTGGTGCATATGACTGTCTTTAATATGAAGAGCTGCTATATTGTTACCTTGCAACACATATAGGCCTTTTTATTTCCCTGAAGAAAATACTGTGAATGATTTCTAAGTGAAAGTATCTCTTTGGGTCTATAATCAAAATGAAGTATCACAGTCTATCTCTTCATGGAAAATAAAGTCTTTGCAAAGTACTATGGACACATCAGTTTTTAGAGATCTGTTTCAAATGAATTAAAAAACTTAAGTGATCAGTCCTTATCCTGCTCATGTCTACATAGAATGAATTTATTTTTGGTAAGGTTTATCATGTGGGGGTGGTATCTTGTGTTCATGAAACCCTTTAGAATAGCTAATTATGTAAATAGTCAGTTTTCTGACATTTTGCTTTTGATACATTTTGATACAAATCTACCATTTGTCTGACTTCAGTACACAAGTGTTATAAAAAACTATGTGCTCGACTTTCCTTCAGTCATTTTACTGAACATTTTTCAGAGATTTACAATGGGAATACCAGGCAAAAACTTCATCTAACTTTAAAATTTTCAATGGTTATCAGCACAGAGAGTGGAACTACATTACAAAGCAGAAATGCATATAGTGTTATAAATATCTTACTGTTTTCAAGTTTTTCAAAGGAAACAAAAGAGTTCTGAAAACTTCATAAATTGGAAATAAATATATTTTAATATTGGCAGCCCCTGCCACAAAATATATTTAAATAAGTATTTTTCATAATTTAATTGCAAGATATAATCTTTTTATGACTATAGCTTTTATAGCTGGATCTCTTATCTAATTTCTCTCAAAAATGATGTTATATATCTATAGATTTAATATGATGAGTATTTTAAGATTATTTGTGTTTTTCCATTTAGCAGACACTGATGCTCTATTCCTACTGTTTCTTCCCAAGTTTCATTCCCTTTCTTGTATTACTAGGGAAAGTGTTAAAATTCTCCATTATAATTTGGAATAATAATCAGTTTTTATCTGCTTTGCTGCTCAGAAAAGTTCTTTCATTACATTTTTGTTCCATAATAATGTAGAGCTGTAGGAATTAGATCTATACTGCATGGGTTAATGTGTAGGGTGGGGTATCAGCAAACACCGAGAATAATTGTATGGGTTATTATAGGGTGTATTATGGGAATGAACCAAAGCTCTTGGATGAAGAAATGGACTTATTAAAAACTCAGTGCTAAAACTAGGATAAGAAGGTTTCTTTTGTGAATGCGCCTAATAACTGTGTTTGATTGCAAGTGGGCATCATGAGCACGTCACTGACAAGATATGTGCATGGGGGTTACAGGCACAGAGAGGCTCATGCCCCCTGTCGAGCTGCCTTCCTCACTAACACCATGTCCTGTGAGCTCCCAAAGCAGCTGTACATACAGCATGTCATGGAATTCTGGAGCAAGAGGAGAGAGGAAGGAAATATTTCTGTGAGTTCTGTGGCAAGGGAGAAGTCATAAGTCTGTTTTGAATAGATAATGTTGGAAAATAGCATAATGGGAAAACAGTGAAAATAGGGAGGAATAATGTAGGAAAAGGAAGCTGTTAATAACTGTAATGGGGACCATGTAACTATTTCCTTCCATATGCACATTAGCTGCTGTTGCCTGCTCTACGTGCTTTTGTCTGCCAACAGGAATCTCTTTTGCCTTACCCAGACTGGCATTCACTTTGCTTTTGTGCAGATCCTTTCTTCTGGAAATTCAGAAATTGGAGAAAGTACAGATTATTTCTTTGTGGAAAAGGTAAAGAATGGTCTCATTCAGAGGGTATCCCTTGATTTCCTTATAGGTGTTAATTCCAGTCCAATCCAAGCAAAAGAAGGACTGTTAACATGCCTTAAATTCATGCTTGAGTAGGTATTCATAAGCAGTATAACAGTTTGTGATTGACTATGGAGTGATGTATATTTTGGTTAAAGTACACTAGGGAGTCTCTTTTAAGACATTGTAAGATGGAGAATTCATTCACTACCTTGATAGTATATGAAATTATTAAGCACCCACAATACTAAAATCTGTGTTGTTGTTTTTTTTTGGGTTTTTTTGTTTTTTTAATTTTAGTTTGAATGTGTCTGGTTTTGATTTTCTGTCCTTTACCCTGTCACCATCAAGTTAACCACACTCGTGGTTGGATCAGGATACTTAGAAGGGACAATGATCCAGACACGTCTTGGTATTTTTTGGGATAATGGAAGCATATTTTTGCACCTTTTCCACATGTTTACATCCATTTTAAAATCTGCTCCCATCAGTACTTTATAACCTATATCAATGTCGTATATAAAGTTAAACATAATCTTCAGTTTCTTTCCTCTTTATACCTCCAAATGTGAGTTTTTCCTTTTGATCACTTCTCTGAAAGTTCAGTTATCTGTCCAGATTAGATCCTGAAACTAATTTAAAAGCCATTTGCTTTCAGGTTTTAATCCTCACATTTATAAAGATTGTCACTGTTCTGTGTTTCAGGGCAATATATTTCCTTTATAATTGCAAATACTTTTAATATGAACAGGAATATATTTAAATGTAATTATTAAAATTCATTTTTTTCACATTTAAAGGGCATATGTGTGGCAAGTGATGTCACACTGTACTATGTCTTGTAATCTACTAAATCTGCTTAAAATGTACATTATGAAGGTATTTTCACCGATTTTGTTCTAAAACACAAGAAAAGAATTCTGTGAGAACCCTTAGGAATCAAAATAAGTGCTCACAGTGACCTGCATCAGCAAGTAGTAACAGAAGTGCTACAAGGTAAATGGTAGTACTCCATTGCCATGTCCTGTTTCATTCATGCTTATTATTTGGTTGTATATTTTATTGCTGGTTACAGAACACATCTGAAAGTGACAGTGATGAAGTTGATGGCAACAATATATGTGGTTTCAGAAAGAAAAAGGGAATTAAAGGTCCTACAAAGTGTATTCCTCCTTTAGAAAATGAGAAGATGGAGCTGTCCCACACCTCAAAAATCCCAGATCCTTGTCCCCTTAAAGGAAACGCTGATTGCTCAGAACCACCATCAGACCAGTCTCTCCAAAACCTCACTACCTTTTCTCCAGTAAAAAAGGACAGAGGGCATCATGACAGTTCTAATTTTGGCAGCGCTGTGAAAGAAGACACGTCTGGAGAAACACAAGAAACCCAGGAAAATGCTGACACTGGGAAAAGAATAGTGGGGAAAACGCACGAGGAAATGGATACAGCAGCTCAGACGAAGCAGCCTGAGGGCACGCAGCCTGCAAGGAGTGCAGGGAAAGGTGGCTGCACAGAGGCAGTGCAGAGGGAAAAGGGCAGTGAGCAGGCAGGAGGTAAGCCAGAAGAATGGGGTGGGATGGAAGAAAAAGTTGTCAAGTTTCACATGACAAAGATGGGCTCCCTGGGCAGCGCTGTGTCCACACAAGGGAACAGTACTGCTGAGTCCTTCACAGGGGCACCTGGCATTTCCAAACAAAGTCTACAAGAGTTGAAAAACCTGCTGAGTGAAGGCCATCTGCCTTCTCGTGGGCTCAATTTCTGTTGCAAGGCAGGTGGCACTTTTGCTCAGAAAAAATCAAAACCCCCGGAGAAAGCAGCTGACAAGCAGGGCCGACCCTTTGAGGCTTTTAGTCCCCATTTTGGAGAGGAAAAGCAAAAGTATTACAGCTTCCACAAGGAGGGAGTGGGGCAGCAGGGCAAAACTCTCCTGGTCCTCAGCTCTGCCGGCTCTGATCAGCAGCAACCACTGGGAAGCAACATGGATTCACTTCTTCTGGGACTACCAGCAGCTTCTACACCTATGGAAAGCACAGCTCCTGAGGTTCAGTTTGACTCCTCCGCAGACCACACCGGTAAGGATATTTAAACATCGCCTGCTCTCCTGTTAAAGAAAATGCTCCTGTTGTTTTGTGCTGTTTTGTTAAGCTGCAAACTTAAGTCAGAGCTTGTGCATGAGAGAATTGACACCTGTGGTTTCTGTGTGGTCAGGACGGATCGGAAGTTGTGCTCTACATCTATTATGACTTTTTTCTTTCTTTCTTTCTTTTTTTTTAAACGCAAGGCATTTATAAAACCCAGCTGCCTGCCAAAAACTACAGTGCACAAGTGGTCATGTCTTTTTCACTAAAACTGAAATATTACCCCATTTAAACTGAGTGTAGGCAGCATTTCCCAAAAATCTGCTAGACACTGCAAAGCTCTGATGGCATCTGACCTTCTCAAAATTTTGGTTTTTGTTAACATTTCCAGTAGCAGGAATTGTTCCTATGTAGGGCTGATGTTTTCAATTATTTGTCCTGTGGTAGTACTGGAATCCAAAAATATCTCATATAAATTATAGGGGAAGAAAAGCAAATGAAGCAGAGAACTCCCACTTATTTTCATCCTGTTCAATAAGACCATGTTAGACAATAAGATATGTTGGACATGGACAAAATTAATTGCTACTAATAGGCTGTGATTTCTTTGAAAGTATAAAAGCTATACTTCTGGGCTAGCTGGATCAGCAAACTGAAAGCTACTATTAGCTGTGATAATGTAATGGGCTTGTGCATTTTGTTGTGCTGTTTCCAGGAAGCACACAAACAACAGTTTGCCAGTTGAATAGATATCAGATGAATACATGTCAATGAGCACCAGTCTGAGATCATACTATCAGCTTTCCAGAACAGATATCTTACCATCTGACTTACCTCACTAATACAAGAAATGCTAATCTCTTAATTGCTAAAACATTTTATCATTAACTATGTAATAAAAGATGATAGTAGCAATTAAGTGCTTACAATAATATTAATTTATCCTGATTTTTTTCAATTCCCCTGTCAGATGTGTAGAAACACTGCTGTACATACTTGGAAAACAGGCAATTTGAATGTATCAGTTGTTAGTTATAGCAGGATTTCTCAGTAGGTATTCTGTGTTACCCAGTTTGAATAAGTCTGAATAAGATACACATGAACATCGTTAGTGCTGTCAGGGCACTGCATAAAAAACATAAAGTTTTGAAACGAATAAAGAAGTTAGATGATTATTTCTCAGCCTGCATGTGATACTGTTCCCTTTGCAGACTACATTGTTTTTCATATTGCTGAAAGGTTAGTAAATGCATTGTCAGGTTTAGATTACTATTGTTTTTTCATTGTCTGCAAAACCAGCAAATATATTTTAATACAGAGGAATAATTATTCTTTGTCATAGCACCATTTACAAGGTGCAGGGGACTGATGAGGTTAATTGTACCTTCCATAGGGAGATGTGGCTTTAGCCGCTTAACGTGAAGTAGCTAATCCAAACTTATCACCTAGTCAGTAAAGTCAGGCATTTTTTCTTCAAAGGGGTATTAGAGGTTGATGAGAAATTGACTTCTGGAGATGGGTGTGTCTTTCCTCTCAGGGGAAGAAGTCTCCTGATGATTAGTTTACACCATTTGTCTAAGATGACAAAAATATCATGTTAAATATTTCAGTCACTGAAGTGCCTGAAGTCTTGCATCTAAAGATATCCTAACACTGAGTAGATCTGAAATACAACCTCTTGTAATTTTCAAGTTTTCAAATACTTGAACTTGCTCAAATCAGAAAATGCGAAAATTACAAGAGGCTGTATTTCAGATTGACTCAGTGTTGAGATATGGCCAAAACAGGAATATACTGTATTGTTGTAAAAGTACAGAGCTAGGGACAATCTCTAGAGATCAGCAGCAGAAAGGTTAAAACATATAGCTGAGCATCAGTGATTGATTCCTTCAGAGGACTGATATATAGTTATGCTAGTTACTTGGTTAACATCTCTCTAAAACAATAAATCTCTGTGTTTTTTTCCAAAATTCTGATTGGAAAATGTGGAAATATTACTGCATGTGCATTTTGTCCATTTCTTGTCAGCTCTTGTAAAAGAAGTGCTTGGATGTGGCAGGTGGTTGGATCCCCCCAGGAGAGGGTGCTTACTTGATTTCCTGGGGGCTGCTCTCCCCCGCCCCCCCCC
>JAWWEU010000111.1:90124774-90167981 GCA_035583155.1 Acropternis orthonyx
TGTCTCTTCATTCTAATTAATATTCCATCTTTGGCAAGGTTTTTATTCTTGGAGATGTTTCTTTGTACCACATCACTTGGATGTGGGAAAAATATTACAAAAGAGGCAGATAGGTCAAATATTTGGGTTAGTATGAAAAATGTTACCTGGGCAGTGTCCGAGAAACTGGAGCTGAAGCTAAAGATAAAACTAAAGCTCTTTTCCATGAAAACATAGAAACTAACACAAGTAGCTAGTTGGGTGAATATACTGAGTGTCCTAGCACGAATTTGGAATTCTATTTGCCTAAGTATCTATATCTGATAATGATGTGTACTTCTGCAAATTGGTATGTAGTTATTAATAACCAGGTGCTTCTTAAGCTCTCCAGTGCCTTCATTCTTTGGAGACAAAGAGGAAGGATTTCAAACAGTAAAGAATCAGATGAAATTTCCAGAATATAGTATTATATAACACTTCATAGTAAGTACTTTCACATGAACATGAATGCATGTGCTATATGTATAGAGTGTATAGCACATAAGGTAAGTGTATATTGAACTTTCTGAACTCAGATCTTATCACATGCTGCTCTGCATGCTACTGAATTAGAATATGAATACTGTGGTAGCCAGAGTGAAGGCCAAGGGAAATAGCTTTTTTTGAGCAATGTGACGCACCCAAGGGTCATGATAAACCACTACCTTCTTGTGTCATCCCTCTCTGTCACAGAAGTGTCACTGGATTCCCACAGCCTGGGACTGCAGGTGGCTTCAGCAACCACACTCATTGGGTACAGTCAGAGGGACCTACAGAGCCTCGTGCCATGCAAGGGAGAAATCTCTCTTCTGAGAGAATTTATAAGACACCTGCACTTCCAGGTAGCTATAGGTGGGCAATGCACTGGAAACAATCAGTTACCTGAGGCTTCAAATTCCCTTTGTATGGCTCAGTCAGTGCCTGGGATAAAAAAGGTGTTTTAAATTCTACGTAATGCAGACTGTGGAGCTAGGACCCAAGAAGTCTGAACAGCTCCAGGAACAGCTCAGCTCAACAGAGCTCATCTTCCTGAGTATACCTCAAGTGAGGCCATGTTAACATGACTGACATGGGAGCAGGAACTGCTTGAGAGAAAGGGAAATTTCTGAAGAAAGAAAATTTGTCTTAACTATGGCTGCAGACACCAGTGGCTACCTAGTGACTGTTGAAATTTCAGGTGCACAGTGAAAGAAGACTTGAATGCTTCGAGAATCACATGAAGTGTTATGGGGGTGCTGACCCCAAACACTAAGTTCTTTCGCTAACTTGTCTTTTAGTGAAGACACTAACAGGCTGTATTTCATACTTAAGGGTGGATTTCATCAGTCCTACAAGCAATTTTATTTTCTATTACAGTGCTAGCCTCATGTTGTCACTCTTGACTTGTTTAAAGCTCTTACTTTTAGTAATAAGGCACTAACAAATGACAGCACCAAGTACTTAGATGCAGAATCATGAAGACTTCAACAAAGCAAATAGCCTAGGCTTTTTGCTCCATTGACATTTAAGTTGGCTCACACACTCTTAACAAAATGTGAACTACCCATGTGGTTTCACTGTCCTCGGTGATCACCTGAAGGAGGCATGTCTGTCCCCACTGATTCTGCTCAGTGAGTCTAGTCAGTGGCAAGGAAATAGAAATGGAGACTCTTTGGGAGCTGTAAGTGGATAATCAGGAGATATAAGCAGTCACTTCATAGTCACTGCCTCTGCTGTAATTCCTGCAGAATAACCATGTCTACTTTGGGACTTAGGATGGTCTTTTTCACTTGCTACCCTTGCTTTGTAGTTTACATAAGCTGTGCTGTTCTTGCAGCTCTCCTAAAGTGAAGAACCAAAGCCATACTATTCCTTCATGTTCTTTCCTCATGCCCTACTTGCAGTTCAACAAAATTTTTCCATTCTTTCTTTTTCTGTGTTTTGAACTCAACTAGAACATAACAGGGCTGAAGTTCATTTCTTTCTAAACCTTCTCAATTGCCCTTATTTTCTTTCGAAAAATGTATTTTCTGCCTTTTTCTTTCCTTTTCCCTCTCAGCTGAGTTATATACAACTCACTTTTTTTTTTTTTTTACCTCACAAGCTCTAAGAGCAGCTATTTTTCTTTAAAGCAAAGTAAAACTCTTAAGTCCTTTATCTTCCATACCAATACCCGAAATCTTCCTGCTCTGTGACTCTGTATGATTTTCCATTTTTCTTCTTAATCCATACAAAGCAAAAATGCTCAGACAGGAGTTCCATCCAAACTTTCTGATCTATTTTGTCCCCTTTCAGGTGAGATTCAACTCATCTGTCTCTGGTATCTGTAGTAAACTAATCCCATGGTTCTGTGTGAGAAAGGTGTATTCAGACAGTAATTATTCCCACCCACTGGAGATGCATACTTTCTTTATAGTAATAGTGAAAGGCTGGAAAAACAGTTAGATTAGACCTAATGTAAGTAAATTGCATTCTCTGCTTGATTTCTCTGCTGCCTGCCTCTCCATCTACAACATATTCAAAAAGAATTTAGTCCTCACATTTATTACTGTGCAAAATACCTCTGCTAAATAAACTGGTTTCCGCTTAGCATGGTGCTCTCTCTCTCATTCTGGAAGTGTTTAAAGCCAGGTTGGATGGGGCTTTGAGAACCTGGTCTAGTGGAATGTGTCCCTGTCAACGGCAATGATCTTCAAGGTTCCTTTCAACCCAAACTATTCTATGATTCTATGTTCACAATATTGTATATCTCAGGTTGTGCAACTTTGCTCAGTGATTCCTTCCTCAAATCCAAAATTTCTGTTTGAGGGTGAAGAAAGATATGCCAGTGTAGCTTCATCATATTCAGGATTATGAGTTAGGTAGTTCCATTGCATATTACTCACCTTACTTTTCTTTCAGACACCTTCATGTCTTGCTTTCAAATCCTCTTGCCTAAGTGAAATATTTTCTAATTTTTCTATAAAAATGTGATAATTTTCTCATTCAGTACAAAAGAGCCATTTCTATAAAATACTCTGAAATGTAAAAAAAGAAATATAGGGTTTTTTTATCTTTCATCTATTGAGAAATAAAATCTTACTTTGCATTTGATTCTTGATGATGTATCCCCTCTGAGAAGCTTTGTCATGTTGTTGTCATTCAGATTGGAAAGAATAATTCATGGATGATTGAAGTTGTATGTTGGTCTCTAAATTGGCTATAAAGCTCAAGAAAAAGCTGAGCTTCTCCATGATCATATCGGTAAAAACCCTGCTTTGCAATTAACTTTAAAAAAGCAAGCAGACTCATGAGCCAAAGAAACAGATGGAAACAAAATGTTAAAAATATCACTATCAAAGAGATCAGGGAAATATTTTTACTCTCCCATGCTTTGGAGTTTCTGGTATGCTTATGTATTTACTCCCTGTTAAGGGTCCTGTAGGGGAGTAAAAATATGAGGTATGAAACAGATTTTTATGTACTTTACTGTAGAAATAAAATCTGTAAACATTTTTGGTGAAACTTTTTTTAGGTGAAAAAGAAATGTAAATTGCATAATGTTTTCAGCTGAAGGTTCTGCTGTTCACTATTCACATCAATAGTGCATTCAAATGCAACTCAGTACTCAAGTCCACTTGCCATGTCATAAAACAGATGGAAATATAAAAGTAACAATAAGAATGATATCTAGTATAGGAAAATCTGTCATATAAGGTTTGAGATATAGAGGTGGTTAATGTTTGAAGTCAAAAGTGAGAACAGTAGGTAACATGCTGTACAAACCGAATAAACTGGCCGTTCTTAAAAAAACAAACAGTGTCCTGTAAGGAAGAGATGCATTTAGATTACATGTGACAGGAATTTCCATGGAATTTGGAAGATTGTAGATGTGTGATTACCCTGTGGGACTCGTTGCTAGTGGGTATCATCAACACATTTCTGTAACAGGGTTCCATATAGATCTGCAGAGCAGCCTGTGTTAGACTTCTAAGGTTGTAGAATAAATTAAAACAAATTGTTATTAAGTCTCCTGCTCCTAACCACAAGACTACCCTTTTACTGACAAACTGCAAAACCCATTTTCTTCAGACAGATTATTTTGCAAAGAATAGCATGCCATTCATGTTAATAGCTGGTACCAAAGCCAGCTCCAGAGTGATGAAACACTGCCTTGACTGGCATAGCAATTTTGACACTTGCAGGAGTTTTTGTTTCCCTGCCTCTCTGAGACTCTAACAGGTACCACAAAGTACCACAGAGCACAGGGAGGGAGACTCTGACACTTTGTGGGATTCTGGTATGCCCAGGCTGTGTCATGGGGCAGGAGGAGGCTGCAAAGCAGCTGCGTGGCTGCACAGGGTTGTATCAGGAGGGAGTATATCTGGCACAGCTGGTGCTGCTAGAGAGGCAGTGAGAGGAAGAGACTGTGAGGAGAATGAATAGAAATATGTCTCCTTCTCCAGTGCGTGATTTATGTCTGGAGTCTACCTGCTGGTATCTGTTGTTATTGCCTTATGTTCCTTTGGTGGTCATGTTTCTCAATGAAGAATTTACAGTATTACTACATTTGTTAGGTCAACTGTGCCTGTCATTGTCAAGTCCCCTGGCAACCTACAGCACGTTCTTATTGTTTCATCAATTTGACACAGTCACTTCTTCTAGAGCTGAGAAATTGTTTGGGTTTGTTGTGGTGTGATTTAATAAGGGAACATGGGAAACGATCCCTTTGTACAAGGAGAAAATGAGAGATTAATCTGGGACACGCACTTTCTTTTGCTGTGGCACATTTTTGTTGCTGAGAAGGGAAAGCTAATGTCAACTATTTGCCCTATCCCCATACCAGCTGCTCTCAGCAATCTGACTGATTTCAATATTAATAGAAGAATGGCAGCACTCTTCTGCTAGAAATAACAACAACAACATCAACAATACTACTACTATTAATTGTTAATGTTATATTTTTTGTCATATTTTTAGTTTTGTGTTATTAATATGTTTTAAATATGTGAAGATATTTTCTTTGTATTTGTAGTTATTTTGTACTAATTACAATAGAAATAGGAATGATACTGATTGTTTCTCAGTGGTAACTTAAATGGGAGATGCAGATAGAATACAGATACCATAGGCAAACAAATATTAAGTTCTTTTCTGTGTCCTGCTGATTTGATGTAGATCTCTAAGGTTCTACTTAAAGAGAGGTGGTAGGTCTGGATTTTTGTTCAGATTTTTAAAATGAAAATCTGAACAAAAATCTGAACATTTTGTTGAATTTACATGTTCCATAGGTAGATTATCTGCGTTTCAAAAGAAGATGTCATTATTTCTAGAGGCCCAGAAATCTAGGGAAACAGTTATACTCCTGAGAAGAATTCTCTCTCATAACAATATTAGACTTTAAGATTGTGGTTCTTAATCAGCTAGGCCTGCCAAACACTTACTTATTAGCTACCTTATCCACCAGTAACTAATCTTCTGGGGAATGACTGTATGAACTGGGTAAAGACCGAGTACTCAGTCCCCTACTACATCTTTTGAAACTTTAATAATAATTGGCTTCAGGGATGTAGTTTGACAGTGATTTATTTAGTGGCTACCAAGAAAATAATTCTGGACCTGTGCTGGAGAAAAGTAAGTAGTCAGTAGTTATTCATTAATTATTACTTAAGAACCAAATCACCTTCCACATTTGTAAAATGAATCAGAGATATTAAGTCATGATGATATTTTTATCTATCCTACAATTTACAGAAACTTATTACTTCAAAGGCAAAGCTAATCTGCAGATGATATAAAAGACGAACTCTAAACAGTATGTGAAGGCTGCATGACTGCTTCTACTAATTCTAAAAGATTGTGGAAATAGGTTATTGTAAATTAATAAGGATCTGTCTTTTGACTAGTGGGGTGTCTAGACTTGTATATAGGCTAATTTAGATTAATACTAGACTAATATATGCAGTTTAGAGTCATCATTTAAAGAGACACATCTTTAATCATAACAAGTCCAACTGGAGAAGACAAATTCTTGCTTCTTTAGTCAATAATTTTTGCTTTTTTCATGTTCTTTAAAAACTTTATAGGAATGTACTTCCAATTTATGTTACTTCATGTAATGTAATTACGTATTTAGTCAAATAACATTAGCCTGAAGACAACAGATATATACAAAATTTGGAAAATTACCTGCCATTGGTAGTGTTTGAAATGAGTATGTGTGTAGCTTTATTTTTAAAATAAGTGTAAGCATCATTAGTATGAATGAACATCACATTTCTGTTTTTAGATACTAGTTTATAGGATTTATACCTTCTAGAAATACTGATGTAAAGAATTAATTGGAACTGAATTTAATTTGCTATTTTTTCATGATTTATGGGTTTTCACCTGAAAAATGTTGATTCAGTAGATGGAAATTTAACAGGCAACATTTCAGGACCTTTCAAGAAATACTTGTAGAATTTACATCAAAAGTTGACTGATGTCAGGGGGTGACAGCCAAACTTTATTTTGAACAATACAAGGACATAAAAACCTCAGTGTGACGGGTGTTAGACAGGAAATTCAACCATCTTTGGAGAGGAAATTAAACATGTAGATAATAAGGGATTGAGCAGTGCCTTTACAAAGACAAGAGCCTCAGATTTCTGTTTCTGGAGTAAAAAAAACTTCTTGATACAAACTGTAGGAAGATTTTCAGATTCTTTAAAATTTCTGCTAATTTATTAACCAGCCACAGTTCATTAGCTGTTAATAAACTTCTAAATAATGGCCATGTTCATAAAGAGGTGAAATCTGGTGAATCCCAGACCAAAGGGAAAGATGACATGAGGAAAAGTGGATGTGACAAAACTCTTTTCTTGCTTTTACCTATACAATTTTTACTCTGTATTACTATTTACTTAAAATTTTATTCTGTGCTTTCACCTGCCTTTCCTCAGGGAGCACTGATCTTACTTAACCTCTTCTTACTTTATCAACCAAAAGAATCCTCCTTGACATCTGAAGATGGAGGATGCTTCAGTAATATTCAAAGTTTGAGAAGTCTTTGGCTATGGATGACTTTGTTGACTTCTCAGGGAATTATCTGACAGCCTTGTGCTGGGCCAGCTAGAGAGTCTTCTCACAGACTCGCAGCTGGCAGTGCTCCTTGCCCCAAAGGAGAGGTCAAAAAGGTGCATTTGTGCCTACTGGCCACTGCTGAAGGAGGTCTGCTCTAGTCTGGGTAATTTGCTACAGGAGAGATTAGGATTACTTGCACCAACCTAGAGTGCCTCAGCATGAGGCTTTGAACTTCCACTTGAAGGGTGGTGGTGAATGGCTACTTATGGTGATCTTTGACTGTGGATTTGAAAGATCTGCAAAAAGTCTTCTGATCATATCCTCAGGAAGAATGGAGGACTTTACTCCCAGAAATGTAGATAAAGAAATAATTTTTTTTCACATTTTTTTCATATCTTGTATAAAATTTCACACTTGATCTATTGAGTTTATTGTACTAAGTGGAAGTTAATACCTTATGTAGTTTAACTTGAATAACCATACATAGATTGACAAAAGAGAAGCAGAGTGAGAAAACAAGAGGTTGGTGAAATGAAGTTATGGTGCCCAGCTCTCTGCTCCATTGTGGAAGTTATACTCAGATGTTGCTGCTTTCATGTCAAGAAGTTTATATAGCCCTACAGCTGCTGTAATGCAGTTAAGAAGACAATTCCGTAACAGTAAATCATAAATGCATAAACTTCCCTTTAAAATTGCTGCCTGTGGTGAAGGAGACTGCAGTCCTCCTCGGGAGGTCTCGAGAAAGGTTTAGTAGAAGACAAGTGCCCTTTTTATCATATTTCTGTATCCATGCACTTTACAAAGTCATTGAAGAAACATAGCAACTGTATTCTGTCAGTTTTCAGTGGAAAATAGGTATCCAGCTGCTATTTGTGTTCCTAAAAATACTCAATAAACCAGTTAAGGTATCTCTCAGAAATTCCTGACTTTACCATGCATTCTCTTCTCAACTTGAGATAAAAGTTTAAGTTATAAACCATTCCAAAGAATAAGAGATTTTATACAGGATGTCAGGGGGAAATATATGTGTTTATTTGCAAAACTGTTTCATTATCCATAGCTTTTTCTAATTTTTGTTTTTACTCTCCATGCCATAATTTCCCGCTATTTTTAGGAGAACAGCCTGTATTCCAGTGTTCATTATTTTGTTTGACAAGAACATTCCTCTTCACTTGTAGCATCCAGCACAGAGTCTGATGTAAACGGCCTTGGAAATCCAACTCTCCTTCACCTGTTCTCTCATATTGAATTTATTAAGCAGCAGATGGCCAGGGACAACGTGCAGTTTGTCAGATTTGAATCAGTAGACCTCCATGGTGTGTCAAGATCAAAGAATGTTCCTTCTCGATTTTTTCATGTAAGTTTTTTGGTTTCTAGCTGTACCTTTACGTGTTCTCATGCCCGTATCCCTTAATTATATTTTTTCCATAGTGCAGGCAGCAACTCAGAAGAAATTTTCTGTTCCCTCTGCTTGTTCATGTTCCCAAAGGATCTAGATTTCTTTCATCATTGCAATCATCTATTCCTCTGTTACCCCAAATAGTAATCTAATTAAATAAGGCTAGTTATTTCAGTTCTTTGAAGTTCTAATAATACCCTATCTCAAAATTATCTTTTGAGGTTCAATGCGTTATAAAAAGTTTGGTTTATTGAACATCAGTAAGTTGCGAAAAAAAAAGTAAATACTGAAAGAAAGAAGATGACTGAATGAAAATCACTGTTTTATATGAGAAATTTTATACTTGTCAATAACACAGGAAACTACCATTGAATTGAACGATGACTTAAGCTTAAGCTCTACTAGGGGAGGTTTAGGTTAGATATTCAGAAGAAATTTTTTACAGAAAGAGTAATCAGGCATTGGAATTGCCTACCTAGAGAGGTGGTGGATTCACCATCCCTGGAAGTTTTTAAAATGAGACTGGATGTGGCACTCAGTGCCATGATCAAGTAATCACAGTGGTGTTGGATCAAGGGTTGGACTTGATCTCAGAGATCTCTTCCAACCCAGCTGATTCTATGATTCTATGACTTAGTACCAATATTTGCCATAGTAGTGATTCAGGAAGTAAGAGTCAAATTAGGAAGTGATCCTTGCCATGTTTATCCTTGATTGATCAGGCTTTTCAGTATATTGCTTCTGTGATACTTCATGTGCATAACTGTATTATACTTTCACTCGCATATCACTATGAATATTTTAAACTTTACTGAGCGATTGCAAAAAACACATGAACGTGAAGGGTTGTAGAACACTTTTGTTTCAAGTTCCTTCTGAAGCCTGGGCTGTGTTTTCATTATTTTCCTTTTAGATATTGCTAAAATACAATTGTGTCATCTAGGTATCCTTTGCTCTCTCTAATGCCACCTGGATATGAAAAGAAACTTTTTCTCAGGCACTTTAATTCTTGTGAAGGGTTGTACGTTAATTGGTGCTTCTCTTTCAGTTGTTATATTAAATTGCAAATGTCTAGATCAGCTTGTTCAAAGGCAGCTTTTGTGTTGACCTTACTTGTGGTCTGAACAACTTGGAGCTGTGACACTCTAAATTTTTGAACACTAAAAAAGTGTGTATGTGTAGACACATACACACACACATAAAGAGAAGGTTTTGGGGTAGCAGGGTTGGAGGAGGGAGAGCTACTACTACAGAGTAATCACCTTGAACACCTTTTCAGTGCCAAATGGACATCTTGGAGCAGAGCTCACCAGAGTGTGCAGTTGTCGTTTTGGGTGTCCCACAGGGAAAATTGATATTGTTGACTGTCACCTACCTAAGAGAGGACAGACTTAATCAATTAATTAATTAATCAATAAATCAATTAATTAATCCATTCATTCATTCATTCTAAGAGAAGCTACCATATGCAGTTTGAAGTATTGGAACAATTTTCCGTCTGGATAGGCAAAACATGTTTTTTTCAGCTCAGAGCTTCCCCCCTACTAGGTTTATTCTGTCTCTTCTGCTCACTCAGATGACAATCCTTTCCCTTAGAAGAGTAAAGGTAAGATGTAAACATGATCTAAATTTTATTTGATAGAACTTGGAGAAATTGCAGTTTTCATCAGATGTTTGAATGTAAGGTAGGTTGTAAACGTGCTTGTTTGAAGGTAGATGATCTTTCCTTGGGGGTTCTATCTGCATTTCATTTGCATCAGCTGAAACTGAAGGTTTCTGTTTAAATGAAGAAGAAAGTATAATTACAAGTTTTTCTCACTTGGAGGTGCTTTCTTGCGTTTTACCCCAAACTTATTAAGTCCAGAAAGTGATACTTTTCTGTTAAATGTTGCATCTGAAAAAAAGACACATGTTATGGCATTTAAAGAGAAGTTACAGCTTGAATTTATATTGTCATGAATCTTGTGTGGTGACCTGGGTCTACATAAAGGAAATGCTCAGAGGATGTAGAAGCTAGATAGACTAGCTATAGATATTTTGACTTGCAAAGTTTGTACCTGACTGGTGATGCCCATAATTATATAGCCTATGAAAGATAGATGTTGAAAAATTTTTGGTTCTTTATAGAAATCTAAAAAATTATCATTGGGGTAACTGATGCCAGAGATTTCATACCAATCTTGCAAAAAATTGTTCTGCTTTATAATGACATAGCAACTGGCTCTTACCCTCTACTTTAGTAATCACTGCATTTTAGCATTCTTTTAGGAAAAATGCTATTGTTCTTGATGAGAATCTGAGTTTTACATATTTTACATGTATTAAAATACCATTGAGCTCTTTCAGTAATATATCATTCTGCTCTGTGTTTAGGAAAAAGCAATTCATGGCGTTGCCATGCCCAGAAGTTATCTTGAGCTGACACTGAATCCTAAAGATAATGAATTAGATTACATAAATGCAACCAATTTTAATTGTGACATAATTCTGAATCCTGATTTATCAACATTTCGAATACTGCCCTGGACTGAGCAGACTGCAAGAGTGATATGTGATTCCTTCACCGTGCTGGGCAACCCACTAATGACCTCACCGAGGCACATTGCCAAGAAACAGCTGAGCCAGCTTCAGGACAATGGTTTTTCTCTGCACTCTGCATTCACTTATGAATTTTGTATTTACGGTATTACTGAGGTTGTAAATTCAAAGACAATATCCTTTCCTGCAGCTACGATACTAAATAACCATGACCAGACTTTCATTCAGGAGCTCATTGAAGGAATGTATTATGCTGGTGCCAACATTGAAAGCTTTTCTTCTTCCAGTGGGCCTGGGCAAATGGAGATCACTTTTCATCCAGCATTTGGCATAGATGCTGCTGACAGTGCCTTCACATTTAGAACAGGCATTAAAGAGGTGGCTAAGAAGTATAACTATGTGGCTAGCTTTTTCTCAGAATCAGGATTCTACAATTCGGGGGCTCTGTCACATAGCCTATGGGATTTGAATGGGCAGAAGAATTTGTTTTCTGTTGGTTATGGAGTTGAGGAGCTCTCAGAGCTTGGAAAAAATTGGTTATCAGGCCTCTTGGCACACACAGCTGCTATCAGCTGCTTGATGGCTCCTACCACCAGTTGCCGTAAACCTTATTCCAAATACAGTAAAGAATCAAAAGAGACTGTAAATGCAAAATGGGCATATAATGATAACAGCTGTGCCTTTAATGTCAAATGTCATGGTGGAAAAGGCACTCAAATAGAGAATAAATTAAGTTCTGCTGCAGCAAACCCATACCTGGTCCTTGCTGCCATTATTGCTGCAGGTCTAGATGGAGTAAAGAGAGGACTTAGGTATGATGATATGCTCGAAGAGGAAGATCCCACTGGTGATCTGAAACATTCGTCAGTCCCTTTGAAACTAGAAGATGCTCTTGTTGCTCTTGAGAAAGACTCGTGCATTACGGAAGCATTAGGTGAAACTTTTATCCGATACTTTGTTGCCATGAAACATTATGAGTTAGAAACTGAAGAAATGGATAGTGAAAGAAATAAATGTCTGGGGTATTTTATTTAGAAGGAGCACTCTTCTGTAGTGATGTTGTGTAAATGCACACAGAGAATGGATAAGATTCTTGAAATTAGTAAATATATTTTGAAATGTTTTTAATGCTTTGGGATTCCCCCCCCTTTGTATATTACATAGTGATTACACTTCATTGTCCCTATATATTCATGGTAGTGCAAAGCTGATACATTAATGAAATAGCATTAACAGGATTTTACAAAACAGGTGTGTTTTTTTGAACAGACCTGCTGGTGAAAAGAATAAAAGAGAAGGTGAAATGGAGAGTAGTAACTATACAACTGTAACAGGACTCCATAATGCGCAGAAAAGTAGAAGTAATGGAGACAGTGATGAGTGTGGGGTTTAGAACTGAGGAAGGAGGGGAATGTCTTGCTCAGAATGGTTATAGGATTTATCCCAACCTATTCAATAGCTGATGGCTTGCTAAATCAGAAAAATCTGAGTTTGATTTAAAATATAGGCCTGAACAAATAAAACTGTAGAGAGAAGGGCAAAGGACTGAGGCTGTAGAACCTGAGAGCCAGTAAACAGTATCTTAATGGCCATAAATAAAAAAGACATGAGGAATTATAGAATAACTTATACATCATGAATTCCACAGCTGAATGAAGTTTGCAAGAATTATAGTGAATAAAGATACCAAAAGAAATCAAATGGTGGCTTGAAGAGGGAAAAATTCATAGAAAGGCATCAGTGTCAGGCCATTGTGCAATAAAAAATGAGCTGGTATTTTGTCTGTTTTGGTAGTCAATGTGTTAATTCCCAGTTGAATGGCAAATGAGGGGGAAAAGGGCAGAGATGGCAGAGAATTTACAGCTGTATTGGATTTTACAGCTGTATTTGGAAACTTGATTTTATCAAGCATAAGGAAGATAACCATGAAGAGGGGAACAGAAAGTGCAGATTAAAACCAGAAAGGAGGAGTGAAGGTGCAGATTCAAAGACTGTGAAATTGTGGTTAAAAGAGAGGAAAGAAGACCCATCCTAAAATTAGAAATGGCAGCTGGTGTAGAGAAAAATAACTTTTTTGGAATGGCAGGAGGTGGGTTTTAGATTTGCTCTTTGTTTATGTTACTATTGCTGCTGTCATCCTTTATTATTAAACCGTGTTTCATACTCCACCTCCACATTAACAGTGATTTCTGATTTTTTTTATCTTGTCACAATATTTTGATTCATGTGTAGGAACTTGTGAGTTGAAAGGATTTGGTCATCAATGGAATGAAAACAAGATTCAGCCAATGCCTCTGTCAGCTTGCAGGAAGGTGTGAACAGAAATGTGCTAGTTGCCTACTGATGGATCTTCCATGTTTCTCCTACATAACGTTGTACTTAAAAATGTAACACCTGGTATGCTAAAGCTTTTTGTATGACTCCAAACAACAACTCATTTTGTATTCTAGCAAGAGGAAATAAATAATCTAAGGAAATATGATGAATAAATTTCCTTGTCTCAGTCCATGGTTGGTGGGTGGACTTGATTCTCTCTCTGACTCACCTGACACTTTTTTTTTGCATGCTCCGTTTTGGGACATATTGATACAGGCTGATTTGCATTGGCCATGTCTAGCCTTGCATTTAAACAGAACTTCCCTTTCTGAAAAAAATGCTTCTCCTTTGCTGCTCTAACACTTCTTGAGGGGCTCTGGAAATCTCTCTTCTGTCTTCTCTTTCTGGTTACTTCCCATTTCCATTTTCACAAGCTCTTGGCAGAAGACACACATAAAAATTATTTCCTTGCTCAGACAGCTTATTTACCATACACATTATTTAGTTCCAGCAGTCACACAGATTAATAGCTATTCCTTGGTGTGGGTTTATAAGACATTTTGTCATTTGCCATGGATTTATAATTATCTGTCACTGTGTACAGTCACTTTTAAAGAGATAATATATATTGAACTTCTATAACTGAATTTAATGAACATGAAGTTTATTACATATACTACATGTATTATCCATATTGTTTTCTTACCACAGCATTGAAGAAATAACATCAGACCTAAACCTCTTGCTGTATATGTCCAACTACCTGATTAGATGCATAGAAAGCCATTATTTATAAAAAAAAATCCAGCTGTCTAGAACTGATGTTTTACAAGTTATTTTTTAGCAAGATAAGGTAAATCAATAAGATAAATCTACATATATTTCTGAGTAGTACTTAATGACATAGACTCTGAAAAGACTATATGATTAAATGAAAACATTTCATGTTTCTGGCAAAAGAATGCCTTTTTTTTCCCCTTTTGTTTTAACGAGAGAGTTCACAAGTGCAGCTTGAAGCTAGTGTGTCCCAAACTTTGGTCAATATGTTGTTCAATACTGTTTCCTAAATATATTCCCTATAATAAAAATGGAATAACTCCACTTCCATGGGAAAATATAAAAAAATTTATTTCAAAATAAACAGTTATGAATTTTTAAAGTTGTGTGCATCCCCAACCAAATTTTCATGCATATTCCTCAGAAAGGTAACAAGATAAAGATAACTATTTCATACCGCTCAGTTGAAATGAATTACTATTGATTATTGTATCAGTAACATTTCTTATTCAAGTGTCATCTGAAAATATTCTTCACTGTTCTGCAATCTGAGTTCAACATCTAGAGCATTTTTCATTAGATAATGTAAACATGTGCAGTGTTATAAATTTAAAAATACCCAAACATTTCATATATGAGTTTTGCATAAGATCCTGATGGTTTTCCAGGATCATAGAATTGTAGAACCATAGAATGGTTTGAGTTGAAAGGGATTTTAATGATCATCTAATTCCAAACCTCTTGCCATGGGCAAGGACACCTTCTACTGGACCAGGTTTTCTTGGAGTCCCATGCAACCTGACCTTGAACACTTCCAGGGATGGAGCATTCATGCTGCTCTAGGCAACCTGTTCCAGTGCCTCAGTGCCCTCAGAGTAAAGAATTTCTTCATATTACCTACTTTAACCTACCCTCTCTCAGTTTAAAGACATTTCCCCTTGTCCTGTTACTACATGCCCTTGTAAAAAGTCCCTCTCCAGCCTTCTTGTAAGCCCCCTTCAGGTACTGGAAGAAGCTATAAGGTCTGCCCAGAGCCTTCTTTTCCCTAGGCTGAATAACCCCAGCTCTCTCAACTTGCTTGCATAGGAGAGGTGCTCCAGCCCCTCTGATCATCTTCATGGCCTCTTCTGGACTTGCTCTAACAGATCCATGCCCTTCTTATGTTGGAGGCCCCAGAGGTGGACACAGCCCTCCAGGTGGGTTCTCATGAAAGCTAAACAGAGGGAGAAAATCACCTTCCTCCACCACTGGCCACACTTCTTTTGATGCAACCCAGGATGCAATTGGCTTTCTCAACTGCAAGCATAGGTCATGTTGAACTTCTTATCAACACACAACCCCAAGTCCTTGCCATGTTTTTGCACACAAATGTTTTTTTGTGTAATTCAGCCCATACCAATACTACTACTTCTGCTACAAAAGTCATAGGAGCCATCCCACTATGCCTCTGTGATGCCAGTAAGACCACAGCCCTGCAGGCACATGCATATCCCTAACTCCTCTTGTTTATTGCCTGTGCTGTGTACATTTGCACAGAGGCATTTAAGCAGGGTGCCTTATGAAGCTGACTTACTGATTGAATGCTACAGTCAGATGTTGCAAAGTTTTATGTAAGAAATTTCTGATATTAATAAAGCCATTTTTAATCTTTTCAGCTTTAAGCAGACTACATATTTATATAATTGTTGACAGTGTTGCTACTTTTGACATTGAGCTGTATCATGACTGCTTTTTCTACATGTTTTTCTGTGCCAGGCTTTGGTTCCACAACACAGAATTACAAGGAGCATTTCTATAAACTCATAAGCTATTTAACATTCTGGAAGGTAGCTTTTGCAATGTCAGCATGTTAAAGGCATAATGGAAGTTTGTAATTCTACATATGCTGGTAAATAAACAGTTGCTAGGCTAGTTAAGGTTTTTGATCAATACCATTAATAATCACTAAATAATCATTCCCTCAAAATAGTGAAGTAACTTTTTTGTTCTAGAAGAAATAGAAACCCTTGTTATAATTAACATCTAGGGTATATGGATTTCTGTGAAGGAAAATTCCATATTGCATAAGTTGTGTTACTTATTTAGCATTTCCATCACTACTATACATCAACCAATCTTTTCACTAAAGAGCAAACTTATGGTCCTGCTTATAATGTGAATTGGCAGTTTTTACACAGATCCAGAGGTAGATATAAATTTAGGTGTCATTTTTCAAAAGTCATTTATTAATAGCAACAGTTAATCTGAAACTAGGAGCAAACATAATGAGAATTCATTGTATGATTTCAGTGGACCAGGAAATACAGTAAATTTAGAAAAATCTAAAAATATAAATGGATAATTATAAAATATTTACTTGTCAAAATGGAAGAATGTATAGAATAGGATTTAACAGGCATCTGTCCTGGAGTCCAGCATTTGTTGTTTTCTCTAATCACAGCTAATGAAACAGAGAACAGGCATACTGTCTTTGAAAACACCAAACTTGTGTTGCTGTTTTCACTACTTATGTCAGAGAACAAAATAAAAGAAAAATTGGTGTTAACAACTTGGAGAAATATTCTGGAACAAATATGTACTTCAACAAGAGTAAGTGCAGGATGCTACACTGAGACAAGGATGTGAACTGCCTCGGTATGTTCTTGTTCAGAGAGGAGTCTGGGCTGAGTACATTTCACTGGCCCAGCAATTTCTGAAAAGAGGCAGGTCAGGAGACATAAACAAGGGTATAACTTGCAAGAATAAGAAACTGATAGTTTTGGTCAATTAAATTCTTCTCAGGACTTGACAATAAGGTGACACACTTCAAACACCTGTAGATTTATTGGAGAAAATCCAGGGCACCAAAGCAAATGGACATAAGTCTAGCCAGGACCTATTGATGGGAATAACTGAATTAGTGGGTGTAGCTCAGAGAGAGGAGACGGGATATAGGTGTTGCTAGCGGTTTTCAGACATGTAAGATGTAGCTAAGGAGCAGAATATTATCTTTTCTTCCTGTCCATTGCAGTTAGGACAGAACAACTGGTTTTTATCAAAGATTTAGATTAAACAGTCTGGAATATTTCATAGTGTTAAGGAGAGTGAAATTGGTACCAGGCAGATATCTGTAGAAAGCAGCAGCATTTTGATAAAGGACTCCAAAGTATAATTTATGATGTACCAAGACAGTACATCCTGGTGCGTGGTACCTGCATAATGTTTACAGGTGTAATAGGGTGGCTCGTTTTCTGTGTTTGCTGGGGTCTTATGTTGCTGTGTGATCATGGAACAGAGTGCTGGACTGTGCTCATGGCTGACTTTATAGGAAAGGAAAATACTTTATCTATTTCAGAAGATAAAAGAAATAGCTAAAGCAAATTATTTTTAAGGGAGAAATCCATCAATAATGGCTGTATGCAGGCAGAAGACAGACCAGAAGATACAGACTAGCAAAGCTGTCAGAAAACTGGCTTACAGCTATGGTTAGACATATCATGTAAGGAAGCAGTGAAAATGTATTGAAAAACTATACTATCATTGCTCAGGTAAATTTTATGTTGAATGTATGCAATGAACAGTACCTCACACCCCTTGTACACAACATGTCTTGGTCTATTTAGGGATACAGGACCAGAAAAACAACACAAAAACTACAGAGCCCTCCACAGTGCAGCTTATTTTCAATTTGAAAACGTCATGCTTCTAACCAGGCTTCAGGTTTTGAGAGATATGAAAAGAGAATTTGATTTTTAAACATTTTTCCAGCATGTAAAACTGCTGATACCACTTACACAAGTGAATATTCAGATTTTCCTCTTTCAGGCCCCAGCCAGAGGGCAGCAATACACTGTGCAATGTTCCTCTGAGCTCTCATGTTGTGCTGAAAAACACCCCATTAAAATATGCCCTTATATTTTATATATGTACTTCTAATATTTTTGAAAAAAAGATACTGTGACAGCTGAAAGTTAATGCATGTCTGTCATTTGTTTAGTTAAGCTCAATTAACTGTTGCATCTGCATGGCCTTTTCAAGAAAACGAAGTACCATAGAACTCAAAACACTGTTTTCATTCTCCATAACACCATCTAAATATTAATCTAGTAAAAGGCTTTTGTCTTATTAGTGTGCATGTGTATGATCTTTATGTATTCTTTAATAATGTTGCAACAAAAGCACAAATAGTTTAATGGCAGTATTCAGTTTTTGTAGTTTGATGTAGGCCATTACTTGAAATGTCTTTCATATTTCAATCTTATTTAAGTCCTTTGGGAAATCTGTTCACTTGTAGGGACTCCCATTTCACTTGAACTCTTGCATCCTTTTTCCTGTCTGCTGGAGGAAAATGATAAATGCATAGTGAATAAACAAACTCTAGACACACCTATTTCAATGCCCTTTTTATTTCTGAGCAGAAACATAACTTTACCCAGAATTTGAATTAATGGAATTTAGATACATATTCTAGATATCAGTCAGCACATGGGATAGCCAGTTTTCAGTGGTTCTGATTACATATATCTATATGGCTTTGCTCTGCAAGTTTGCTACCACAACTCACATTTTTCAAATACTGAATTTCTTCACAAATTTGTAGTATAAAGTCTTAACAATCCTTTACCTCCAACTCTTTCTTTGCAATATCCTCATGTGGTTTTTTTTAATTTTTTTTTGTTTGGTTGGTTGGTTGGTTTTTTGTGTGTGTGCCATTATTTTTTTGTTTTTAACTAAAGGGCTGAATTATGTTCAAAATTCTTCAAATGCTTGAAATAAAAATTGATCATGCAAGGTTGTTGTGGAGCAGTAATGTAGCTGCTCTGGAACTCTGCTGTTTTGACAAATTTTAGTAACACCAGCTGTTGAAAACATACAAATGTGGTCCTGGGGTATGGCAGTAAAGGAAGTAAAGGAGAGGAACTATTTGGAAGGAATTCCACTAAATGTATGTTAGTCTTGAGCAACGGCAGAAAGATGTGAAGAGAGCTGACCAGGTGAGAGTGCTTTGCACAAGCTCTAATTCATCACCTGAGAAAACCAGAACAGCTCCTGGATGAAGAATGACAGGCTGAAGGTGAGAAATCACTTGGATGAGTTAGCAACTACAGAGCAATTTTTTTTGATGGAAGGTATGCAATAACAGTTCAATTTAATCCTTAATTTCAGAGTGTTTTTTGATTTCTTTGCTGACACTAAGCTCTCTTAACAACATCCACAAATAGAGTCTTCTACCATCTCACACTGGCCATATTCCCTCTTGGTAAATGTTCTGTCCTTAGTTTTTTGTTCTTATTTTTTATTTATTTTGTTTTGTTTTGTTTTTTGTTTGGCTTATAAGGCTACAGTATACCTGAGATGTAACCTGTCACCACACACAGAATTGCAGCTAGTACATAACAATTTTTGTGCCTCTTCCATACACATCTACATGGTGTAGAGTGTGTAGCATTTTCTATAGAATATCACATTGAATTCAAAGCTATTTGGCATAGACTCACTCCATCAAATTTTAGGCACTTAAGTGGCACACCTCAGCTAGGATCTTAGCCCCCACAGCACTTCTGGCTGCTCAGTGGCAAGCAAGAAAAATCTCCAAAGGGCAAATAAAATGCATTTTTTTCTATAGTGTACTGTTTAAGTTCTCAAAGTTAAGGCTAAGGACAACCTTACTGAAACCTCCTTTCTTACACCTTGTTCAACAGTGTACTGGGTCTGGTTGGCATGGAGTTGATTTTCTTCACAGGAATCCATATGGTGCTGTGTTTAGAATTTGTGAGTAAAACAGTGTTGGTAACACATTGTCTTAGCTATTGCTGAGCAGGACTTACACAGCATCAGGGTCTTGTCCATTTCTCACTGTGTGTCTCCAGCAAGCAGGATGAGGTGGACAAGAAATTGGGAGCAGACAGAGCTGCAACAGCTGGCCTAAATTTACCAAAGTGATATAATGTACAATATGATGTTGTAGTCAGCAATAAATCTGGGAAACTGTCTTTTCAATGTAGGCATTACCTGGAGGCTGACTGCATATGGATCTGCTTGTGGGAATTGATGAGTGACTGTCTTTACATCACTTGGAGTTTTTTCTTGCTTTCCTTCACTTATTAAATTGTGTTTCTCTCTACTCATGAGCTTTTCTTGTGTTAGCTCTTCCAATTCTCTCCAATCATCCTGATGGAAGGGTGGGTGAGTGAGAGGCTGTGGGAGTGTTTAGTTGCTAACCACAGTCAACCCACCACAAACTGTTATTTGAATACTTGTGCCCCTGGCCCAAGACAGACTTAAGTGAAAGACAGTGCATAAGCTAAAAACCTTGGAATTTTTCCAGGAGTGAGTAATGATCTGTAGTGTTGGTAATACCAGGATTTTTGTGGAAGACATGGACAAGTCTGAGGGTTTTGGGAACTGGAAGAGATGAGGCATATATAGCATACTGACTATGCCTGGGCATTAAATGTCTTAGAGAAAATTTTGTTTTCTGTATGACACTTTTTTTAGTGACTGGATTAGAAGAAACATGCTTTAATCCAGATTCTGTGTTCTGGAGGCTGTTTTTCGCATTTAAGTATTTCATTGGCTGCAGAAATTTTGCCAAATAGTCACAAAGTGAAATCTTCTGTGCCTCCTCTAAATCTGAGTGTCTCACACTGGAGCCACAGTCACAGCTACATGATAGTGGAAGTGAGAAAAGAATCTCACAGTGAAGCTACACCATAGGTTTCTGTATATAGTACAGTAAATCAATATAAATTTACAACAGAATTACATGCTAAGCTTCTCTGTAATATGTGCTAAATTATGGAGATTCACGATAGGGTTCACCTTTAAGCTCCCATGTAATATACAATAAATCACTAAGTTATAGCAAGGCCCATCAAGCACCTTGCTTTATTTGGGCTATTATTATTATTGCTGTAGTGATATGAGGGTATCTGTCATTGACTGGTAAAGTTAAGGAAAATGGTAAATCAGTTTGACTTTGAGGATGTATATGGAACTTGGTCACCTTTCGCTGATTCAAATTTGTGCTTCCTTTGGGATGCTCACAGTTCTGCTTGGAAACATGGTAGCTTTGCAACACAGAGGGATGTCTTAACAAAAAAAAACTTTAAACATCAAAACTCAGTGAGGTTGTCTCTTTAGTGCAAGTATTCTGCACATTGCTTCATCACTGCTGACCTACTGACCTTGTTTCACAGTGAGGATGAACTAGTCCTGGGGTTCTCTAGGCTGCCTTAGCAGCACATGCATTTATTAAATAAATAGTTGAAAGTAACTTTCAGCTCTCTTTTGGGGATACTTTCCATTGATGCTGTCAGAACCAACCATGCAACTCATACCACTTGTATGAGATATGCTCTGCATTTATGTACTGCATTGGGCACCTTAAAAAATGGAAGCACACCAAACACATCTGCTTGTTGAAACCAGTTGATTAATCACACAATATCTGCCTTGCATTTTACCTGTTGTTTGAAACCACAAATCTTGGGAAAAGACAGAGGTCAACTCTTGCTTTTCTGTGATAGCAGAGGGTGCTGTGTCTCTCTGAGCGCACAGTGTGACCTGGAAACCTGTTGCTTCATAAACTCATGACCTTGTGGATATGAAATTCAAAGAGGTATTGAAACATTGGCTTTGTCAAAGATAATCCTGAAGGCAAACGCTTCTAACATTTTCTGTCTTTCCACACATCCTCAGTGTGGCACTTCCTGAACCTGATGAACTACTAGACATAAAATTAGTTCATATGAGCACCAGCATCTCTATGTTATGTTGTCTGTACATACAGAAACACAGAGAAGTAATGATACATGGAAGGGAGCCCAAATAATACCCTGCTCTGGGTCCTCCCATCCATCAGCTCACCATGAGCTTATCTCCACAATCCCAGAGAAGCACAGAGCCCTTAGGCATTTGGGAACACAAATTAGGGATTCAGAGGAAAGAACACTCTGCTTGGGTCCCTCTCAGAACTGTTCCAGTAGTTCATATGCGGTGTATATGTGTGTTCCGTGTGCCTGTGCCTGTGCCTACTGGGTTTATCTGCTCAGCCTTGCTACTGTTGGACTTGTGGCATGAAGCTGTGGCAGCCTTGCCTCTCTTGGGCTGCTCGATCCAGCACGGTGTAGTTTCCCCCTACATCATACACATAATATGTTTTAAAAATGAGGTTGGACAGATTCTTCTCACAGTCATACACAAGATAAATGCCCATAAACTCAGAGCAGAGGAGGAAAGTCCATATACTTTGCTTCTGCCATATCACATCTTATTTAAAGTGCAAAAAAAAAATGTAGATAATCAAATTTAAATTTGAACAGGAAGGCCAAACAATACACATCCAAGCTGACAGTCAAACACTGGCACCATCTTAATTTGTCTCCTTCAGTAGATTACTATCCCAGCAGTTCTGTGTAACCTGCCACCATGTGCACACTCTCATCAAGCAAATTTCAGAGTACAACGTATAGTTTTTGAAGCATCAAAATTTTTCCCAAAAGCTCCCATGAAATTTATTTCTTAGGTGAGAAAAGGAAAATAGAAAGACCATACAGTTGGGTATTTTGCGGTTCTTACTGGCCAGATTTCAGAAGTTAAGGAAGAAGATTGTATTCACGTTTGTACCAGTTTATTTTTTCTGATGACTATATTTCCAAGAGTCTTGAACACAGAAAAGGCTTTTATTTCACATATTCTTGGGTAATAAAAGAAATTAGTTTGAAGTTTAAATTTGCAGTGTTTCTTGCTGACTTGCAAAACTTAAAATACTAGTAATATCTATGTACCTTTTTTCAGTAAGACCAAATAATTTGAGTCATACTGTTTGGAACAGAATCATAAAAATATTTTTTCCTACAACAGTGTTGTGAGTGGAGATGGGAACATGAAGAAATGGATAGTTAAACAGCATAGCACTAAGCCTAAAAAATTAATAAAGTGTAATTGCCATCTACTAAGACAGAAAATAACTTCAAGATTATTTTTATTTTCATTATTTTCCTTCTGTTTTGGTGGATCCCTGTCTTGGAAAAAAGAAAATGAAAACTAGTGTTTTCTTAGTCTTCTGTTTGTGGATCACTGTGTCTTAAACATGCTTTATTTCTCTTATACAAAAATAGAACTTTTTAATATTTATGTATTCTCTTATACCAATCAATGTCAGAGCTATTAATTATCACAATTATAATTAATTATTCTGTTACAGGTTATGTAAAATTAAAATGATTTCAAAGATCCCTTTTCATCAGTCTTGCATGTAATTTCTTCTGTTAAGAGCTGTTCTGCCAACTAAGTGCATAATAACTGACTGCACTTTTTATCTTTGTTCGGGATTTTGGATGAGTTACTGCATAGCCTCTCCTCTCTACAGTAAGCATGCAGAGATGTCTTTTAGTTCTGTCTGGTATGAATGTTGTTTTGTTTAAAAAAAAATCACATTTCTTTCACCTGTTACAGTGTAGACACCATCTATGTGTATTTAATTCTGAACCCAGTTTGCTCAGATGCTATGATAAAGAATTTAAATGTGGACACTTCAGGAAAAGGAAAAAAATAAGATTCTTACAGAAAATAAATCTCACCTTCAGTGAGATATCTGGAATTTTATTTATATTAGTGTAATGACCCCAAATAATCACAACATTCAGTTCCCTGATGTCTTTTCATATATTTAAACTCTAGTTTATTTCCCTGTAAGATTTTACATTTTTAAAGATATAAGTGGGGAAAAATGAACCTTCAAAATCAATTCAAAATCAATACATCATTTTGTGGAGTAAATAATAACAATGAAAGCAATTATTAGTTTTAATATGATTTATTTTACATCATCTGATGTTTTAAACATGATTCCTGACATAGTAGACTACAATATCAGCTTTTGCATATTGGAGCTTATACTGTGAAAATGTAAGGGCATTCTTTTTTCGGACCCTTTAATTACAAAATTCTCTTGTGATTGCCTTCATTTTACATAATACTACCCTAAGGAGTGGAAAGACTCATTAGTATTTGGAGTCTTGCCCCTTGCTGGACTTACCCTCATTTTATATCAGTTTAAATCTGCCAACATGAGTAAGGACAGTCTGTACTTACACTACAGTGACCACAGAATTTAACCCAACAGTTCAACCCTTAATTTGATCTTCATGTAGGGTCCACTTACTTGTTTTCCTGTGCACAGCAAACTGAGGATACACAATCATATGAGTTTGTTGCAAGTGATGGCTCTCAGGAAGGACAGACTTTGGCTTACTCACCCTTCGCAGTACAGACGTTTTTGCTTTATGCTGTTCACCATTGATGGGAAGACCTCTGCCTCCAAAAACAACACTGAACAAATACCATCTGTATTCCTTAAAAATGTTACGGACACAGTAATGTTGTCAGAGGTGTGATGAGGAGTGATTTTTCTCCTTACTGGCAGACTAGACTATATTTTTCCTGTTAAAAGGGAAGTGAATATGAGCCATGACTCATATATATATGTTTGTGTTTCAAGAATTAACAGGAAAAGAGTCCTTGTTACCTGATCATCCAGAATGGGAAAAGATTATTTTGTGCTTTGGCTCCTTTCTGGCAGGGGATGCCCAGGTTTCCATCCCACAGAAACTGAGATGAAGCAGCATGAGAGGAAGCTAGTGTCCATCAGTGTAAAGGTAATAGTTTAAAACTAAAGAAGGGTCAATTTAGATTGAATATAAGAAAGAAGTTTAGTACAATGAGAGTGGTGAAACATTGGAACAGGTTGCCAAGAGAGGTTGTAGATGTCCCATTCCTAGAAACATTCAAGGTCAGGTGGGGTGGGGTTCTGGGCAACCTGATTCTAGTAGGTATTGCTGTTCGTTGCAGGAGGATTGGAGTAGATGACCTTTAAATGTCCCTTCCAACCCTAACCCTTCTATGATCAATATTCATCCCAGTAAAGGACAACACAGGGTGTGGCCTAGGTACTGGTGGCTGGAAAATCTCTTGCAATTGCCAGTTTAGACATATCCCTGAAGACCAGGTCTATGCCTGAGGCACATTGGTAGCTGTTCCTTCACTAGCATATCCATCAGTCTTAGTGAGAGAGTGTAATCAGATGTGCTAGTTTTTCCATATAAATTGCAACTCAGAAGTGTGCCAATACAATGTATCAACTTCCACATGTAGAACAACCTTGAAAAGAGAGTTTCTTTCCTTTTTTCCCATCTTGCTGCAGAATTGTTTCTTTTTCTATGCAAAGGATTCAGTGCCTACCACACACTCTCTCCCTTTATTTCACATCTTTTAGACAGGGATCCCTTGCCTGATCTGCCTTTGGCAGACTGTTCTTGCTGATTTGTTGTTACAGCCCTCTTGGGATGGCCTGGGCTCCCATCATGAATTCTATCTTTGCCAGCTGTGCTACGACTAGGTGAGAGAGAAAGGGCTTATGTCTTCAGCTACGCCTTAGATATATGGCCACTGTCTAAAGTCTACATATTGCCTTACTGGCTGCAGCACTCTTGAGCGTGTAACTGATTTCCCCTGTTTGCTTGGACACTTTGTACTGCTCTGCATGACTCATAACTTGCACTGAGGGACTGCCTGCAGCAGTAGTCCACAAATCACGAATTACAACTGGGAGCAGAGTGATAGTAAAGGATATAAGGGAGTGTTGTATAGAAATGCAGTTGGTTTTTACTGTATCTGCAGATGTGTGTCTGGAGGTAAGCAAGAGAAGCTGCAATCACAAAAAATTTGGGAATGAAACTCATGGTCTCTAGTAATGAGTAAATCCTAACAAGCAAGGTGCAACAGAGATAGCACTTGGATTCAGAAATATATGGTTTACAATTTATGTAGCTATATGTATAATTTAACATGGTGGGGGTGAAATTATATCCATTCAGCAATATAATGAATAGTCATATAAACCACCGAGAAATAAATGTTGAAAATGCTTCGGCTGAAAACTGGAAGCATTTCACTTCCTTGGGAGTTTTCTAGTGACTATTTCAACAATGTGCAAATAAAATTTATCTATAAGAACACATTGTATTTGAGCCTGCATTAAGGATGTTGATGCATTTGCAAACTGTTAAGTAGCAGTGTTTCAATATATAAAATAAATGCCTAATTAGTACCTCTGCATTATGCACAGCTACTTCATGTTGTCAACAGACTCAGAATTTGTAGAGGCTTTTACACTCCTTTTTTTTTTTCTTTCCTAATCAAGAAGAAATAATCTGATGGGTTCATTCCTCATTTTCAAAGGGTTCTCATGATGTAGCTGCAACTATGCAAGTTACAATTCAATTAAGTGG
Organism: Acropternis orthonyx; assembly: GCA_035583155.1. NCBI lineage: Eukaryota > Metazoa > Chordata > Aves > Passeriformes > Rhinocryptidae > Acropternis > Acropternis orthonyx. The sequence continues at coordinate 90,151,118 of JAWWEU010000111.1, forward strand.
AAGTCTATACAGAATAAAGTATTGTTATCTACTTCTGAGCTTTCAGATTTTCTGCAAAACTTCACCAAAGGACAAAAAGTCTTAGGAATGTTGAAAATTTTTATCAGAGAAAGTGTCTAAAGTGTTCTAAGGTGTCCAGCTTTACAATCCTTCCTCATGTTGTACAGTTTTGACTGTGGAATCACTGACTTGCAAAATGCTGATAATATTCCTATTTCCATTCCAGCTTTTGAAATGAAAGAGTTGCTTATATAATATCAGCTGTGTTAATGGGTATATATTTTTAATTTAGGAAACAAGCTAAATCAACAAGATCTGAATAGATGTACAATATTATTAGGACAAACCAATATTAGTATTTATTAAGAATATTAGCATATGTTAGAATTGATATGATTCTGGTGGACCACTGTCTCACACCAAAGAAAACAGATGTTTCCACTCCCAGCATAATAACATCTTCATTGTAGTCCATTTTTTTCTGAACATCCCCTCCCAAGACAGTGCTGTGCTCTCACCAGACTTCCTCAAACATTCTCTTCAGCTTCAGGCAAAAACAGTAATTAATGATAAGACCTGAGTACAGCTAAACACTAAACTAGACTGACTCTTCTCATCTCTACCAGTTGTTTGCTCTCTGATCTTCAGCAATTATTCAGATTGACTGTAGGTAAAATTGCATGTTATGAAAACTATGATGTATATGCCTGCTGTTTCAAAATAGATTAATTTAATTAAAATATGTGTTTCCGTGGGACTCTCAAGATCTTTGGTCTAAAAATAGGTCTGGTAAAGCTAATTAAGGACATTAAAGTAAAACTTACTTTACAGGAACCATTATCTCTACAAGAAGACATTTCAAAGTATCTCTACTTTGAAAAGTGCTAGGAAAAAATTACTTAGAAAGTACTGTTTTAAAGTTAAGTCCATGCTAGAATACTTTCATGTTATAGTGATACTAGTAGTAGGTTGTGAGGGTATGAAGCCTGGTAGAGAAAGAGTAACTTTGTTAGAAAAACTTTTATGCTAAATATAATTATATAGATATATTTTAATAAATAGTATTTGCCTATATTTGTAAAGATATGTCAGTTCATCTAAAAAAATTACTATATCAACTTAAAAAATCACAATACTTAGCAGTGCAGTTTTCTATAATATTTGCTGTTGTAGACACAATTATACTGGGGAAAAAAGTTTTTTGCTAGTGCATTTTAGTTTGTTGGAGTGAAGATGAATATGTTATACTCTCTAAAGATGTATGTAATTTAGGAATGTCTCATCTTACAGCTATACAAGATACCTTTTCCTAATCGATCTAAGACAATGATCTTTCACTTCCTTTCACTTCTCTTTTCCTTTCCTGAGATTGTCCCAATTTATTTAGCCTTGAGTAGTTCTCATGGCAGCTACGCTTCCAAGATTTTCACAACCCTGGTCCTTTGCTGAAATCACAATACATCAAGAAGTTGATGGCTTCTCAAACAAACTTTTTCTAGATTGAAATCTTTTCTGTGGCAAAGTTAAAGGAAGTTATTTGAAGTGTTTCAGCAGATCAGTGCTGTGGAAATGCAGAAAGTTTTAACTATAGAGGGATTTACTGATCAAAAGGAAAAGCCAAACATTGTGCAGAGTTAAACAAGAGTTCTTGGAAGATAAAATCTTATTTCTCACTCCAGTAAACAAGTTAGCAGCTACATTTACCACAAGTATAAATTTCCTGTAGGCCTTAAAAAGTAGCTCATGTGGCAAACATCACATCAGTTCATTTGGGAGACCCCTAATATGCATTGCTTGTGCAATGTGTGATGATAACAAAGAAGTAATAAAGCAATCCCCAACAATACTCCAGCTTTCATATCCTTCAGTATGACAAATATCTTAAGAAATGAGTGAGTATCCTTGCTCGGGGAGATACAGAGGGGCCTCACATGAAATGTCATTGAACTCTTCTTGCTTTTGTGAGGGGACGTGACAATTAGTTTTAACCTTCTTCTCAAATTTAATGAACAAAGAGATTTTTCACTTGAGGCTTGAAGGGATCCTTTACCTTCACCAAAGTCTTTCCTCCTCACCCCATGCCAGGCCTTTGGCCATCTGTTGAGCCCACAGTGAGGGCTGCACTGTGCTCCCAGCTTGGCAAACCACGTGCAGGTCTTCCTCCTTGCACAAGGCTTTGCAGGAGTAGGTGGAAGCCTGGGCTGGATTTACAGCTAAGTTTCAAGAGAGAACACTGTTATTACCTAATACCTTTTTCTCTCCAGCTGCATTCAATTTTGCATAATATATAAAAATATTAGAAAAAAGTCATATTAAATTGCCCTAAGAAAAGTTAAAAAATATTGTTTCCTATACTGGTGTTATTGTCGTGATATTTATGCAAGACTGTGTATAGAGGAGACAAGCAGTATCTTTGACAACAAAGTTTCATAACCATGAACTAGTGATGCCAGAAAAAAAGAGGGGGAAAAGAGGAAAATAATATTTTGGGGTGAAGATTGAGTTTGCTCCAAAATATAAACAATTCTTTTTAACTTCACGGAAGAATCTGTGTGACTAAAACAAAGACCTGTTTTTGTCCGGTTGCTTACGAAAATACTATTTCTCTCTATACACCCACCTATTATATGTGCAAGGGGAATAAAACAAGTATTTTAAAACAATACAGCCAGCTGTATTGTTTCCTGAATCAATTTATGGAAAGTATAACTACATTCAAAGTGAAAAGAGAAAGTATTTATATTGAATTCAAATATGCAAAAAAAAAAAAGCACTATGTAGCTCTTGCATGGAAAGCAGAATGCTCCTTTCTGTCCACTAGATAGAGCTAGGGGACTTTGTGTATCTGCAAAGTTCCTGGCATGGCATGACTGTCACTTCTGCCAGGAGGTCTGGTGCTTCTCTGCACTAGTCTGAAAATGTAAACAAACATGATTTCAGAGCTGAGTAGGTTTTTCTGTTTGAAAGCTCGTTTTATATCATATGCTGAAGGCCATGTTGGGGACAGGGAAATAAAAAGTGGTATTTTGCTTCTTTTATCCTTTGAAATTTTTTTATTTGTAGGATACAGCTTATATGTGTCACCTTTCTTCGTATTAATAGGGGTATTTTAGAATGAAACCTTACATCAGACATTGATTTTTGCCTTACCTGACAAAATAACTAGGAAAAGAGGTAATTTAACAATTGAAAATTGCACTTTTTGAAATTAAATGTCTCTCATTATTAAAGTTTATTGCCTTGGCAGTAAATTAATATTTTACAAAAAAGTGAAACTAAATATGTTCTGAGACTTTGTATTTTTGTAAAATGTAAATTTTGGACCTTATAACAGTGGTTTGATTTTTGGTTTTTTTTTCCCCTTGTTGGTGTTCTTGCTTTCCTTAAGAAAGAAGAGTACAAGATTGAATCAGGATCAAACCAATAAAGCCCCATAGATATGAATCCAAAAAGTGTAGCTTCTCTAATGATGCAACTGAGCTAGGGAAATAGATTTTCATTGATTTTTTTTATACCATCTTAAGAAGGTTTTTTTTAAATATCATTTACCATTACAATTTATTGAATTAAATAGAATGCTTCGAGCAGCTCTATTCAACAGTGCTTTCTCAAAAGATACTACACTTGCAAAGGAAAGCGCTGGCACAATATAATTGCGATTAAGTAATCCATCTCTCTTAGGGAGGGCTGAGGCTGCAGAAGGCAGATGGAGGTGAGGCTTTGCCTGGTCAGCTGGCCTGCTCTTTGGCTCCAACTTACAAAGCTTGCAACAAGGCCATGAGAGCAACTGGGGACAGAGAGCAAAAAGTAGACATTTGAGGGAAAATGATCAGTGGAACGCTTGAGAAAATGGAATATTCCTGTGTAACTGTATTTGGGGTTTTTTCCTCTCCTTTGAGTTTATTGCTTGTGTTTTACAGAAAAGCTGCATTCAAATACCTGAGTGGGGGAGGATGGAAAGGGTAGGCATGAGGAAGCAAAGGTACTAAACCCTTTATCTGTGAGTACAAAGAGGGGGAAAAAAGGGATAGATGAGAAACAACACTGAGTGATTAAGGAATCCAAGTTGTCTCTGCAGAGCTACATCATGCTACATTTGAGGGGTTTTTCTGCCGTGTCTTTTGAACTGGTTAGCTTTGCTTTTCTTGCTTTCTTTAGAAATGATGGTTCTGTAAACAAGCTTGACAGGCTTTAAGGCAAGAGTTACAGCACATGGAGTGCAAAATGTTGAGGAAGACAAAAGCAGATTCTAAATCAGGATGGATTTCCATCTCTTTTCGATCTCTTCAGTGAAGAAAGGGAATGAATGCTTCATGTTTCCCATGGTAGGTTCTGCACATTGTACACTATTTTTGATGATCATAAAACTGTGTGTGCCTGCCATGTAGTAAAAGTGTAGTCTCTTACTGATAAACGGAGAGAACTTAATTGTGTTGTTCCATGAACATACATGTTTTCAAAGCTTTTTCAAACACAGTCTCACTCCTTGCATGTGGTTAACTGGGAGATTGAGCAAGATAACATGAAAAGGCCACTAAAGTTTGTATTCTCAGGTCAGTGTCTCTCATATTGAAATTTTTGCAAGAATCACAATAATCAGTTTGTGAGAAAGGCTGAATCTCAAATACGCTTCTATTCCTGGTGATATCATATTAGGCTTCAACCCATGGACTGTATGTTCCACTTTATCAATGACTCTATTCACCAAAGTACACCCACAAACCCCAGTACAGGAATAGAACTCATGTTAGTGCTATATAAACACTTTCCCCACTCCATTCCTCTAGAGGGTTTGCAAGCACAAATTTCCTTTGCAGCTTTCTTAACAAAACTGTTCCCTTGAAATAACCACATGTACAAATGCACACACACATATTAACTTCTGACACTACACAGAAATTTCATGAACAATAAAGTAAAGTATTTAACAAAGTGTTAAATATTTCAGTCACTAACATTTAGATTGGTGGGTAGAACAGCAATGCAGGGGTTCTGTATAAGGAAATTTACATCTGGTCTTCTCTTAAGACGTAACCTTCTCATGTGTGATGAACAGTGGTTTACCGTGTCAATTCACTGAGACAACATACCCTTCTAGGAGCCAATGGGTACTTATCTGTGTTATGGTCCTCAGTATTTCATGAATGTGCTAACTGCAAACTGAATTGCTACTGCCAAGGTCAGAGACATTCATCCCTCTCCTCAGTGGCTGAGATGGAGATGCTCTTTTCATTGAGTAAGTTCAATATTTGCTTGTATCATTTCCATACAGCTTTTTCATAGATTTAGCCCAGAACCTGATACTACCTAACCTAGTAAGCCTCAGTGACCCTGCTGAACACACAAACTCTTTCTGCTGGTCCCAATTTCTCCATGTCTAGACAGACATAAAAAACTTTCCTCATTAGTTGTAAATGAGAAATGTGGTTCCTATGTTCTCTCAGGCTTACCATTATATAGACACGCTGAAAATTTGGCTTTCTTTTATTTGCTTTCATGAACATTCCAAGATGCTTTCAGACCTTTTGCCATGTTTTTCCAGTTTTCTGATTTGGGGATCAGTATAATCCCGGTTTATTAAACAGTGTAACTCAGAAGACAGTCTTGTGTCTCTGTGGAAGAAAGCAAGAAGGAAGAGAGTATTAAATTGACATATAGCATATTTTATTTCATTTTGTAAAGCTGTTTTCTCAAGGTGAATAATATTTCTTCATCTCTGTGTTTCTTCACCTACTGAGTTCTACTTTCCTTTAAATTAATTTTGAATTATCTTAAAAAAAACACAACAGTATGGGAATCAATAACTCTCAGAATTCAGACTGAGCTGGTTTGAGTAATTTCTTTTCTCCATGGAACTAGTTCTGCTGGGCATCAGCTTCACTGAATTTGAGGCATGTGGCTGGACTATATCAGCTTTGGTTTGTCCTGTATGAAGTGGACATCAATCATCTCATTTTACCTTTGATATATAAAATGTGTGTGTCTACCTCTAACCTAGTTGTTCTAGTTCCTAGTCCTTCTTGATTTTCATGCATCTGACCTGTTTTGAACATGCTGATTTCAGGGTGCTTGTTTTTTCTCCATTCATGATAAAGATATCCCACAAGGTCTAGCTCTCATTCAGACATTCATATTGCAGGCATCTTCATTTGAACAGGTTAATCCTGCTTGTCTAATCTACCTGTATATTTTATGTGGACATGACAAGAATAACAGCCACTACAGTCAATTGCTGAAACCAATATGTAAAAAATCTGCCAGTGCTATTTCAACTCCAGCAAACTCAATTTAGCATTTGTTCATGACTGAATTATCCAGTACACATGTAAGACTCCATGACTTCCCTTATGAAGCCAAGTGTATTCAGAATTGAGACCTGATGTTTGGATCAATAATGGCAATTCAAATAAAAAGAGTGTTTCTAGTTAGATTATACATGTCCTGTTAAATTATCCTCTACTGCACTTTGCTGGAAAAATGTCAGACAAGACATTAACAAAACAATAAGGCTCAAAATAACCCTGTTTTCCAAATACTCTAATTTTCGGCTAGAAAGAGTAGTTTTCTTCTTGTTCTTAGTATTTATAATGATTTGAAGCATTATACAACTGTTCGAACTTCAACAAAGAGTGCTTTGTTTGGCTATGTGTATCTTTTCTGAGGTTGTTAATCTAGGCTTTTGCAGAAAGTGAAAAAGTTATTGCGCAGAAAAAATGCAAAAGAAGTAGGTATTTTTGTCTTCCACCATATCTTCTTTTATTTTTTTCTAAATACTGTTATGATCCAACTCTTAAAATTATTTTTAGAATGTCTCTGCCTGAATTAAGGTGCAAGTGACACCATATACAGTAGTCAAAAGTACCTATTTTATTTAGCAGTAAATGAGGTATTCAAGAAAGGAGGGAGACAGTGGAGAGGGTGGGGTGGGGAGGAGAGGAAGAGAGTGACAGAGAAACAGATTAAGTAGGAAAAAGATATCCCCACTCCACAGAATCCAATGATGTCCTGTTGGTCCTCTGCTTCTGGTCTTGGTGGTTGCAGACTGTATCTGTCAAGTGGTGGTGAAAGGAGTCCACAGTACTACCATTTCATGAGATTTATATTGTGCGGAGGCTGTGTGGAAATGCCCCCTCTACCTCCGCTGGATGACATAATACTGGACCACGGGACATTTCATGAGTCTTTGGCACCTTCTAAGATGTTGTAGCTGTCTCTTAACTCAGCATGGTTGAATCAATCATGGCCCATTATGGTCCATCAACTGAGATGAACATCTCAGGCTGTGTGTGAATGTCTTCAGTGTTCCCTGGAGGGGTTTTCACAGCTGAGTCATCATGTAAGGGAGGACACTGGCATGGTAAGAAGGACTATTCCACTTTGCAGGATTTGCCTCTTGTCAGTCTCTTCCCTTATGTAGGCCCTTCTGCACTGGGAAGCCACTCCGTGAATCACTGGCAAAGCAGCCATCCAAGTGTCTGAGCACCAGCCTCTTACAGCACTTGGGAGTGACTGCAGATGGCCAAATGTTAGCAGTTCAATCTCTTACACTTATGGATACATTCTTCTCCTTTGACCTGGTATAGCTGGACAATCTTATTTCAAGGTCCTTTTGCAGTCCAAATTAGGAGGCATATTTAGGAAAGGGTGGGGTTCAGTAGATGAGCAGCTGTTTCTTTAGAATTTGCTACAGTGGACAAAAGTCTTTTGGTGATCTTAACAATGTTTAAGCCATTAACCATTTCAGTCTCTGACAAATACTTCATACACTGATAAATAGAGATTTAAAGACCAGCATCTATTTTTAAATGTCTAGAACATGAAGCAAACTGCCAAAATCTAATGTGGAATTCAACAATTTTTTTCTTTGAAACAAAACTCAGCAGAGGTATCCAAATAACCATGTAATATATAAGTTGCTGTTAGCATTTCCCTAGTTAAAGTCACGGTGTTCTTAACATCACTGTGAGAAAATTTCTCTTTTATTGAATTTAGAAAAACAACAGAGTCCGTGAAGCAAAAAAAAAAAAAAAAAAAACAAGTAGGAAAATTTTAGCTACAACACGTGTTGGGTGCCTTGGTCAGGTAGATCCAAAAGGGCACCTCTGAGTTTAAACTTCGCTCTTTTAAGGTCTCCAAAATCCCATCCCATTTAGGTAACAGAAGAGGCGTTCCCCTCTCCCTGGTTGGCTGTGCTGTGCCAGGAGGCGGGGCCCTGAGCAGCATGGCAGCCTCCAGGACCAGCCATGTGGCACTAGGGGTTTCCTTACCAATATTCATTTATGTTTTCCCTGATCCCGTCCACATGGGTCCCTGATGCCAGCTCCAGATAGGATCAGGCACCTTACAACTCCGTGATACGTCTTATAGGTTAATAAAACATAAAATAATAAAAAAACTCCCAAGGTAAATTCCTGAGTTAGTGGCCTCTGTTCAATTCATTTGCTTGTGATAAAAGCACCCGTTTATTTCTCATATCACTGTAGCATAGGTTTTGAATTCCCTGTTAAAATTATCACAATTTGTGCTATGTTTCAACTCTGTATTTCTTATTTGCTTGGGAAAAAATTAATCCTGTTACCCCTGTCACTCCAGAATTCTTGAGTATGGCTTAATGAATCATTATAAATACGCAATATTTCACCCATGAAGCATGAGTGTGATGTTTCTCTCACAAGTACGAAAGGTGCATTACAGGTTTCGAAGGCCTTTCTTTTTAAAGGTGACTGAAATATACACTTCATAGAGAATATCTACTTTATTTGGTCTGCCATGATTCATTGCAATTTTTAAATTCAAACAAGTGAACTTTCAGAAGTTGGCATTCTGCTGTGCCTGGGTGAAACAAGGATGAGGAAGGTGGATGATGCAGAGGATAGACTGAGAGCAGTCTGTGCCAGGATTTATGCTTTCCAAGTGTTTGAACATCATTGTCATAAAATGGACAGTAAATTGGCTGTCCATATTTATTAAGACAGTGTTTTGAAAATTATGTCTTCCAAAGGTGCAATGCTCTGCTCCCAAATATGGGCACACAGAGTAGCTCAAGACTGAGCAACTCAGCTGTAAATCACTCCTAAAAGGAAAGTACGTAAAACTCATTCTTTTAAAATTCAATTAAAATATTTTCTCTTTTCCCTTTCCTTGTGTTTTTTGTTCCAAGAGGCTGCAAAGTGAGGCATGAGCTGTACTGTGTTGTGGGTTAGCCAACAACAATATGCATAATGAAACAAAAGCCTTAGAAGAACATACTTGAGTGACTGGCTTGATTGCAAATAGAAGAGAGAGGTGTAGGAGTCAGGAAGATTAATGTCTGTTTTTCCTTCTGATGAAGACCATTTCTCACTCAATGTGTATGTTTTATGCCTTATATTCCTGAGTAATTCTGGGACGCCAGATTCCAAATATACACGTTATAGAGAGCAGGTAGTATTGCACAATGTAGTGGTATTGCCACTATTACACAATATTATATTAAATTAACATTTGCTTTAAAAATAATTTTTGCTATATTAAAATGAGATTAATAGTTATATATTTGATAATTTTGAGAATTATTCTTTCTGGGTGTATATTTCTTTTATTTGCTACATTAATAATTCTAGTGAGGAGTGGGTTTTGTTGACTTTTTTATAGTTCAAGGCTTTTTTAAAACTTTTTCTATTTGATGATAACCAAGGGCTTTTCAGTATAATAACAGACAACTTGGAACATTTTGCATACATATGGCTATGTATAGCACACATGAATTTCCTTAGTTTCCTTTTCTCTTTTTTTGTAAACATTTCTGTACCAGTCTTGCAAGCAATTTAAATGTTTCAGAGAAGAAATTGCTATGTTTGATTTAAATAATTGATTGTATGATTGATTAAATTACAAAATAGATAAAATTATTTAATATTATGTACTACTATTTCTGTTGATATGGAAATACAATCAGTGAAAGGATAATCAAAATGATAATAAATTTTGATTAAGCCATACTTCATGCTGTCTTCAAGAAAAGGCACTTACACAGTCCTTTATTTTTCTGATACTAAAATGCATATAAGGATCTGAGAAAGTTAAGAACAGATTTCTTTGAAAATCTAAGTCTGCTTCTAAAACTCTCATTTGCAAAACCTTTTTTGAACATCCTAGTTATAACCTGATGCCATATTCTTATTTGGTGGGACAGCAAACTCAGTATGTATTATGAACATTATATATTTAATGAATTTCAGTTCGATTTTATAAAAAATTACTGAAGTTGAGATTCTGGAAGAACTTGAAGAAATTATGAGAGAAATATAACTTGTTCAGGAAACAGGAACACAGAGGAGCGACTTTTAACTACAGAACTTGCAGGGAAGAATAAGAATGGCATCATGAGAGACTGTGTCTTGGAAGAGGAAATGAGGATTCTTTTTCTGACATTTAAAAATAATACTTGATAACTGCGTGGAGGTGTTCAATTGTTTTGTCTACTACTAGTTAACACTGAAACCTGGGTTAAAACTCTCCTTGTAGAAGTATTGGGGACAAGAAACCTAACAAATTTCTTGAAAAATTTGAGCCAAATAAAGTCTGGAAGTAATTACGTAGCATAGGTGTCTGCAATGTCAAGGAATTGAATTAAAGACTTAAGAAGAGCTCTTTCCATCCTATGCTCCTTAAAAGCAGATGCATGTGTCAGTGACACTAGAAAAATAAAAATACAAAATTTCAGCCTGTTGCAAAATTCCTTTCTTAACAAGGTTAGTCCTAATCTAAAGTGTGTTGGAATACTCTTCATCAGCTTTTTTGGAAAGCAATTCTTTTTACAACACAAAGAAACCTCTGCCTTTCAAGATCTATGTTTTTTGTATTGTACACACTGTTAGTCCTTATGCAAGGCATGACAGAGTATAATATTCTCACTGCACATACTATTCATCACACTAACACAGGAGTTACATGATATGAATGATATGATAGTCTACATAGTTCAGAAAAGAGCTGATTTAAAAGGCATAGTTTGGTTCCAGTTGGTCTAGTTGGCTGGGATTTCGCCATGGCCTTTTCTCAGCCTGCTGTCCATGGTGAAATTTCTGCCATGCACTTCTGCCATCAAGACCGGCATAGCTTTCCAGCCAGACAACTCAAGCAGTTCATTCTGCTAAAAACTAAGGCAGATACATATTTTTTTGCAGTAGAACCAGCAGGATGTAGCTGTGTGCCTGATTGCATAAGGGCTTGTACTGAGACAAGAAAAAGACTGGGAACTCACAGACAAGAGTGAGGTGAGGTTAAGTTGGCTTAAACTAGTTTAAGCTTCCTGCAGAACAGCCAACTGATCTTAAAGAGACAAATTTTTTTAGACATAGTACTTCATTATTATTCTGACACTTTATTTTCACCTTTCTTTTGCTACAAAGTGCTGAATTTGTTTGTAGCATTTTTGGTACTGAATTTGCCAGAGTGCTTGGTATGCTGCAGAGAACACTGTTCATAGTTCCAATAACATTGGCAGTTATTCAGCATTCTTTCTTTGGATGGGAGCTATATTCTGGTTCATCAACAGTTTTTATGCATTTAAAGAGCAACAATAAATTTGGCATTGAATTGCCATTTTATCTTTTTACTTTTTTCCCCCACTTTAATCAGAATACAAATTTCAGATGGAGGGGTGAAACTACAAATATGCCTCATATGTATGAATGTCAGTAATTCTACCATTCTCACTCTTTAGAAAGCATTATTGTAGAATTCAGACTTCAAAGTCCAACAGAACTGATTATTTACCACAGCCATTAGCCATATGTATTATAATTACATATAGAAGCCCCTTTACAGGACAGTTTTTTCCAGTTGTGCATTTTCCAGTTGTTTGAATTTATAAGTCAAAGCACAATTAAGGACACAACTCTTTTCTAACCAAAATACCAGAACTTTTTATCTTGCTCTATTATTAATTAAGTAATTGTATTTTAGATTGTAAGGAAAGATGACATCTATAACTGAGATTTTCAGCACATCATGCAATGAAAAGGTCTTTTCTCTAGGGTTGAAGTGCAGCAGAGATAAACTGGTAAGAAAAAGAAATTTCAATTACAGATACTTGTTTTCCCTATGACTGACTGACTGTCAAAATCAGACTGTGTCCAAAATAAATGCAAATATTCTTATTGATTATTTAATAGAAATTTTAGGTGTTATTGCTTTAAAAATATCTCATTTGAATGTTTATTTTGCATTTATTAAAAATCAAATTTATGACATTAAATTATTTCTAAATTGAAATGCCTTATATTCGTGTAGGATACTCCAGGTAGCAATTACCAACAAGAAGCAAAATTAAAGCGTGGTTGAGTTTGGTCTCTATATTTAAAGTATTACCTGGGATGCAGAGACAGTCTAAATTCTGGTTTCCTTTTTTTTTTTTTGTATGACAAACTAATGACAGAAAATATTTGTTCTTCATGAAAACATTTCTCCTAAAGCCTACTGTAGAATAGAAAGATGTTTTAAGGGACTAGGTCTAAGTATCTATTAACTAATTCCCCACAAACTTTATTTAGGATCTGGAATGTCAACAGGGATGTCCTTGTTTCTGTGTTCTGGAAGCACTGAGAAATTTTGTACACATGAAAGTTTGTTCTATTAGGGATGATTCAAAGCAGAAGTTTTACATATAAATTTTGATCCTTCTGGGGTATTTAATTTTCTAAAATTCAGTAATTTTTCTTGGCTTTTTGATTCTTCCACCTGATGAATATTCTGACAATTTATCAGAAACATTCAATTTCTGAGTGAGAAGCATGGTTCAGATTTTCCTTCTAACTAATGTCTCTCTTGGGCTGACTCTGTGCTCTGCTGTAGGACTGGTTTGTCCCTAGGGTAAACTGAAGATATTGCTGCAATACCCTCTCTGCAGTTGAACCTGTTTGTTCTACATGATGGTTGCTATTCCATACCCATGTTGCACTGGATAACCAAATGTGCGAGTTTGAAAACACACTCAGCAACAAAGCACTGACATTCAAAACTAATATCTGAAACCCATTCTGTCATTGCAGAAGTCATAATAGTCACAAACCTTTTCATTTCTTTATAAATCAACAACAAATAGCAGGTGGAAATTGTGTTATTTCAATAAATTGAAAAAATAGTAACATACAGAGTCTTGTTTTTTGTAAAATGTACTGTATAGTTTTGTCAAATTGCTCTCCCCAGCAATGGTGTTATAACAAGAGGTTATGTTTTCTAGAGCTTAATATTGTCTATATTCCACTATTTTTAACCTTGCCTCTGCTGGACCATTTGAGCTACAAGTTTTTATTTATTTATGGATGTAAGCAGGGTCCTGTATCCTCCTCTGTGGGACTCAGGCTCTGAATCAGTGGACACAGATCATATAAGTCATGGAGAAAAACTGCTCAGCTCATGTGGTTTAAATCAAATATGGATCAAAGTGGTTTATTGATTAATTAATGGCGCAGTTAACTGCCAATCAGTGAATTATATACTCACAATCAATATTGGTGACACAACAGATTAAGCACTGTCCCAGGTGCTTGAAAAATGCTAATAGAGCCTTACAGATTTCCAAACCCCTCTTCTGTGGGTGCATTTCTATGCACTCTTGCACTCTCTGGCAGTTCAGGCAACCTCCCTCCTTCTCTGTGTGGTTGCAGGTGCCCCACTTGGTTCTGCACACATTTAGAGAAGGAGTTCCCCCACAACCCCCTGTGCTGTGAGTCCCTGGCAGGTGCAGACTGCTCCTGTATGGGAAGCTGCAGAGCCTGATCCAGAGATGGGGATGCTGCAGGGTGATGGCAGTGCCATCAGGGTTTTCCACCTTCAAGGCCTCTCTGAGCACCTAAACATTTCCATTTCTTTCAGACTACTTTCCAGGCAGTTTCAATAATCTCTTCCTAATTTCATGGGTACTGTTCAATCTGATCAATCCCAGAGTTATACTTTAGTGTCATCAGTTTGAGGCAAAGGTTCTCCCAGGGGTCTTTGGCTGTCCCATCACACTCACTGATCCACACTCACACATTGTATTGAGTGTAGGTGTCAAGGTCTCGGCAGCAGTGGGACTGCTTAGTGACCTCTCTGTCTTTACCTCCTCCAGGAGCTTTTTCATCTTTCTTTCTCACCCTGTCCTGTCAAGGAGGGGGAGTGTTCTGGCCACATGTATGTCCAATAACATATTAGACACATTTATTTCTGACCTACATGGCCATTTATATATTCTCTTAATTTCTTGGCTATTTAAAAAAAAATAAATTCCTTTCTATTTTGGAAAAACAAATATTTCTGCAGCTCACATTGTGAGGAAAATTACTGGTGTCCATTTCCTTGGACATGCTAATTGGCTCATCATTCATAAAGACTGGAGAAATTATATGACACAATATAAAAGTATCACACATGTATATCCCACACACAGAGAGAACATATTTTTAAATTGGTGGTTTACAGAGTTTTGTATTTAAGATGTGAAGCCTGAACATGCTTCCCTTGTGTCTTTACTTTTGAGTCTGTAGCTTGATATATATTTCATTTTCTGTGGATTTGGACTTCCTTGTGCAGTATGTTTTGTGGATGTTTCTGAGAAATAATCAATAGACATGATTCTCCCATGAAAAGATATTAAGATGCAAGGTCAACTACAAGAAAGCATACAGTTGATCTTGAATGACCACTCAGCTCTTCTGAGAACAAACTGGGAGATAAGTTGATCTGCCTGTATTCGTGGAGGCACCTGTCAAAGAAAAAGGAAGAACAGAAGTTTTCACGTTCTACTTGTCCAACTTTACTACCAACCAGACACAAGACTCTTCCTTTTTTCTGTATTTTAAACAAATTACATTGCCCTATTATCCACTGCCACAACTAGCAAAGTTGGGTGTGTTGGAGGGAAGTGAGACACATCGCTGAAACACTTGGGCACAAATCTGAACACATGCTGCATATGTTTCTGTGAAATGGAAATCAGGCTACTCTGTGTGTTCTGTTCTGTAGAATTTTCATGCAATATAAAAACTTTTGAAAGAATATTTACATTTGAAGAACTGGAGGAGAAAACTGGAAAGACAGAAGGCTATATCATTTCACTGAGAGTATCTCTCTTAATTTTGAAATCTATTGACAAATGAATCATGTTGAAAAAGTGATCTTTGTTACTAATTCAGTCTTAGAAAAATTAAGTTAAATTTAATTAATTGCTAGATTTAAATGTGTTTTGTGACAATGGTGTTAAAAATCACATATATGACTCTTCTGGTTTGTATTTTAACTCTAATTCACACTTCACATTTTAATAGACGATAATGAATATTTCCCAGAATTCTGTGGAAGACTCAGATGTGATTAGAAAAGTCTGATTTACACAGTAAAATTTTCTGCTTTGGGCAAAAGACCCAGCACTTAGGAAAAGCTTCATATTATTTATTATCTATCTAAAGGGAAGGAAACTTTAGCAGGATCTTCATAAGACATTTACTTCCAGTAGTTGCACCAAGGTTTTCTTTGGATCAAGGGCTCATTCCCAGGTTATCCAAGGCTGACAAAATTTCCACTAATTATGGGAACTGCTAAGTCTTCTCAAACTTAGATTTCTCCCTGCTCTTTGGTTTAAGCTATGACCTTACCTACTTGGCTGTCTTTTCCAATTCCCTTTCAGTCCTGCTGTGTCCTTTAACATTTGGATCACTCACTCCAGAAGTCTGGGAAAGCTTGGAGTGCCACTGTGAAAACAAAAAGCTCCTTTTTCTTAGCTGATAGCAGAAGGTAGTCAAAAAGTCCTTGTAGTCTAGTGAAATATATCAGAGTGCTTCACCTGGAAACAAGAGCTTTAATTTAGCTGCAGCACTTAGAATATTTAATAATTTATTTTCCTTTACTCCTTTATAAAACACATTCTATTTTAATATAAAAAGGTAGACTGTCATTACTAGCCAGAACATTTGTCATTGTAGGCTTTCCTTGAGTTCAGTGAGAAAAAGCAGTTGAGTGCAAAATGTGATATTGTTTCACACATCAGACTGTGGTGTCATTTTCTAACTGACAGTAAAAGTCTTATGGTCCCATTAGCACCAGTAAATAAAAAAAGTGGTTCTGTATTACTGTCAGACACTTTGCTGCCAGCAAAGGACTCCAATGCAAACAACAAGCAGTATTTTTCCACCAGCTGAAAACACATTAAAAGATAAAATGGCCAGAGACATAATGTTCTAAGGCCACCAAGGCAGGTGCAACTTATCAAAGCCAACCACCTCACTGTACCATCTGCGTTACTGTGACACTCTCAAAGCAAATAAAAGAGCAAATATTGCATGGCTCCACTGACATGTGAATGGACATGTTTACTAATCTGTGATGCCTCGTTTTGAAGTTGCAGAGTAAATGAGCATAACTCCAGCATTGCAATTCCAGGAGAACTCCCACTGAAATCTGTCTACTCAGACCTGCAGAGATAGGGCAATAGAAGCAGATCAATGAAGTTAATGTTATTTGCCTGACTGTATCCCATAAAACTCAATACAGAGCCAACTGAATAAACTCCAGAGTTTTATTTTAACAGTGATGTTATAACTGATTCAGAAATAGTTCTTACATATGATGCATTTTCAGACATATTTTTGTGTATAATAATAATACCTAAACTATTAATAATAATATTAGTAATGTTAAAAATGTCAATAATGTTAACAGTTTTAGTAACGTTAATATGAATATATGTTAATATGTTATTGTTAATAATAATAATTATAAATCAGAGCTACTCAGAAACATTTTGGAGTCAGAGAAAAAAGTTTCTTTTTGTGCAGACAGCATACGGTGGGTGGTGTTTGGGTGTTTGTTTGTGGGTGGTTTTTTTTTTTGGGGGGGGGGGGGG
>JAWWEU010000111.1:90168081-90201059 GCA_035583155.1 Acropternis orthonyx
GGGTTGTTTGTTTGTTTGTTTTTCTGAGTGCCTTGCAGGCTGCATCTTCTCTTTTCTCCCAGGAATCCAGTGCTCACAGGAGGTAGCTGAAGGACACTAATAAATTGCTCCTTTCTAGCATTACAAAAGCAGCTTGTGTCCCATGAAGCAGAACTGTAGAAACTGCTTTGCCTGTGCTGGGATTCAAGAACGCTCTTTTCTGTTCAACCCCTTTCTCACTCTGTTTTTGCCTACCAGTACTTTTTAAAAATGTTGTGCAAAACCACTACTTGCTAATAATTGTGTTATCATAAAAATACCTTTCTCCTAATAACAAGTAAAGCCCAAGCCCTGTATTTAAGATTGGAAATATCCCAACCTGGAGTTGAAATACAGTAATATGCCTAAGTATACTGTTTATCAAAGACAGGTGGTGAGTGGCAAAAAACCCTCTATTTTTGACTCTATTAACAAAAACGGATGAACAGCAGTACCAACTAATAGCCTGTAAAGCTAGAAGTCTAAATAATGGATGCATTAAGAGAAGGATATGAAAAATATTTCCTGTAGAAGCAGGTATTATAAACAGATGATTGCACTAAAATATGAAAGTATAAATTGTAGAATAAGATCAAGTGAAGAGCAAGATGGATTCCAGGACATAACTTAGTGCAGGCTGTATACAGCAATGGGGTCCTTGAAAACCCAACAAAGCTTCCAAGCTGGCCACCTTAGCAACTCTGAAAGAAGTACTTTTGCCTATGCAGCAATCACCAGGTGAGGCCTGGAGGTATTCTATTCCTTTTCCTTCTTTTTTTCCCCCAGTCTATGGATAAAAGCAGATTGCACTCTGCATAATACTGGAATGAGCAGCAGTGTACTAACTGCTAGAAAAAAATTACTACTTATGTAAAAACTCATTCCTCATGGAAATTAAATAGTTTCAAAGGAATTATTGTATGTCTAAGTGTGTCCCTGGCTATTTAGATCTGTTGCAGTGCAACGTTTTAAACTTTTTAAAAATATAACTCTGTAGGGTCTGACGGTCAGGCAGGGCTACACAGGAACAATTTATAGCAAGAATTCTGGAAAGTCTTTGATGAAATTGATGTGAAGTAGAGCACAAAGACAACAGAGGAAACAGCTCTCTTGTCCTAATGACAACATTGCACGTAGAAATTAGGCACAGCAGTTAGAGAGAGATCCCAGACAGATTTCAAAAGAGGATGTAAGCCCAGCTACCAACACACATTTCAAATTGCCATGAGGTTGAAAAATTACTATGTTTAACATTAGCTTAATACAGACAAAACTACCAGGCAGAACAGCTACTAATGTCAAGCTGTTACACAGCTTTTAACAAAGCATACAAATATCAGTAATCATGCCTCTGCATTTTCATCTAGTTGTTTTCAATACAAAGGAACTTCCATTTTTCTGATACACATACACCAGAGCAGCGCTCTCATTTAAATTAAAAATGAGCTATCTCATTTAAATTATCTTTTTAAATTAGCAAACTCTATTTTCTGACAAATTTTAAAGAGAAATGAGAAGCAAGCCCAAATAAACCTGTATAAAGTTACAAGGAAATGTTGCTGGTGTTGCTTTACCTGAAGATCAGTTTTGCTCCTAAAAAAAGACTAGCAGGGAGACAGCCCATCATCATGACTTTGATTGTCTTTAATTGGAAAAGTTACATCTTTCTGCATGCCCAAATCCTTTTCTTAAGTAGTATGATAAATTGAAATCTCTTTAGTTTTATATGAGAAAATTTTACTGAAGCTGACAGTTCCCTAGCAAGACAGAAAAGTTTATGGAGGTGGACAAGGGTAATGAAAAAGAAGATCATGCACATAAATCATGGTTGTTATGGGTTAAATAGGATGTGTAATGACCTGTGAATGTATTACAAATGCTAGTTGATGCTGTGTGTCTCAACTTGGTTGATCCTTGCAGACACAAATATTCAAGTTTAGAAATCTATTGTCAGTAAGATTTAAGGCACAGAAATTCTAATGGAAGTTTGGAAGGTAAATCTGTATAGATTAGAATTAAAACTTAAAAACATATTTTAAGTATTTGTCAGAAGAAACTGCAGATGCATTAACTGAAAGAAGTGCTCCTTTAAGTTTGTTCTACCACAAGTGAAAGGAGCAGAAGGATGTCAGGAGAAACTGGATTGATATTCATGATTTTTTTTGTTGAAAACACATGAGAGAATGTAAGGAAATTAAAGTAGTTACAGTAAGTAGAAGGAAAGGAAAAAAACCCATATAAATATGGGGAAAATGTAAGCATAATTTTATAACAAACTGAAAACCTACAGTTTTTCATACTAAAGGGAAGCTATAATATAAAACCTGATCTTTTAAATCTTAACATTAATTTAGCTTGCAAACTACCCATTCCACCATAATCTGGTTTTAGGAAATAATTTAAAAATCTGATATTCCAAATTAAAAAAAAAAAAAAGGGGGAGGAGGAAGACTGTTTTAATATTTGGTCTAAGTAACCATATATTACCTCATCATCAACCATTAAAATTCTGTTTATTTATTCTGTTTGCATTTGAAATGCTACAATAAATGGCACTTCCTGGAGCACCTATGTTTTTTCTCAGTATCAGAGGAGAAGGAGCTCAGAAGTTTGACCCTGATGTAATGTTGTTGTCAAGTTTGGGACAAACACCTGGAAATGTCAAGCAATGTTATTAGACCTAATATTACTGAAGGAAAAAACGGATAGTTAGGTTTCTGGTGAAAGAATTCAGTGACATGTTAAAGTTTCAGCTTAGCTAGAGAACAGCAGTGCATTCAGCCTGAGGGAGCTAAAGGCGATGGTGATAATGCTGTGGGAACACCCTCAGCAAAAGCCTGGAGGTGCCAATTTTCTGAAAAAATCAGATTTGTTCCTGAGTTTGAGAGGCTGCCAGGCTGTGAACAATTGAAGCTACTTTTTTTTTTTCTTTGTAAAACAACATTTAAATAATGTCAGCAAAAGTAATTTGCTGGAATTAAGTCAGTTAAATGCCTTAAATGTTTTTAATATTCTACTCATAATGCCATGTGCTGGCATGATAATACTGTAAAATGTCCTTGTGGGTTTTGTAAAATACATTGTAGAGAACAAAATCTGTCACCTATTCACACATAGTCTGGAATCAACCATTCACTTTTGCTGTCAATCAGTCTATAAGAAATGTGAATTTTGCAGATGGTGTGTGCTTTTACATTATGTTCATTGAAATATTTGAAAGGCATTTGAAATCTGGGACCACATCTTGTTTTGATTTTTTTTTCTGGCTCTCCTTTCCATAGATCATGTTGGCAGAATAATTTGTTTGTTTTTACAGGTAAATGAATTATTTTCTGTGTACAAATATATCTTGGAAGACAAGTATTCAGTTTGCTTGCTAGGCTAAGAAGAAAGAGAATGTTAGAGTCATGCTCTCAGAGGAGGAACTATATTTCCATGTTATTGTGCCCTGTCTAATATTTATGATGGTCTTATGTTGTGGGAAGATGACTGAGGGTAAAATCATAGAAAGCTGGTCAGTATTATTCACTTTCTAACAGAAGTTATAACAGTACAGAAATTATAGGGTGAAATACAGTTGCTACCTCATATAGCAGTACAGGGACAGGGTGCTTAATTGGGGTAATGGCCTGCAAGTCAAATATATAGACCCTACACACTCAATATTTAAACATGTCAAGTTAATTTCAATTCAGAAAACCCTGGATCACCAGCATGAAAGTTATGTTTGACTTGAGTAGTCAGTCAGTTTTATTTCTTCTTTTTCTTAACTATATGTCGTCTCCTTAGGCTATTCCTATACCAGGGACTGGGTCTTCTTTTTGTCCTATTTAATTGCCTGCTCATTTGAGATTATACATATACTTTGCATATGTATGGTGTAATATATATATCAAAATCTTAAATTCAAGAATGATGTGGTAGATGGAAATGACCTCACCTACTTTAGACATTTAATTATATCCATTTTTTTTTAGAGAAATATGGGGCTTGAAAGAGTTATTCATCTACTCTATGACAGATTCAGGATTCAGATTCACAAGGAGTGCCTGCTTATAGAGACTCTAAGAGAGTAGCCCAACCTTCAGATTTCTAGTGTAGGGGCAAATGCTGTTTGAGTGGACAAAAAGGGTGAATACTTACTTGCAATAACTAACACTGGTTTCACAGAACAAAGTGTCTTCCTTGATCTCATGTTTGTATCCTGCTAACCTCTTGGTGTACCTCTGGTCCAGGACTTGGTGTGCAGCATGACCTTACCCACTGTTTTCTGACACAGTAAAGGGAACAGTTGAGAATGACTGAGAAGTGGGAAGGAGTGGCAGGAGACAATGGGAAACTGAAATATTTTAAGCTATTATTTTCTCCACATAATTTGATTCATGAAACTATAGCTAAGGCTGAAACAATTAACATGAAACAGCTTTCATTAGCATCAGTCTTATCAAATGTTGCTGAGATTTATTTCAAGAAATACAAAGGGAAACAATGAGTTTAATTGAAAGAAAAAGTTACTGAAAAATAGTAATTCTCACAATATTTCTCTTTCATATCTAGTGAAGGAATTCTGAAAATGTATGTTACTGACAATAATGGGATAATTTTATTCCTAGTGCTTTCAAATTTCCCTTTTCTTCATTCTTCTCACTAGAAAGCCTAGGAAACCTTTAACTAAGGAGAAAAGTAGATTTCACTTACATTTTTTTTTCTGTGAAAAAATTTCAAACAATGCAAAATAGGTTAAAGTAATTGCCACTTTTTTCTAACTTAAGTTCTCTGTTTTTTTTCTGTAAAAGTAGTACAAAAAGTTAGACATTGTACAAAATCAAACATTTAAAATTACATGTTCTAAAATGAATGAAGTGGAATTGTACAAATTGTTTTTTCTACTGTGTAATTCAAAGGTGAAACACTGAAATTTAAATTAAGACTTCTAATTTTCCTCTGTGCTACTTTATGTCTCATTTTCTGATGCATTACTCTATTTAGGATTTCACCATGTTAACACAGTGGTTACTTGCTCATAGTGCAGGCATGCACTAAGGTCACATTATGGTAGACCATATGTATTATTTAGAAGAAGAAAAATAAACCAGCCACTAAACACAAGAAACTGTAATTAAACAGTGAAAAACAGGGCCATGAGAAAGTCCCTATTACTGTGTGACCTTAGGAAGGTCATTTTAACCTCTCCACAATTCAGTTCTTTACTTACTTAGTGTGGAGACCTACTTCTATTTTTTACTGGCATGTACATTTAATATCAGTATTTTACAGATTTGATTTTTTTTTTTTTGAGATTGTAGTTATGACAGCTTAATAAGCATTTACTGTCTAAACAGGTAGGTCAGCAACTGAACTGTGGCTCTTGAAGCTTTCAATCCCTTGACTGCTTAAATTCCTGTTAATTTATGTCTTGAACATCTTTATTAAAGCTTCTTTTTCATATGAAGCTTAAATTAAAGTAGGACTTTTTTTCAGGGAAAAAACATTTGCTGTCATTATGCTCAGGCAGAGAATGAAATAAAAACAATGTAAATGAACGCCAGATGCCTTCAACTTTCAGGCATCTTTTACCTTTGATCCTTTCAAAGTGGGGAGAGTTACAAATATATTTTCCATGTCCTGCAGAGCTCTGCACACAGTCATCCAATTTCTCAAATAATATTCAAATCAGTTTTAAGCCTTACAATTACATTTTCCCCAGAAGTAAAGTAATGACATTTTAATCTTAATTTTACTTTCCCATCTATGAGCTTCATGCTCTATCCTTCACATTAAACTTTGGGATGTGAGGAAATTACGTAAGTCCAGAGTTATCATTGAGGAAATGTACTTTGCTGCATCACACAGTTCAATTTAGATTAGGACAACGAAAATAGTGCTTTGCAGAAATGAAGAGAGAAATCCAGTTTTAAGAGTTAACATACTAAATGAAAATTGTATGCAGTATGGATGAATAATTCTGAAACATCTGTAAAGATGTTTTAAATGCAATCACCAATTCCCACACCCTCTCTTAGCATATTGAGAATGTGTTATCAGATCTTTCTCTTAACTCCTGACTTGTAGCTGGACTCACAGAAAGTAGTACTGTCAGAAGTGCCAAGTTTTCAGCAAGCCCTGTTGGTTTCAGTGGCAACTTCTGAATTGTCAGTCTTCTGAAAACCAGCTCAGTGAGACTCCACTTCTGTGTATGGTCTGCTTGGAAACTCCACCTCAGTTCAGTAACTCTTCATGGGATCTAGGAGTTAGGACACAAGGTCTCAGAACTAGGCGTCTGTAATTCTTCTTTGAAAACCTTGACCTGTGAATTTGTTCAGCTTCTGAAGGAGTGAGATTAATAAGCCACACTGAACCCTTTTATATTCAGTCACATCTAATGTGACCTCTGGAGTTATTTTATGACAGATAAAATGAGTGTCGTACTCCTGTGCCAAAATATCAAGGGGGTACTATTTCACCAAGATTTTTATTTATTTATTTATTCATACTGGGCTCTTTTCTTATCATATTCCTGAAATTTGCATTTTATATCTTTACAGGGTGAAAAAAAAAAACAAAACCAATAACTAAGAATTTATCATAAGATTGCAACAATGGCAAGAGCTGTAGCAGAACCAATGTCAGAAACCTTGCAGAGTTCCTTCGAAAGGTAAACCTCTTTACCTTGGATTTTTTCCAAGTGCATTTATTTTCACTGTAATTTGATAAAACTTTTATACTTAATTCTATAATAAAAAGAGATGGAAACAACTATGATAGTCTCTATTTAAAAAGAAAAAAAAATTACTGAATTTGGCCCTTATACCCATGGGAAAATTTGTCAAAACCAATAAACATGACAGAAAACAAGTCATTTATAAAAGTAGCACAGAAGAAGCAAAGAGAAAGGGCAATGAGACAAGGGCAGGTTGTGAAGAATTATGAAGGACTTTATGAAATATTATGATCAGGCAGTTAAGTAAGAGATGGAAACCAGTTTTATACAAAAGAATGCATTTGGTCAAAATGAGTTTGAGATGGCTGTTAGCACTTGGGAGGGATATCTGAGGTTCTGTCCTCAGATATCAAGCTCATTTATGCCACAGGAATAAATTTATTTAGTTCTCCACCTGCCTGTGTCCCATGGTGTGCAGTTTTGATCCCTTCATTCTAATAAAGGACACACTAAAACATTCAGGAAAAGCTGATGGGAATGATCAGAAGTAGGAAACAGTTTCTGTGTGAGGCAGGACTCACTCGATGAGTCTGCTGTAGCCCAGACGGAGATGATGCAAAGGTGGCATGAGAGAAATTGGTAGAGTGATGTGAGACACAGGAAGCATGGTTAGAAGCTGTTCATTACCTCTGTCAGTAGAAAATCAAGGGCATTGCAAAGTGTATTGCTCCCATGGAAATCCTTTCCAAAGGGTTTTGTGGAAACAAAAGATTTACATGCATTCACAGGTTACTGAAAAAAGTTTTGGAAGAGAGGTCAGATGAGGAAAACTAAATAACAATCCACATCAGTCTCATGAATCCCCCTGAGAATAAAATACGCAAAGGCTGAGTAGGAGAAATGAAAACTGTTCATTTGTTCTCTTTTTGCTTTTCCCTGGACTTGTGCTCATGGCTATAGGTGGGGATAAATTAACAAGGGGTCATTTTTCTCATCCAGTACAATAATTTGTGAGTGACCAGGATTTGATGTAATGCTGTGTATTTTATTTCTGCAAACACTATTTCTAATCACAATTGCACAAAATGGAAGTGATATGTGAATATAGTCAGGTTTTCTTTATTCTCTGAGGCTAATAGTGTGTTTGTTTACATTTCACAGGCAGATGAACTTTTGGGAAAAAATTCATTCAAAAATAAAAGGAAATTAAATATTTAAGGTGCTGCTCAAGCACCTGAAAAGTAAAGCATTTTAAGTGGAAGTGAATGTTCATATCTTTGAATGCCAAAATTCACAGGTGTTTTCAAACTGTTCATGGAAAAAAATTTGGACCTGTAAACCATCAATCCAGACCAAAGGAAAATCTCGTATTGTGAAAAGTGCTTTCCTTGCTTGTCTGATTTTAATTCAGCTCTGGGTATTTGTGATGAGTAAATATACAGATATATTTGTACATCATGTATTAATGCATATAAAGATATTATTACTACTTATGGTATGAGTAAACAAAAATCAAGTGAGAGCTTGCAGTTGCAAAATGTTTAATTCATTATGTTTCTTGAATTGTTTTAAAGAAGAGGTGTATTCTATTAAAGAATGTAAAAAGACTTCTATCAGTAAATTATTGAAAGTCCTAGAGTCGACATCTGTGGTATTACTTTTGGGGTATAAAAATACAAGAAACACATAAAGTCAGATTCCTGAAGTACACTTCTTTAATTTCTTGTTGCCTGGAACATCTGTCTTTTACCATAAGCTGAATCACAAATCCTCTGTTTCCACACCACACCATTTAAAAGTGAGTCAGTAAAACCACACTACTTGGAAACTTTAAACATAATTTTGCCATATGTTGTCGAATTACAGCATCTTCACTGTTGTTCTCAACTCAGTGAATTCACTGAGAAAAAGTTTATTGGCAAGCTACCAGATCACTAGCAATTTCTTTTGTTTAGAGATATTTATAATTTCAATTATTTACATGCGCTACACTTTAACTGCTGGAGGTATTTAGACTTCTAAATGGGGCCCAGAAGGATCATTTGATAACACTCAGATGATTAGCTGAACAAAGGCTGTTTTTCCCGTAATTGGTTGAAGGCACTGAGTGTAATAAAGTCCCTTTATGAGCTTGTCACTGAATTGAGTACAAATGATGTAGCAATATTAGACAAATTAGCTGGAACTAAAACACCCCATGAAGAAGTTCTCTTTTTCTTCTTAATAAAGTGCCTTAGTAACACATTCTACCTAAACATAGAGGCAAAGACCATTAAAAACCAAAGCTCTTAGGAAGCTGGGAACACCACAGAGTGAATCTAGTATGTGACAGCTCTGCATCTATGTTGTCTCCTGGTTTTAGTTCACATCTATTTAATTGTTTGCTTTATATAAAATCACTGCATCTGTCTGAGAATTAGCCTTCATTGGTAGTTTACCAAAGCAGGTGTGAATGATTGTTGTGCTTTAGGTAACAAATCTGAGGGACATACAAGACTGTCTTCTGTTTTCATGTCTATTGCCAGAGTGACTCTTCACCAATATAAAAAAAAAATAGAAATTTTGGGCCCAAAACGTATTTTCCTATGAAAGGTGCAGATTCAGCAACATTGGCTGAAGTACTTTCCAAGTGTGTTGATTTCTTCAATCTCTTTCATCTCTTCAAAGTCATGAAAACTTACTTTGCTTTTAAAATAACTTTACTTCTCTGCAAAGGGGCAGGAATGTGGTTTTAGCAACATAGTCCTAGACAAACCAGCAAGAAAAAAATCTTACTGATATTCTCCCCCTTCATGCATAGACTTTATATGATTGGAGTCTTCAAATTAGCCGCTCAGGTTTATGGCTGGTTTTGATATGACTGTGTATCCTCCCTTGCCTTATAATAATTTCTTTGTTTCCCATCTTCTTTGTATCCATTTCTGATTTTATACTTGTGTGACAAGCTCTTTCAAGTAAATAGACATTGAAAAAAGTACACATAAGGGAAATACAGAGAAAACTTGATTAACAGAAATGATTGGGATGTTAATGCAGGTGAATATAAATATCTTTAGAACGGAGTGTAGAATAGCTAGCAGCTGTTGACTAATAGTGTGGTAGAAAGAGGCACTTTAGGAACTGAAGGTTATAGTCAAGTTTTCTTTATGTGGGTGATAATTTCTGCATAAAGATTGGGTTCTTAGTGGTAAAGTCCTCACTGAAGTGCAGAAAAAGCCCATAGAACCAGGGCAGAGACTCTGTGGAGCTGCAGGTCTCCAGAAGAGGAACCTGTCTACCAGAGTGAGTGGGACAGAACCCTCTCCCACAGCCCTGCAGGAGTACCGTGTCCCTCCCCAACTTTCCTATGAAAGACTGGCATCAGCAGCAAGGATTTACCTCTGTGTGTATTGGGGGGAAGGGCAGAACTGAATGCCACTGACTCTCATAGCCTGTCTGCTACTTGAAGCAAAAACCTTCTGCCTTTTTCCTGGTGGGTACTAATAACAGTGAGTTAATCTAGTGTTATGGTACAGGGCATACGCTGCAGAAATGGTCATCATGGAGACAAATTCACTTTTAGTATGAAAAGGAATTTGAGGAATAGAAAGCAGATTTTCCTATTAAATAATGAATTGCCTCATCTCCCAGTAGAGAATGGCTTAATAGAAAGAATGCAATGAAAAAATATACCTAAATTTGTCTCTTTGAAAGTAAAAAAATTATTTTTTTATTTTCGTTTTCAGTTGCAGATTTGTTGCATACTGTTCTAAATATACTAGAAGGTCCAAGGGAAAATTAAAAAGAAAAACATCGATGTGATTTTATTTGAGGTTACAAAACAAGGCTTCCTGGAAATTTTAAGTTTTTTAAAGTCATAATAATTGGTTATAGTTATCTGATGTGACATGCTTTGAAGCAGGAATGGTGCACCTAATGATATTTTTGAGATTTATACAGCAAAGGTGATCACAATATTCCTAATATTTTCATGCAATCAGGACAGAATTCTGTCTTTCTTTTCAGCGTGCATAATTCAAATGTTATTTCTCTCTCTTTTATGCAATTCTTTTGCCAAGACTGATAGACTGTAGTCTTTTCAAATTCAATATCAAAATCCTCTGTTGGATTTATTTCCCGTTTGCTTTTGTTCATTTGGAATATGGTTGATCTTGTTAAAGACTGAAAGAAATGCTGTTACAGCCAGAGCTTCATGAATAATGCTCTGTGTTTACACAGCAGTAACTCAGTTAGCTCTTTGAAAAGCAGAGATTAATAATCATGAGGACCTGGAAAGTTTTCTGTGAGTTAATTGATGCTTTAACACTGCATAATAATATAAATGAATATAAAGAAAGGAGAAATATCTCAATAGCTTTGCTAATGTCTTCAGAAAAAATGTTTTCTTTTTGTCTTCAGCCTGAAATCCAGCCTAAAGTTGTAAAACAAAGCTAAAACATAATAATGTTGTATGATGCAGTGCTTTTTATTTAGCAATTAGGAAAAATATCAGGGTTCTTTGAATAAATAGCAGTGCTGTTGTACTTTGATAACTGATAAATCTTGAAGTGCCTGTCAGAAATTGACCCTGGCACATTTGCAGCTGACTTGTATTTCAATGATGGGAACAACAGAAAGAAATACATTCTCAGATATTTCCTCACAACATTTTGCAGGGTGGGAAGAGCAGTGGGAGGTGGTCACCACAAACTGCGCTTTGATAGCATGTAAGGAGTTCTCAGCCTGTTCCCAGTCCCTGCACACCTCAGCTGCTGTGGGGAGAGAACAGGGAGAGGATAGGGCGCACAGCTCCCTAGGCAGTCAAGTCTCTGTGAGGTTGCAAACAAGAACTCAGTGTCTTACTGACCTTGTATCTGCCTCACAGAACAGTGTTGGTGTGCTGCTGCTGGGCTGCCCCTTGGGCTCAGTGGGTAACTTAGGATGCTCAACCCCACACAAATGTCATGAACCGCTTATCTATGCAGGGCACTTTCTGTATAGGGAAATGTCAATCACTGAAGTTCATTAGATACTGGTACCTATTGAGCTGTGCAAAAACACCTGGGCTTTGATGGTTTAGTTACCTGGCATCTGTTTCAGATTTAAGCTATGTGGGAAACACAAGATAAGTATTCTTCTCCTACTCTTGTTTGTGCTATGAATGTACTGACATCAGGTTGTGAGGTACATAATGGCAAAAAGGCATTGATTTCTGCCAAAAAAGAGTGTTGGATTTTATTGGCTGGAGACCTGGATTCAGGACCTCTCACTGTGGTTATATTTTAAACACAGGTCTCATTTCCATGAGAGTGCTCAAGCTGCCAGAACATAGGGTATATTGAAATAAGGTGTACTATTTTATCTGTTGAAGCCACATAGTTTTAAATAAATATTTAAGTAGGTAAAAAAATAAATAAACAAATCTGCTAAGGTTGTGCTTAGTGTGCTCTTGCACGAGACCAGGATGCAAACCCAACAGGCACTGAGAGGTCTTTATTTCCTGTTCCTCACATGACCCTCACGTCTCAAACAGGCAACAGGGGAAAGAAACAGAGCAGATGCTCCCCAGCCTCCCCTTGGGCACCTAAACTCAGGAGTTTAGTTTCACAGTTGTGAAATTTTCTAGTTAGAAAGATTTTTTTGTTATTGGTCATAGTTGGAGTGAACTTAGAGTCTTCCCTGAGGAACACAGACATGCTCTGTGAAGAGGCAATGGGGATGTAACATCCTTGTTAGTAACAACGAGGTTGCAGTAGAAGAGCAATAATAATGGACTAAAATGCTGTTTTGTGTGGGCCTGAAGTTCCAGCTTCTGTATCCTGAGATTCACTAGATCAGTGAGTACAGTAAATTATGATGTTCTGAGAGAAATCCATTCTTAAAACAATGATTTTGAAATCAGGTGTCAATTAGAACATATCATATTTGCAAGTTCCAAGTTTTGGGGAAATTTCAGAGTTTTTACTCAAAGGTAACTTAATTTTAATTTACACTTGATCAGAAAATATGAAAAAATATTAAAATGCTAATTGTATTAAAAAAGTTATTTTGATCCAAACCCAGGCCTCTTTAAAATAGTCCAAAGAACACATAATGAAATATCTGCATACCTAATATTTCATCTACATGATCTAATCTTTAAAGAAATACATTCCACTATCATTTCTATTGAGCAAGTCAAATATGAGTGACTTTATATTAATTTAGAAGGTGAGGCAAGTATTTTGCAAGTAGATTAATGCTGGTTTTGCCCTTGAGTGCATGACCCATGTAACAATTTGGTGAAGGAAATACAAACTCATGTGTTTTTTATGGGTTTCATATTTGCTTGCTCATCCTTCTAATAAAACTAAACAAACATATTCTCAATCTGATACACTACAGTTTCAATGAACTAATTAAAAATGGCACAGGGTGATGCTTATAACTGTGACAATCAAAGTCACAATTTAAATTGAATAATAAATCAACACATTCAAATGATCAAGCTACCAATTAATACAGGAGGTAATCAAGTTAAATTACTGTGTGTTACTCTTGCATTATAAAATTTGAAAAAGAAGTCACTTAACGCTCATTTTAACAACTCACAGAAGCACAGAATCACAGAATATGCTGAGTTGGAAGGGACCCACAAGGATCATTGAGTCCACCTCCTGGCCCTTCACAGGACCATAGCCAAGAGTCACACAATGTGCCTGAGAGCATTGTCCAAACACTTCTTGAACTGTCAGGCTTGGTGCCATGACCACTTTCCTGGAGAGCCTGCTCTAGTGCTCTGGGTGAAGAACCTTTTTCTAATACCCAACCTAAACTTCCCTTACACAACTTCAGGCCATTCCCTTGGATTCTGTTACTGGTGACCACAGAGAAGAGATCGGTGCCTGCCACTCCTCTTCCCCTCACCAGGAAGCTGTAGACTGTGATGAGGTCTCCCCTTAGTCTCCTCTTCTCCAGGCTTAACAGACCAAGTGCCCTCAGCCACTCCTCATACGGCTTCCCCTCAAGGCCCTTCACCATCTTCGTTGCCCTCCTTTGGACACTCTCTAAGAACTTAATATCTTTCCTACATTGTGGTGTCCGAAACTGCACACAATATACAAGGTGAGGCTACCCCAGTGCAGAGCAGAGTAGGACAATCCCCTCGCTGGATCAGGAAAGCTGATATTATATTTTGTCACTGTAAATTACATTAATAATTAAAAAACTTAATTTTTCCTCAAAATCAGCTAAGAACTAGGTCCTGCCCATCATAGAAGTTACATGTATTTTCTAATCAATTTACATATAAATATGAAAAATCACTCAATTTGTTGAGGAATTAATCCTTATTTCCCACTACTGAAAGACATGATTAAATGGAGGTTTCTTTTAAAATAGCTGGAAGAAATCTGGTTTCTTCATATTTAGTGTGCAGCTCTTTTAAGATGTGCTTAACTGCAGAAAGTTATGTTCCCTACATCTTTGCAGACATAGGAAATAATGTGTGTTTACTTAAAAATCAAGGAATGCAAACTTCTTAGTATTGAATATAAGGCCCACAGAACCCAAACAAACTCATGGAGAGGGAAATTCCAATTAGATGGTGTAAATTTGGAGGGGATAGAGCCATCTATTTAGCAGGCAGAAGTGGAGCTGATAATTTTTATAGCTTCCCTACACTGTAGGACTTTTCAGGTTTACTATTTGGCAAGAGACTTTTGCATTTGGACAAAAGAATTTATCTTCCCATGTTGAGCTTTGGAGCAAAGATATCAAAGTACTATATGCACGTGCAGCTGTCAGAGTATTGGTTTTGCTACAAATGTTCTCATGGAAGTTCTTGGAGAGAATGTCAAGCACCTTTATGAATATGGAATCCTTGATCTGAAAAATACTCCTAGCACTCAGTTCAAAGCTGAGTGCCCATGCAGGCAGTGGAGGACAGGAAGTGTATTCCATATTTTGTTCCCTGAGCAGCCAGGAAGAGAATTCCAGCTTTGGTACCATCTCATTACTTTCTTGGGGTGGAGGTAATCTTGGATTTCAGGATCAGAAATCTTCTGGTCCCCATTTCAATAAACTACCTTAGTCCATAGGTCAGGGTGGCCTGCCTAAAATCACTCCCTTTACACATGGAATGGTATAATCTGCTAGGTTTTTTTGTCCCCCTCACAGACAGTGACTCTGCAGATAAGTAGGGTTTTTTTTCTTTCTAACATAATTCCCAGTGGAGCAGAGATACAGAAGAACTCTTCCTTTTCAGGAAATATTTACCTAATCTTCTGCATGCAGGAATTGTAAAAGCGCTCCCACTAGTTTTAGTCAAATATGATTACAAAAAATGTTTCCTCTGCTATACAAATGTCTTGGAGCAAAAAATCGTCGTTTCTCCTCAGGGTTATTAGTCACTTTTGAACACTTGATTACATATCTTTGTATAATAACAACAATTTATGCTCTCAACTCAACAGCTCTCAATATTTTAACAGGGAGAAAGAATGCATGGTTCTGTTCACAGCTGAATTCTAGGTCTATAAATTGTTTAAGCCTGAATTGCTATGAGTATTAGAGGAACAAAACACTAGATCCTATTTGGACATTGCAACAATTTAGATTAGAATTCTTCTGATAATATTTCACACATCCCATAGCCATCTATATGCTAATGTTTCCAACAAATTATCAGATGTTATTCTACACAACCTTTTTTCCATAAATGACCTGTCATATTCATAATGGCGTCTGCATTTGGAGACAGCTCTTATTTTATCTAGCAAAAACTGCAGGTCCATAAAGAAACTAATTATATAATTTCACGGTTGATAATATGGTTTCTGGTTTTATAACTAGCAATATGCAAACTGATTCAGTATAAAAAATTATCCTTAAACTCAAGGGATTTTCAGAGAGCCGGACCAGTTTTATAAATGACAGAGAGGATTTCATAGTTGTTACTCTAAGGCATCACTTTTTGAGCTTTTCTGACAATTTGGAATACGGTTTGTTCTTACTTTCCATGTTTTTGTCCAGTATTTTTATTTCACCACATGTACTTATACTGCAAACCCCCCAAAAAGTTAGAACTTGTAGGTGGAACAAAGACAAATAAACAGCTCAAGACAACCAAAATGAATCCAAGGATTACATCTAAAAAATAAAAAATAAAAAATAAAATCAATAATTAAATCAAAAGGCCTGTCCTGGTCTGGGAAAGATCAGGAAACAATGCCATAGTTATAAGGTGAGCATGAGCTGTAAGGTTCTTCTGAAATCTTTGCATCACTCTGATTCAATTCAAACACAACAGCCCTCGGCCAAGTAGCTCCTTTCTCAAAGGTGTAATGATACTGTCAGACAAGTTAACATGATTAATATAATTTGCATATTACATCTGTTTTCTTCTGGATATTGTCAACATCTGATTACAGTCTTCACAAGAAAACATTTTTATTCAGCTCAAAGTTTATAGGATATAAACATATCTATGTAAGCATATTTTCTCTTAATCCTTCATTGATAAATTTTGACAGATTACTTTAAATCAGCAAATTTTGTCTTTTTCTGGAAAAGATGGAGTGCTTGGAGGTTACTGCTTCCTTCCAAGGACTTCCACAAAATCACGTGAACCTTCAGCCTCTCTATTCTTAGTCAACTTTGCAATTGAACCCCAGAGCCCCCTTGGTAGAATAATCTTTACCAGTTGTAACTTGGAGTATTCCCTTGTTAGAAGTTCTTCCTCATCTGTCATTAAGATATTAAAATATTTGTGTCACTGCTCTTTCTTTGCCATGGTTTCATTTCCTATTGACTTCTCTGCTATAGCTCTCTTTGGATATAAAGTAATCCAAAATATTATGATAAACCTGGCTTCATTTCTGTCTGTTAAGGGTTGAAGTTTGTTTACTCAAGACAAAGAATGAAAATAAGAATTAGGGTAGATCAGTTTACCATTGCGTAATAGTCTTTACTTAGCCTATTCTGAGCCAGCCTTATGCTATTCGGTAAGATAATATTGTTTGATAAATCAACATCTGGAAAGTATCTTTAAGTGGTGCCTTAGATTTCCCACATAGTTTTCAGCAATGCAGTATGGGAATAATTCATCTGTGAACTCTTAGTTCTGTAGCAATCCTAAGTGTGTTAACAACTGATATTACAGATCCAAATCTTCTGAATGTTCCTCTTTCTGACCATTTGCACAACTCAAGCCTGCCTTTGTCATTTTATCATTACAACTTCTCTGTGTTGAGATATTAAGATTGAGGATCACTTTTATGTGAGTGGCAGATTATTGAATTTGTTACTTAAATGTTGGGATAGTGCATTAAAAAATACCTCTTGGTAGGAATTTATCACTTTATAGCAACATCATTTTTCTTTCAAATAATAAAAAGGAACGTAAATTGTTAATTCTCTGCATCATCCACAGCATATAAAAATCAAGCACAATATTACCTCCTTAGGGCCTCCAGCTGTTACAACTGCAGGTGTATGCACTGAGTTGTACAGAATCAAAAGAATTTTTTAATTGAAGTAGGTACCAAATTTGTAATTGCTATTAATTATTATTCTCTTCCCCAACTAAGGAATGTGCAGTAATTAGACCAGGCTAAATCTATTCTGTGGAAAGTCTGTATGCTTGTTTGTAAATTTGGTGTCACCCTGCTGATTTTGGGGCTAGTCCTCATGATCTATTCTACTCCAATTTTCAGATTTGTGCAGTCATACACTTTGATGATTATCTCTCAGCTTACAGGCTCCAAGGCACTTCTTTGTTATGAAGTTGATGGATGAAACTTGTGTCTCCATATAATAGAGTCATAAAAGAACTTGTTGGTCTAATCTTACTCTTTAACTAGGTAAGAGATTTCAGCAGATGGTCAATATTCATAATGCATGTTTTAGAGCCTTTGGAACAAAGAACATCAATAAAATGAACCTCATTGCAGTAACCACAAATGTATTCTCCTCCCTTTCTTCAGATGAATGATTTATCAATCATTTTGAGTTTCAGAGTCTTACTTTGAGCTTTGTCATGCAATCTAACTTGTTTCTATTGTATCTTGGGGAATAGTTTGAACAAAAGCGCTCACAGCTTGCACTATTTCACTTTCTTTTCTACTCCTCCCCAAAAGGAACTGCCAAAAATAATTTCTACTGAAAACAAAACAGTGTAGCTTTATTTCCCTTGAATACACTGACTGGGTAGATAAACCCAGGAAAATTAATCCAACATAATAGGAATCTGTGGGTACAAAATCATTTCTTTGAAAAATCAGTTCTAAATTTAAAGATTTTTTTATGCATAGTAATCCACATATTTAGTAATTTTCCCTATAATTATTTAGAAGACTAAATGATGGATCTGAGAAAAAAGCCTAAACAGAGCAAGATAAGAGGAATGGATCTCTTATAGTATTTGTCAGGAAGAAAGTGGGTCAAATAACAGTGTAAAGGTGACTGATTCAACATCAGCTAAAATCAGACAAAAAGATTTCAGATCATACTTAAAAATGCTGTCACATGTAGTACCACTGTTTGATGGATTATTTAAATGAGGAGAGAAAAGAAGCAGAGTAACAGAAGGATAAAGCAATGTGAAAGAAGCTCAATGTGAAGTAAGGGAATCAGAGAAAAAAAAAACCTATAAAAACCTTGAAACAGAAAACCAGTTACAGATAGAGATGTAACAAAAGACAAAAGGACTGGATGTAGTGTACTTCGAACTAAATAGAAATATGATGGGAGATACAGCATGATGGAAATTCTCTGTTTTGTATTTCCTTCATTTGAATGGTACACATAATTAATTTCCTTTTTTTTTTTTGAGATAAGGGTTTGAGTGTTCTACCTGTATTTCCTGTATGGCTTTCCCAATAATTTTTATAGTTTTACTTTAAGACTCCTTCAATTTAAACTAACATCAAACACTTCCTCAGTTTTAATACATCTAAGAATTTTTTTTCATCTCAATCCAGTTATCCAAATATCTCATCTTCTACAACAAACACTTGACATTTCAGTGGGAAGAAATAAAAGTGTAGGACCAGCCTCTGATTTCTTCCTTCTGATCTCCAAGCCTAGAGATTCTTGAGTCAGAGGTTGCATCTACACATTTTTGTTTAATAACAATTGACAGATTCATCTAATTCTTTTGACATCAGTAGAATCTTGTGGCTTTGAGTTTCATAATTTAAAGGCACAGTATTTTTTTCACATTGTAAATCTATTCCCGTTTAATCTTGGGTTATGATTACTGCCAATATTTCCCTAGTAATTTATCCATGAACTTCATGATTTTGTATTCTTTTATAATACTGCCTCCTGTTTGTCTGCTTTCAAGTTGAAAGGCCCTAGACCATTTTTTTTTTAGGGATTTGTCTAGTTTGGAGAAAAGCAGGCTGAGGAGTGACCTCATTGCTATCTACAGCTTCCTGAGGAGGGGATGTGGAGAGGGAGGTGCTGATCTCTTCTCCCTGGTATCCAGTGTCAGGATGCGCGGGAATGGTTCAAAGCTGCACCAGGGTAGGTTTAGGCTAGATATTAGGAATCATTTCTATATCAAGAGGATAGTCCTACAGAGGTGACCAGTGCCTTGAGCCTGTCAGTGTTTGAGAGACATATGGACAATGTCTGTAATAATGTATTTTAACTTTTGGTCATAGCTGGAGTTCAGGCAGTTGGAGTCAAAGGTCATCGTAGGTCCTTTCCAACTCCTCTATTCTATTCTATTCTATTCTATTCTATTCTATTCTATTCTATTCTATTCTATTCTATTCTATTCTTATTCTTATTCTTATTCTTATTCTTATTCTTATTCTTATTCTTATTCTTATTCTTATTCTTATTCTATTCTATCTGACCGTATCCAAGCCCTTACTTTAAGTAATTCTTATGTTTTTACTGTTGGATTAGATTCTCCGTCCCTGACTTTATTATATCTGGTGATCCTCTTGGTTCATATTTTGCATTCACTTCTTTCATCATTAAGCTCCACAGTATTTGTTCTTTTGTGATATCTGCTTGTCTTACAAACAGTTTGTAAGAAATTCAAATCCCACATAGTGGGGCTGCATATTCAAAAACATTAAAAAAATTATAGATATGGCACTTCATGATAAGGTTTAGTGGGCATGGTGGTATTCAGTCAAAGGTTGGATTTGATCTTGGAGATCTTTTCTATCTTTAATTATTCTATGATTCTATGATAGGCTCTATGTTGGTCTGCATGCTTCTGTCCAAGATTCAGTAAGGAAGATGGTGATTGTATTTTGACATCCAGTGTGCTCTAGGAAGACCCTGCTTGAGCAGGGAGGTCGGATCAGATGACCCCACCAGTGGACCCTTCCAATCTTACTCATTCTGTGATTTCATGCTTCTGTGATTCAGTTGTCATCACATTCCAGGCTACACCTTGCAGGCCTGGCTGTAGCCTGGATACTCTCTACAGAAGCCTGTAGTATTGTAACAATTCAAACCCTTGCTAGAAATTCCCCACTTCCCTTCAAAACCTGTTTTGTGTGAAGGGAGGATGACTGATAAATCTTGTATTTGTCCTTCTCTGTGTTCCAGACGGTCTATGGACCAGTTTGTGTCATTGTACTTAAAAATTGATAAGTTTTCATTTTTTTGTTTGTTTTTTAAGCATTGCCATCAAACACTTTTCCAAAAAAAGTCTTCCCGTGGGGATTTTATGTTTTATATACTCCATATCTTTTTTTCCTCTCTGGATGTTTTATAGGTGAAACCACAGGTCTCTTTTATCTTAGATTTTGTTGGTCGTCTCTCCTCTTTCCCAGATGTCTGCTAATCATCCAGAGATCTGAGAAAGTACATAGGCCTTGGAAGGTCTATGCAGACTAAGCATTAATGTATGAAGCATGGTTTACTGAGTGCAAAACTACAAGCTCAGCAATTGTTAGTCAAAACAGCAGTGCGGGTGCCCAAAGAGAACTTCAAGGTGAACCATTTGTTTCCATCAGTGGAAATTAAAAGACAGGGAATAGTTTTTCTCTTCTCTGCTGTTGTATGGGGAGGACATTTTCGGGATGAGTAGTTACCCTGTGTATGTATATATATATAGGCATAGATGATAAGAAGCTGAGGGAGACACTGTGGCAACTTGGTTCAGGACTCTTACTTGGGTGAATAGAAGTTGTACTGATGCAATGGAAAACAGAATTTTGAATTCCAAAGTGTGTTTAAACTGCTTTTATTTTATGACTCTTCAGATTTTATAGAAAACTTGTATATGTTTATTTGGCTTAAAAAATACCACACCAGGATGTATAACCCATCCTGGAACGTGGTTTAGTAGAGTAGTTATTTGAATACACAAAATATGTGGGCAGTTTAGCCTGAGCAAATAACAGCTCAGAAAAGATTAAGTCACTTTTAATTGTAATATTAAATGTATACACACAATATTGCAGTATGTGCTGTTGTGTCATGGTGCCATCAGGTTCCACCAGAAGATCAGGCTTGAGATACTGCACTGACCTGAAATATTTTTTGAAATATACATGGAGCAAAATTCCAATCATCCAGTTAAAGTTACACGAAGGATTATTTTAGCAGTTACTGCAAAAGTATTTTTTAAGCTTTATAATGCCTTCATCTAGTGGATGATTATGCCATATAATCATAAAGAGGCTCATTTTGCTTTCTTACACAAGCAGTATTTCCATTAAAATCTATTTACATATTGCCCAAATAGGCCTGTCAGATCAGAAACAGAGCTACTAACAGACAGTGAAGACTGACAGTATGCATGCCATTCCCATTACAGAGCAACTGATTTTTTTTAAATTACACTTTTATTGTTAAAGATAGAAATTTAATCTAGGAATTAGAGATAACTTCAGTGTGATCAATATTTACATTTTATTCAGAAAGGCCCATTTCAGAAAAGCAGTATATTTAAAAATAGGGAACTACGTTAATCCATTTCTATTCAAAACATGTACAGCCTGTGCTGATCTTAGGGAAAAAAATGCTTTGAGATTCTCAAAGATGCTACAGGAAGAAAATATACACTTACATCCCTAAGTGGGTACTTAAGTTCTATTTTTTCCCTGCCCTCTGGCTTGAGGGAAAGTTATAGTACAGTCCTTCTCTCTCAATACCAGCACGTGGAGATGTTCTTTGGCTGAGCTTTCAATAGTTGGGTTTATTCATGAGACTCAGTAGTTAAAAGTATGTGTGACAAGGTCAGCCAGATGTTGTGTATATATATATATATATCATATATATATTTCTCTATTTCCTTGAGAGAAGTAGACTAGACTGCAACAGTCTTCTTAGGCATATCAAGAAAAATCTGCTTAAAATGTTACTGAATTTGGAGCAGTCAGCAGTCACCCCAAAGTCTTACAACCCATTTATGATGTAACCTCACTCTGATGAAAAATACTATGTACTTTATATATAGAATAAACAAC
Organism: Acropternis orthonyx; assembly: GCA_035583155.1. NCBI lineage: Eukaryota > Metazoa > Chordata > Aves > Passeriformes > Rhinocryptidae > Acropternis > Acropternis orthonyx. The sequence goes on from JAWWEU010000111.1 coordinate 90,190,162, forward strand.
ATCTCATATAAATAGTGATTTTCCTCTGCATCAGTCAAAAGTCAAGACAGAGAGAACGCAGTGGGAATTTAGCTGAAAAATCTCAAATAAATAAGAACACCTCTGAAATTCTGACATTAGGCTTCAGAAACCTTTCAAGTATCAGATTAATGTTTATTCTTCTGATAAGAAAATAAAGGAAAGATATTCTTGTTATGATGATTTCTTGCTGAAAAGCTTGACTGAAGTACCAGTGCCATTCAGGGGAAATCCACAGCACAGAAATTATAACTAGCTAGGTTATAAAAGAAATCAGAGCATTCAAAGTCAACACAACTGTCTTCTGTAGATGCTAATAATTAAATTCCTTTTATCTGGTGGAAGAAGCGCTGCCAGCTTCCTATAATGAACTCAACATCACCTCAAAGTTTTTAAATGACTTTTACAGTCATGCATCAAAGCTGAAATAATAGATCTCATGTATTTTATGATAGAAGCAAACACTGTGCATCCATGATTGGACATCAGAGGAGCCCTATTTGTAGGGTGGCTCAAAAAAAAATTTTTTTAATTAAAATTATTAATTTTTTAATTATTAAATTATTAAAAATTTTAAATTATTAAAATTATTAAAAGAAAATTTACTCAACATATTAACAATTGTGAATTAAATCACAGCAAAATTTGTTGTACAGAAGCATATAATGCAGAAATTACTAGAAGAAGTCTGTGGGGAACTGTGATGGGTCTGCAGATCCCTTGGCAGAGCAAGAAGAATTTGACCTCGGTGAGATTGTGTGCCTGTGAAAATACATCCCTGAGCTAGAGAATTGTAAACAACTTGCAGGTGCTGAGAGAACTCAGAAAACTACAAGATATGGGATAACAAGATGGGTGAATTTGTACAGAGACAAAAGGTTATAACTGTGGCCAATGATTGATTGTTTATATGTAATAAGCACCAATAATGTTAATGAACGTACACTTAGAAAAGATATAAAAAGTAGCTGTGCGAAGAATAAAGGGGGGATGCTATGCCTGACTTTCTTGTATATTTTGTCGTTTGTCTGTCTCAACAATGACAGAAGACAAGATTTAAAAAAATAGTCTCAGAACAGAATTTAAGCTTTTATGAGTGAGATTAAAATTTCATTTTCTTGCTTTCCTAAACATGATCAACTCACTCAAACAAGGCAATATGGTGTAGCCCCTGTGACTGCTATATTTATGGTAAGAGGCCTGGAAAGTGCTTGCCTTGGCATCTGAGTTTGTCATGCCTTTCATGCTTTCAAAGCTCAGCTCAAGAGAAAATCCTGAGATGCTGCGTAGAAATAGCTCCATTTTTGTATCCCTTATAGAGAAGATAGGGAATCTCAGACTTAGGGGCAGCCTCATGGATCAGGTTGTCCTATAACTTTTTACTCTGCAAATTGAGGTTCCTAAGCAGTTCACCATATAGGACGATGGGAAACAACCCATTGTCCTGCCTCCAGCAAGCCTCTCACAAAATTACAGACTTAGTACGGCAGTTCATATAAACTCCAGTGCTCTGCTTTGTGCCTCCTCTTGGCCTCCCTTCCTGAACCTCCAGTTGCTGATGTCAATAAGAGTATTTACTGTAAGAGTAAAAGAGAGTGCTCATTAGCTATATCGCTTCCTTTTCTCTAACTCACACAATGTCTTTCTTTTGGCTTTACTTTTGTCAATTCCACTTAGCTGCTTTGTTGAGGTGACAATGAAGAGACTTATTGCCTGGTTAAGGAAAACACTCACATACCTCAGGCATGTGTCCAGTGTGTAACCTGTCCTTAGTAACCTGTTCCTTCTGTCTGCTTATCCTTCCTGATCATTGCTGATCTGCTGATAGGTTGCTTTATGCTCTTCAGTGTGTTTATGTTGGGCAATAGTTGTAAATTAAATTAAGGGATCAGTTCAAGAAGTTTCTCCTTGTCCCTGTTGAATGGGTTCTGTTTTTTATCTGTTAAATCATGAAGCAGTCTCTTTTTTGCCTCATTGTATCTGTGTTTTCGCCTTGTTTCGTATTTTTTAAAATGTACATTTAACTTGAGGCAAACACTTAATTGTTTTCACATCTAGTGCAATAACATGTTAGTGTCACTACTTACACTGATGGTGAGATCCCAGACCATTCCAACTGCCTGCAGTGTTTTGATTTAGTGTTGTATTAAATAAAGACAAATGTAATTTGTTCTGTATGAGATGGGTAGCTTCTTGTTCACAGCCAGGTTTCTGGTTGCAAGACAAGAAGGATTCTTATAACATGATTGATACTCAGTTTATTCCCCACTTCTTTTGTGCTAAGCATTGTGTTTGTTGGGTTGTATCTGTTGGCTTCTAATGGAGAACAACATTATTAACATCAGATCAACTATATTTAAGTGTCTTTGTCATTAAAATATCAAAATAAAACAGATATCTCTCTAGTTTAACCACTTTCATGAGAAACTTTGCCTCTGCAATGACCTTGTTTATATATTTCTCTAACCTTTGTTTTATTGTATCATATATTTACAGTATTCTACCCACAAAAAGCAAGGATGTGACTCAAGGGGCAGCTTTTTCTTTCTCATAAAGAGTGTTAGTAAGAAAGAAAGAAATATAGAGAACACAGTCTAAGGGAAATAGACTCTAATACATAGATAGAATGGCATTGTTTAGACTGTATTCAGACCCAAAGAAATAATTATTTCTTCACAACTAGGACTTCAAACAATGAGATAAACCAAACTGTGTTTTGCATTGTTGCCATAAGCCTTAATGTAGCCGTAGATTTTTATATAGTTTTATGATTTTATAGTCCTTTGCATTTGGAAAATAGCTTGTAACCCCTGTACCACATAGTTAAGCTAGATCCTAACCTCTGTGTTACATTTAAGTAGCCTGTTTTTGTGGGAAGAGAGATATTAAGTTAGAACATTCTGTATAAGGACCCTTGTATTCAGATAGCTATTAGAACATGTTATAGTCAAAATATAATATTGTTTAGTCGTAGTATAAAGAAGGGTAAGAGGTGCTGAAAACCCTCCAAATAGAAGACGTAATGCAATGAAGATGAGGGTGGGGGGATGAAAAGGTGATCCTTAAGACCACTGACTCAATTTCAAAGGGGCATGTAAGGGGGGTAGTTTGGGGTAGTTTGTAGGATGGGTTAATTAGACACTGGCTATGTTCTATAGATAAGATAATTAAGTAGAGTTATAAATTTGTAGATCTCTGTATGCTGGCATGCAAGTCATTGATTGCTAAAGCTTTAGTCGAACTTTAGTAAAAGACCTTTTTTTGCCTTCACCCTGTCGTGGAAGTTTTCTTCCTTGGATTTACGGCAACAGCATAAAAATGAAGAACTCATGCTAACACGCAGCAGAAAATAAAATGTGTATCACAATGATGACAGAGTCTTCTACTTTTTGTTTTTACCTTTACTTTACATCAGCACCTTATATATTTACTCTTTGGACTCTGACTCTGCATTTAGCAAGAACTTGCCTCAGTGTCATGTAGCAGTCAGGTGGTATGTTGGCCTAACATATCTAAGCATGGATCAACTAACAAGTCCCCTCTTTCCAGTTTGTCTCTGTTAATGGAAATATATGTTTGTATTTTTTAAAGTGCCACTCTAGAACTTAAAATTGCAAGTATGTTTTTGTTGCATCGGTTTAAAATATTGAGACTAGACTGTAATGACACAAAGACTGGAGATTCAACCAGGTTTAGTAGTTGGTCCTTCAGTGATCCAGCAAAGCAAGAAATTTGGTCTCAAAAATCAAAATTTACAGGCTATGTGTTGATTAACAGGAAAAATGTGCAGCCATATCATAGACAAATCTGCTCAGAATATTTTGTTTTCCTTTCAAGTATGCATCATGTTGTTTGTGGGGTTTTAATTTTCCTCTTGAATGCAGAGTTCTTTTCTCATCGTTGATTTTAAAGCTTTCTAATTGAATAAATTTAACAAGTTTCATTTTTTGAATGCATACATACTCCTACACAGATATATAGACTCATTTGACATTAGTGGTAGGTGCTATACATGTGACCTACTGGCAAGTTTATAGTCCTTGAACATTTATAACAACTATCACTATTTCGATTTAAAATAACAATTTTAGGCAGATCACTTTTCTGTCACATTAGTTACTTCACTGTAGTTATACTATTCTTCCTCCATTTGTAGATATCACTCTGTCATGTTGTATTAACTCTTGGACTTTTCGCTTCTCTTTTTTTCTCTTCTTCTACCTACCATTTACTATTATTGCTACCAAAGGAAGTTCACAAAATTGGTATAATTACTATTTTCCTTTTGAGTTAGTTAATCTTAATGAGACATTAATTTTTCTCATTAACATGATACATGAGACATTCCTGGCAATAACTTGTATTTCACAGATAGAAATCAACCACAGAGCCCCTGGCTCCATGCCAGGACTAGAGGTACAAGGCTTTTACTGGTTCCTCTAACTGTAGTGGGAAGTGTAAATATTTCCCTTTCTTCTTATATCAGTTGGGTACTCAAGGCAGTAATCAAGACAGAGCAGGAAGAAGAATATGAATGACAGATTCCTCTGAAACAAGGTGTTCCAAAGCAATTACTCTGGGCAATATACATAATCCTAAACCCCATATACTTGAAATACCCATCTTATTTACACACTGCTTTGAATGTATCTCAACTGAAAGGGAGAATTTATATAGTTCACACTTCGTGCGATTTGGCCACAGCATTTTTAGAAAGTGCTTGGCGCCCCCCACCTCCCTTCAAGTTTATGTGTATCTCTTGCTAGATACTGATTGCTCTGGGGTAGATTGGGGTAAAGTTATTTGACAATATTACTGAGGAACTGCTCAGCACAATAGGAGGCAATCTCTATACAGCTGCAGCAAATTTAACTGATGTTAATTAGATTCAGTGTTAATCTAATGGTAAAATTTTGTCCTTGAAACCCATAAACCTGTAGAGTTTTCTGGGAAAGTAGTTGTTGTGTGAAACACAGTAGGAATGGCAGGTTTAAAGAAAAATTTAGAGTTGTTGATAATTTTATCCCTCAATCTAATCTAGTGCCATACCATGGAAATGGTTTGCACTCTGTGAATGTGAATCAACTTTCATAAAGCAAAGGGAATATCTCTGTTTCCCATTAAAAGAAAGAAAAGGTATCATGGGTAATAAGCTAGATATCCCTAAGGATGAAAGCTGAATTTTCATATGACAGCCAAATAGAATGTTTCATTTCTTACTAAGCCTAAACTGAAACACAGATGTAATGCCAGCTGAGGTCTGTTACCTTCACTGGTGTGTATGTCATGAATGGCAGTATGTGGAGGCTGAGCCTGAACACATCAATACTGCATTACTTCCTAACACAGGTGGTGTTTATTGTTAATAGAACCCTAAGCACAAAAAGTAATTTCCTAGCTCTGTTTGTTTGCTTTGTTTGTTCCTACACAGATGATTCCTCTTTTCTACCTGCACAAATCTTTATGTTCTTGAACAATTAAACACTTTTCCAGCTTTATCAATAAGTTTGACCCTATTTTTACTTCTGCTGAATTTTCTGTAGTTCCACAGAAACTGTATTCAGAGAACTGACATACAGAATAAATAAACAAATACACCACACAGTCCAACAGGTAGAGGAGTCTATATGAAACACATTTAAAAAAGGACAACAGGTGCCAGTGAAAATTTTTGTCTGAAGAAGGATTTGTTAGTGTGGTTCACTAGTCTTAACTAAGGTGTTTTTTTCTTTTTACAGTGTTAAAGACAGACTTTATGTTTCCTACCCAACAATTCCTTCTATTTCAGAAACTGGGTGGCTGAAAGCTTACATTTGAATTGCATGTCACTTTACCAATTTTTCTTAGGTTTTTTATGTTTGCAGGGGCAATGGATCAACATACTTTGCCAGCTAATAAACAGTAAACCAAAATTCATGTTTGAGATGTCAGTTTTCTACATCTTTTAGAAGGAACATTAACAAAACTATCTACAAATACAGTACACAGTCCTTATGGGCTTTTCAATATTTGAATATCAATCCCTGGACAAACACATGATCTCGTTAAGAAAAATGCAAAAACATACAAATTGGTGGGACTAAGTTAAATGAGATTACTTTTAAATGGAGAGCTTACCAACTGAATTCACAAATGAATAGCCAGTGAAGAAGGAACTGTATTTACATTTGTAGGTGAATTCATTTTGAATGAAGGACATGACTCTTTTGATTATTCAATACAGGTATGTCTCATTATGCCATGTGCATATTTTGCTGAGTTTCTGTAGTTTGTTCATCATCTTGCATAGATAAAGTAAAAAACACTCATCTACCTCCATGCTTGAGTAGATTAGTCTCAATAATTACACTTGTGTCTTGCACAGAGACACCACTGAATGGATTTATCTTCAAGCTTCCACTAATATCTTCTTAGAATGACCAGGAAAAATCTTCACTATTTCTTTAATTTACAATTTATCTCATAAATACTGTAAAATACTACATAGATCTTTTACAAGAGAGCTCTGGGAATCATGTGTTCTGCCAGCTTTTGCTGCAGAGGCTGAGTAAGCTCAAAATTAGATATTTCAGTAAGTTAAACACATCCCAGATTAATAGCACTTCTGAACTGAAATACTATTATTTAACACTGGTTTTCTATCTTAAACAATATTGTTAGTGATAAAGACTCAACCCAGTCCTATCCTTAATAAGGCTATCACTTACAAAGCCAGACTTGACAAACTTCAGAGGTACAAATGACTCTGTGGGGTACTCTGTTACATTACAGTAAAAACTCATTATAATTACAGATAAAAGTATACAGAAAGTGAGTTGCATTAGCTGAATGTATACAGACCTGTATACAGTGAATTAAATAAATATTACAAAAATATTTTAATATATATTTTTCAAAAGAGCATTCTTAGAAGTGTAATACCTGATGACAAATAGTTTTAAAAATATGTTAAGCTTTCACTACATCAGTGATGCTAGCCAGAGTAATACACTGCTTTCATGTACTCATTTACTGTCTTCTTTTCTTTATTTCTGACACTTAGAAATGTTTTAGAGCTATTAGTTTAGTATTTTACAGTTTGGTTTTGGAAGTTCTCATTAAGGCAGGTCCGTTCTCATTAAGGCAGGTCCTGACTTCAAACAGATTTTCTCTTTAATCAAAACTAAGTTAGTGCCATGTCAGGTAGTATGTAATCTTGTAAGCAGTGGGTTCCAGTCGTTGTTCATTCATACATTAAAGCACCTCTTTCAAGTGTCATTAGTACAAATAATCTTTCCAAAAACTTCTCAAATTTCCTTTAATGTATGTTTATATTTGGTCTTTCCTTTTTACAGCTGGTGTACTCTCACATTTATCTCTCATTTTACTAAGCCAAAAAAATTGTAATACACATATCACTGAAACAGAAAAGCATTTGTGGCTTTATCATACTGATTAACCATAGCCCTGGAGTTCAGCATATAATAAAGTGACAAAAAAAAAATGTTACAAACATGTATCTGCAACACGGCTTGAGAAATACAGAATATTAAAATACCAAACCCATAAGTATCAGTGGTGGGGTAACATTTATAATTCAAACTGCTCCACACAAAAAGAAAGAAAAACCCCAAACATTAAAATCAGTTCTCAAGGGAAATCACGAATTTGTGGCTGAACCTTTCAGAACTGTGAGATTGTATTTCACATGTCATAAGTTCAAATGAACATTTCTGTTATCTGGACCATTAAACTTATTCATCTCTGTTTCGAAAAGCTTTAAAGAATCCAAAATTAGGCTCTAGTGTGATATTTGGCAACAGAAAAACAAAACCAAAAACAAATCAATAATTTGAGTGAACTTTAATCTCTACCAAATTCTAGTATTTTCCTCATATGAAAACGGAGAGTATATTCAGAAGGGTTATTTTTCTTCATTATCTAGCAGAAAATATTTTAAAAGCTAACTACAGACAATCATATTTAAAATGGATCATCTTACATTTCACATTAATAGGATATTAATAAATGGAAAAAGTACCCAAAATGAAAGAAAAAAGTGCTATAGGTTTTTGTGAAATAAACTCAGAAAGTTTGATATACTGTAATATTTATTATATGGGGTTTTTTGATTCTCAATTACTACTAGTACATAAAAATACAAATTTAAATTCATAGACTTTTTGGCAATTTGCTTAAAATGTTATGTTCCGAAATGAAAAGAAATCAGCAAAATCTTGTGTTCATGTATAATTGTTGCAATGGTTTGCCAACGCTCAGTCTGTTTTGCCAGAAACTTTACCTTTGTTGTGAATTTATTTACGTTAGTTTCATTTGAAGGTGTGATAATCTCCAAAAGATGTATGACAGAGACTTATCATTTTATCACAGGCCAAAATGCTGGGCTATCTTTTCTGTTTATTAAGTAATGGTTTTTTCCAGGTGAGCACAGGAACTAGAAACAGTTATTGATTTTGTTATTGTTTTCTCACAGGAAATTAAAGGCTTTATCTAAAGTACATAAATCTCAGGTGGATAAGATAATTAATGTATCCTGAGTATGCTTTAGAAATGCAGGAATACTAAGGTAAAGAGGTCAAATCTGTTTGAAAGGTTAGTCAGCTTTATACATTTTAATGTCCTGCTGGCAGCTATAAAAACTTGGCAAATCACAATTACATATAAGTTTTTTTTAAGCTATAAAAATCAAATGAGGTGCATCTGTTCCAGAACAAAAAAGGTCGTATTTTGTACTAATATCAGTAAAATTAAGGAGTACCTTCAAGCATTCAGTCACAAAGCTTTCAGATGTCATAACACAGAGATGATATTAGCATACAAGAATTGTTTCAGCCATAATGTAGTTTACAATTCAACAACCACAAATTGGTTTGGGTTGCAGGAGCACTCTTTCATTCCCTGATATCTCTAAGCAAACCTGAAAAGAATAACATCTTTCCTAGACCTCAAATCTGTGGGGATGGTGAAACCACAATTTTCCCCAGAAATGCTTTTCAATTGCCATACTTGATCAAAAGTTTTCTTTATTTTGATTTCTCTTTTTATAAATTAAGTCTACTGTTATTATTTTCTTTCCATGTTGACTAGGGAGATAACTCATCCTAGTCCTGTGCAGGGCCAGGAGTTGGACTTGATGATCCTTGTGGGTGTCTCCCTTCCGACTCAGCATAATCTGTGATTCTGTGAAATGGTAAACTCTGAGTGCAAACAAAATTCAGCACAGAACTAGCCCTACTAAAGTATTAGTGATCACATGTCTGTATTTTCTTTTTTTTCTTCATCTATATCCTTAATTTCTGATGTCATAATATGTGCCTGCCTTTTATTTTGTGTGGAGGAAAAACTCTACTATCATTATGAAGCAAGCATATTCAACAAAAAATATATTAAACAATTTTTTTCTTGATATTCACTGTAATAATAACATGGTTATGTGTTTTTTTTTTTTTTTTTAATCAATTCATCTCTGATCTCTAAATGGAGATCAGATATTTGCAACTACCCAACAGTTTGCTGATATTCAAGTACTGTAAGGGTCTACTCATTATGTGTTTGATTCTTAAAATTCTTAATAAAACTCTTCAACAGAATGAGTTGCATTCTTATGAATAGCATCTTGACATATTATTGTCAGATGATCAATTTAAACATCAAGCAATCTTTCAACCTACACAGTATATGCATTATTTCAAAAGTGTCAGTTTGTTTACTGGGCTGGATGCTCTGAAGTGTTGTCTCTTCCTCTCATAGGTCAGGTTGAAATTCCTTTCTTTTTGTGCAAAAAAACCCTAAGAACTTTTCACACAGTTGTGATCTTTTTTCTGTCTTTCTTTCTCAGATCAACAGAAAATGGTATCTGTAATGCAGCCTGAGACACATCAATCTATACTCATGGCAGATATATCATCTGTGAAAGTAGTTCAAGAAAACTGTCAGGTCTCATTGGGAAAATTAAGCTTTCTATTAGGGGAATGAATCATAAAGGACAAATATTGAATGATAGGTTGGAAGAAGTTATTGTTCGTGAACTGCATCTCAGCTTCAAGTTCCTTCTCATTTCACAATTATCGTAGTCAGTTCTTATCACTCCTGTAATTTATATATATATGTTTGTTCATAAAAATCTGTTGCTCTGTTCTACAGGTTTAGGACATACCATAAAAAGTTACTCAAGATATTAATGTTATTCTGATAAGAGGAGAATAAATTATAATTCTCAAACCTTCATTTAACAAAAACAAATAAAGAAATCTTATAAGCAACCATTTGTCTGATTAGATTGTACTGTTTTTCTCCTGTCATACTTGTGTGAGAAGTTTCTTCTTATGGGAGGGCTGGCTAACCTTTCACAGTCTGAGATCTAGGAGATGAAAATGTGCAATATCAGAAAGAAATAGGTTTTAAAATAGAAGAACTGAATTTAGTACTCTTATGCTGTTGCACGGATTACTAAAGATTTAAGAGTCTTGTGTGTGAACCCCAAGACTGACTAAAAGGACTCTCTTGACATACCCGAAAAGGGTATTTTAATAGTTTTGAAAATGTTTTTGCACCTGACAACAATCTGACTCCCAGCACACTCATAAAGCACATTCATTTAAATCCTAACACTACACAGGATGCTGCTGCAAATAGTTGCCTCCGAATCTGCTGTAAAAAACATAGTGATAATTGCATCTTGATTTTGAGAAAATATGACTTCTTCTGACATCCTCTATTCTTCTGGTTTTTTACCGATTTTATGACTAAAGGGAAGCCTTGCCTATCCTGTTTAATGCTGGTGTATTAATGGAAATGTAACTCAGCCCCTGTTATCTTAAGAACAAATTTTATTCTAGTCTCCTTAAAAAAAAAAAAAACCCAAACCTAAAACACCCAGA
>JAWWEU010000111.1:90201071-90240800 GCA_035583155.1 Acropternis orthonyx
ACTTAGAATGGAGGGGGGGGGGGGGTGGGGAGGGGCGGGGGGGGAGGCGGGAAGAGGAACTTGTAGCTAAATTACGTTTCGGTGAAGGAGCTAATGATGGCTAGATACAAGGTAGCCAGTGAGGCTGAGACAAGAAATGCCTGGAGTGACAGTCACTTCAGAATTGATTGGTCAAAGTGTTAAAATTAATTACAGCAGTAAAGCTCCTTTTGCTGAAGGATGAGATTAGAAGGAATAACCTCTGAAGTGTTAGGCTGAAATTTCCAATGAAGTCTTACTGCAAGAATTTTTTGATGGCTCAGAGTCATACTTAGTTGACCAGTTTCAAACAGATAAATTCTGCTCCAATAGACAGACACAGCAGTAACATGGTGAAGCTATCTCTGAGAATCAGAGACATGTTAAATTACATTTGACAATCTCATTAGCTGTCTGCAGGTCATGCATTTACATTCCAAATATCTGAAATGTTGTAAACAGCTAGAGTTCTCTTTTAATAATTATGTTCTCAAAGGAGTATTTGTTCCATTACAGAAGTGGAGAATTTACTGCAAAAATCCTCTAATACATTTGTTCTGGCATAGTAGCAAATTAAGGATGTGAATAACATGTAAATATTTAAGAATAACAGCATTATAAACAGATATCTTAGTAAACATATATATATATATATATATATATATATATACATGTACACAGACTATATATATATAAAGAGAGCAAGATAACTATAAGATATCAGAAAAAGATGCTAAAATCACATTTGTTTAAAAAATGTTGCAAGCAAGAATGATGACTGTTTGCACAATTTTAATATTGTCCTCCTTTTGTATTTGCCCAAAATCGCAATCTTAAATTATTTGTTTGCATAGTAATTTCTCACCATTGACTTTTACCACATTGGTTTGGTAGGTAACTATTAATAGTTTTCTTCATCTTTCCAACTGATGCACGTCCATTGGCTTCATATAATAATAGGGCCAGATGACTACCCAGCCACTCTCTCAATTCCCTCCTTAGAAAGACAGGGGACAGAAAATAAGATGGAAAAATTTAATGGGTAGAGAAAGACAGGGAGATCGCTTACCAGTGAGCATTACGGGCAAAGCAAGCTTGGCTTGGGGAAAATTAGTTTAATTTACTAGCAATTAAAAAAGGTATGGATAGTAAGAAACCAAGAAAAAATTAAACTAAAACCTTTTGTTCCCCCATCCACTTTTTCATGACGCTCCCCCACTTCATAATGCATCCTATACTTCCTGATTTTGAAAGTGAAGTGAAACATCAAAAACTTCAACTGCACCAGCACCTGTCCTGCATCTGGCTCTTACAAAAGAATGTGGATGGAAACCATTGTCAGCTATTGACTTCAGTTCAGCTTTGACATGAAGTATACATAATATGTTATAAAAGATAATTTGGTGGATATATGTCATTATTATGTACAGCTAGAAGTTATCCCTAGCAGAAACAAATTCTTTGACAACTGCCAAATAGAGTTGAGTGTGGAGAAATTACACAGGAAATAGAATAACTATAAAAATCCTTCAGATTATTAAGAGCAGATATAGAAAAGCCTGAGCTGCTTTTTAGTCATCTTAAAAAAATGTTTGAAAATATAAGATGATTTTTAATATCCATACTAAAGAAAAATGCAGCCAAGACAGGTTTATTTACCAGCTCTGTAGATATAATTAGATTCAGAAAAAGCTATGTTAACTTAATGTCCAGAAATATCTGAACACAAAAAAATTATATTGCTAGCTAAGCAGGTTAGAATGTTTAATTAAAAATTCTCTTCTACTGCTAATATTAAATTCTTTTTGTTACAATTTCTTCCAAGGGAAACCGCAAAACTGGTTTCACACAAGAAACTTAATCAAATGAATTAGAAGCTTTTTAACAAGAACAACTTCTTGCAGAGCACTTCAACCAACACTGGTACAAGAGTCTCAAATTTAATTTTGGTTTTTTAATACCTAGTCTAAAAGGAGATCTAGTAAGGTTTTGTTATGTGCAAGTAAGATAATTCAGTCCCAGGGAATCATTTTTACAGGTCAAGCAGTCCCATTCACTCTGTTCTACACAACAGTTCAGTGGATAAAGCAGTCACCCAGCAGGTAAAGAACTGCTTCTATTTTTGAGGAGAAATAAAGCTTCAGCATCCTGACTCCAGGCACATATTGCAAATGGGCCCCTCAGGGTAAAAGAGCCACATGTATTTCTGGTGTAGCAGTTCACCACTCATCAAGGCATGCACATGGAAAGCAGGCTGAGCTCCATTCCTGCCTCAGTAAAAATTTGTGTCTGATAATTATAGCCCATATGATGTATATGTAATGTTATTAGGCAGATAATCCAAGACTGAGACAGAAATGATGTACAAGAAAGTACATCAAATACTGCATTTACCTCTCTTGGTCTCTTTCTGGCCAAAACATTCTTCATGATTTGATGTGAAACATTGAATAGGATGGATGAGCCTATGGTGGTGGCAGAGGCTGGGATTTTGACGTGAATCTTAATGTTTCAGAGGTTTGTTAATACATATGCTTGCTGGGAATTAAGAGGAGCTCTTTCAGACTCTGTTAGCAGAAATTATACCAAGGCTAAGTTCTGAACCTTTTTCAATGGACTCACTAGACTTTGGAGTGGATATAGTCTTCAGATGTTTAAAACGAGGTGTATATAAGATGTCTTGATAATAAAAAGTGTTTTAAAATGACTGACATAGGAAAGAAGGGAAATTAATCCTCTCAGTACCACGGATGACTGGCTTATTTAACCGATGCTGCAAATGATGAGAATCCATTGTTACTAGCAAAAAGTAGAACATATGCTAAAAATGTTAAACATGCACTTTTTTCCTACTCATTCCTTGTATCGCTTTCCAGCAGCCTGATGCAAAAGAAACACTGATTAACAGGAGTATAAGGAAATAGAATTGTCATACTGGAAAAACAAGCTTCCAACTATTCACAAGGTGGCTGAAAAAAAAAAAATAGAGTTTTGCTGAATGTCATATTTCTGCAAGGCAGGTAGCAAGATCTACATTGAGATGTGCTTCCACAGAGTCTCAGAAGAATGGGATCCTGACCATGCATGGTTTACCTTTTTGTTTTCTTTTTTTTTTTTTTTGTCAGTGGAATGTAAATACAGATTTGAACCACTTAGTAAGCTTGAGGCAAACCCCTTTTTGGATATAATGGAAGACGCATGCTGAAGAAATGTCAAGTGAGTGTATTTTATATTGAGAGTGGAGTGATTTTGTGCTGTAACAGAGTGCAGCATCTATAGTGCTGGAAGGATGTTGAGGAATTGGAGCAGGTTCAGAGAAGAACCTTGAAAATGATGAAGGGATGAAAAAACACGGCTCTCACTGAAATATATCTCAAACAATTTGTCTAATAAAAGACAAGTCTCTGGGGCTGACCCCAGCATAATCAATAAATAATTTCCTGTGAATAGAAATCTATTAGCAGAGAACTAGCAAAGAGGGAAAGTAATTGCCTATAGTAAGCATTCAGCTAATGGAGTCTTCATCTCTGGAGAATATTTATAAATCTATACTGGATATTTTATTAAACAATATGCTAGAGATCAAACAGGAGTTAATTCAAGGGTTTCTGTAGCCTGTGTTTTGTTGGAGGACACAGTAGATGATCATGGGCCTGTAACAGAATCCAGTAATTTGTATTTTTTTATTGACTAAATGAAGTCATAAAATCAGCAAAATTCTATTAAGATGCTAAATCCTTTCTCTAAAATACTGGATTTTTGATATTCTTTTTATTGTTGTGGGAAATAAGTGTACAAAAGTACTGCTAATGACAAAAGTAAATTTTAGATTTCTTTTGTTCTTGTCTGTGTCTGCTACAGTATCTATTGGTGAATAACTAGTAAGATTTTACTGGCAGCAGTAACAGCAGTAAATAAAACACAGATCAGAATCCCAGCAAAGTTTTAGTCTCTATGAGGATGACAGTATTATTCATTATGAGCTACACAGCTTTTTTATTTTTAACAGGTATCATTACCCATTTTAGTGCATTAGAATACAAATTAATTGTATTTCAGAAAGTATCTCTTACAAAGCTGTATAAAATCATAGAATGGTGTGGGTTGGAAGTGACCTTAAAGACCATCTTGTTCCAACCTGCTGCCATGGGCAGGGACACCTCCCACTAGAACAGGCTGCTCAAGGCCACATTCAGCCTGGCCTTGAACACTTCCAGGGATGAGGCATCCAAAACTTCTTGGGACAACGTATTCCAGTATCTCACCATCCTCACAGTAAGGGATTTCTTCCTAATATCTAGTCTAAACCTATTCTCTTTCAGTTTGAATCCATTCCCCTTTGCCTTATCTCTACATGCTCCAGTAAAAAGTCTCTTTCCATCTTGTAGGCCCCTTTCAGGTGTCGGAAGGACGCAATTAGGTCATGCCAAAGCTTTCTCTTCTCCAGGCTGAACAATCCCAATTCTCTTAGCCTTTCCTCAGAGTAGAAGTGCTCCATCCCTCTAATAATCTATGGAATCCTATGGAATTATAGCTAAATGAATAAAGAAAAATACTTCTGAATCCTTGCAAAATTTTTTTTTCATCTGGTTGAGTAGTTAAATTTATCTGGAGAACATAAAAATTTGAACAATATTGTTGAGATTGCTGAACACTAATATGAAATTAATTAATAAGAAATTGAAAATAAAGAAATGTTAATTGCAGAAAATGTGGGGGGGAAAAGCAGAGGAAGACATCTGTGGGGAAGAATCTAATTTTAAATTTTACAAAGAAAGTAAGATTACAGATTTTTAATTGTTTTAAAATTTTTTATGCTGTAAAATTACATCCTTGAATAGCATCAGAGATGTTTTCTGTCATCATTGTGTCATGTGGAGTTACTGACGCTTCTAGTTGTCATCTCTTTTACCCATTTTACTTTTTTAGAATCTCTTCCTTTTATCATTGAAAGGTGTTGGTTTCTGCAGACTATAAACATGTATCTGAAGAATATGTATTGCTTTTCTGACTGTCTGTATTTCGACTTTCTATCTAGGTAGGACTTCACTCTAGAATTAGGGACAATAATGGCAGTTTGAATGGATAGTTGTATTCATGGAACAGTTAACTGATGTGAAGGAAGCTGTGTCTACATGAAAAATTCAGCCTACTCAGATTTGAGCAGATACATTTTGTGTATCTTAATTGCAAATATGTATGATTTAATCTAAACACACATTGGTAGTCTGAACAGGCAGATTATGGTTTCTATGGCTTTCTTTTTCCTCCTTACTGTATCTGTGGGATGTATGTTGTTGAAAAATACTTGTGCTTATCTCGTCAGTAATGGATAATATCCTAAGGGTTTGTTTTGAAGAAGTGGATGTTTCTTCAGTATTGTATGCTAGAAATAAATGTAAAGAAGTGAACATTGATTCTGGATCATATTTTTACAACAAAGCAATATTCCTGAACATGAAGATATTAATTTCTTTTCAAATCACATGATATTTTTTAAAATACATTACTTTTAGATTTTTACTATAACTGGTATAGTATAAAACCAATTAAAATTTTTTCATACATTTTATTTAAAATAATTCTTTTCTTCTTCTGTTGGTGTAGATTTTGTTACATGGTGGATGGATTTGCCAACACATTTTTTCTTCTTAGGAAATGGAATGTTTCAGTCAATAATGCATATATTATACCTACCTTAGAGCTTGAAAGAAGTTAAAGTCTTCAAAGCTTCTTTTCTACATTTACTTGTTATGAGAAAGATGATACATATGTGTACTTCCTTGTCCTCAAATAAATCCTCACTTTATGGGCAAACTGGCAATATATACTGGGCCAGGTAGGACAGTGCTGAAGTCCATTTTATACCTTTGTCATTCAGCCTTGGAAACTGGTAGATGCACTTTATTGGCAGCAATACTAGGAGGAGGCAGTCACTGTACACTGCACTAAAATGCAGCAAAGTGCTTATATTGCACTACCAGGCTGTAGTCCCAGAGCCTCAGACTGTTAAGTAATTAAATCTCTCCTCAGAGTCATCCTACATTTCAGAAACCTAACATATACTGAAGGATCCCTGGAAAGATTTATTGGCTGGAGAGAGAGAAACTCAGACAATGCAATACTATTTACCAAACTAAAACATCTCTTTTGGGTAAGATTATTTTTAAAGACAGTTGGCTGAGAGACTGAGGAACCTCTTTCTTTCTGTGGACAGAGACTTCAAATTAATGCAGTGAAATATTCCTTAAAATGCTAAGTCACGATGACAGAAGACTTCTCAAAAAGTTTTGTCCTAAATTTGGAATGACTTCTGCATTAGCATGTTGCTTCCTAGTATGGAGATCCAAAGAAAGACACAATTCAAGGAAGAAGAGATGGTGGAAGGAAAAGGAAGACAGGAGAAGAGACAGTTATGCAGCCAAAGTTTCATACTGCAGGTGCAGTGAGTAACAGGAGGAGCTGAGGACTGGTACTGGTACTGGTACTCTCACATGGGGCTGCATACTCATGGGAAAAACCAGTTATCTCAGGGTTCTCCCTTATGTCAATTGTCTCAGATCTGAATGGCAGTCAGGTTCTTGAGCAGGAGACACTGTTCTATGAGATGGAAGGTCTTGAAAAATGCTGGAGCTAAGAGATTCCTTTGCAAGTTTGTAAGCATTTTTTTCCTGTCATGAAATTCTTTGATAATTTCACATGAGTTTTTTGAGATCTGGTTGGTCACTCTGGTTTTCATAAAACACTGAAGTCAAGCTTTAATGGTATGCTGTAGTAGTCATTTCTAAAAATTGAATATAATCTGTTAGTAAGTCATGCTGCTTGACACAAATCAGACTATAAACTGATGGAGATATTTTTTCAATCACACTGAATAATAATATTAAACAAAATTGAATTAGACTAGATGTGTTACCATAAAATGGAAATTTATGATTTTGTGGCACAACTATTAAAATTCACAATTAGTTTTCCTCATTTTTCTATAGCACTGCTTGAAAGCATGTCAAATAATTGAATATTTTCAGTCCAAAATCTTCAACTGTGTGAAACTTTTCCATAGTTTTTATCTCTGCTTGCAATCACAATTGAAATTGTAACAAGACAACTCAAGTGGAGTGCCAAAGAGCATGGTTTACAACTAAACTAGGGTGAGGAACAAACAGACAAGCTGCTTTTTCATGGAAGATATTGGTGAACTTCTCATATTGTAGTTCCTAGTTCATGGATATGTCAAGTCCAGTATAAACTACTGAATATGTTGTACAGTTGTAGTTGGATTAATTTTACTTTTTAATGCAATGTAGTTACAATACACAACTAGTTTAGTAAAACATAAGTCAGTCCAGTCAACCAACATAAAAAAACATTCTCAGAAATCTTTCACATTGGTTATATGCGTAATGAAGAAGACATGTCATATGAAAACCAAAGAGGTTATACAAAGGGGAAAAACAAGGTACAAGAACCACACAAGTCCCAAGAAAATGGATTCTTACTCATTATTTGGTATGTTAAATACGATCTCTTAAGTACATTAGTTAAAGAAACAAAGAAATATGGAATTATAAAGCAGAAGATAAAGCTACAAAATAGGAAAATAGAATTATTACAATGTAAGTGCTTACCTGCACAGCATTTGTGAAAATCTTGGTTGTATTTTGTTGCACACATATACATCACATTTGATGTGCTCAAAACATTCATTTCATGGTGATATCCGTTCTGGGTATGATAAATATCCTACCACACAGTGAAAGATGTGTTAAAGCATTCTAAAGGCAGAACTGTTACATAGTCCCAGCTGATGATAAAATTTATAAAACAGTTCTGCTGGTTTCCTCTGTTTCTATTGTGTCAATATCAGTTCTTTCCACTTTGAGCACATGACTAGAAAATTATGAAAAACATGGTGCAGTTTCCCAGTAATGTGTGTTGACAGCTCCACTAAATTACATGTGTACCTGGATGGAATCTGGTGGGTTACTGACCCTTTTACCTTAAATTAAAAAAAAAAAAAAAAAAAAAGGAAAAAAGAACTGAAAATTATATACTAGAAAAATGGAACTATCTACTCATCATTAGTGGTGTATTGTAGTTGAATAGGATATCAATACCTGAAATATTAAATGTTACTTATTTGTTAATTCCTCCAGACATCAGTTCTGTTCCACCAGCTTCAGTAGGCCATAAACCTAAAGGGCTTTGAAATTTTGGGCCCTAGTGTTTTTCACTCACCTGCTAGGGCTGCAAGTGAGATACCAAAACCAACTGTTCTCAGTATAATGATCCAAAATCTGTCTTCATCAAACCTAACAGCAAGATGTAACTCTCTGATTACACTAGTTGATGTAGAATTTAGTCAAATATATTAAAATGAAACTTCATTTTTCATATCACATTCTTTCCATGTACATCAAGACAGTTAGGAAGACTTAATGTAAACAGAATGTTTCATACCGGCTCTACACTTATGACTGAAGAATTATGTTGGCTTTTGCTTTCTGGTACATAATTTGGCTATGTTTGACTGTTCCTAAGGAAATGTGTTGGAGTCACTGAGACACTTTTATATTCCATCTGCCCTAAAAAGTTCTATAACCTTAAGAAAGATAATGAAAATTATAACAATATTTTGTTTGTCATTGGATATGTTTAACAATAGTTTTTAACAAAGACAACATGTTAGTCTTTGCTTGAGTCAAGACAAGAGAATAAAGCCATGAAATCTTCCACCGTTCTTTAGTATATCTGCACTTTTGCTGGCATAAGCGGAAAAAAAAAAAGTGGAGAGAGCAGCTTTTAAATAGATCGACTTTTCTCTCTTGTTGCTCTCTAAAGATGTTTGCTTTTAAAATTGTTTACCACGTGTTATATTACATAGTACAGTAGTTGCTTCCAAGGTCAAGAAGTCCCACTGCACTTAGTAAATGCTATTCACTGTGGATATTCCTGGTATAAGTGGCACTATTTATGCTTCCATAAGTGTACAGTTATAATCATTTGTTTTCTAATACATGTTCAAAGTAACAGAGAGAAATTAAAAAACATCACTCATGTAGCATTCAAAGTGGTCATTTTTGTCACTAAGAGAAAGGCTTACATTTAGCAAGTCTGAGCAAAACACAGGGATCAGCAGAAGGCTGAATAGATTTGCTGAAGTGTCGAGGAATCCTGTCGACACAAAAAGGAATCCTGAATTATTGTCTCTATGCTCCTCCAGTTTCTAAGATCAATGTATTTTCCAACACCTGTCTTCTTACTGCGCTTAGAATATAAATTGAATATACATGAAACGTATGAAGCAATGATCTATCAAAGAAATGCAGACATTTTCTTTGTATACATATTTGAACAAGTTGCATTATATGAATATTCTCTTTGGCTGAAATAAGGTTTATGTTGCAAACTTGTTAAAAAAGCAAAAATTAAGTAGAAAAGTTATTGCTCTAATGGTACTAAATTTTAATAGAACTGAGAATCAAAGAGCATATTCAATGCTAGTTTCGACTGGTCCAGGTAGTAATTCTGCTGTGTGCATATATACAAAAGAGACAAATGATTCAAGCAAAGACTTATGGTGTTGCCTTACTCTATAAGCCATTGTACACAGAGTGTCTGATATATATCATAGAATCCTAGACTGTTTAGGGGTTGGAAGGAGCCATAAAGATCATCTAGACCAAACCCCTCCTGCTGTGGGCAAGGACACCTCTCACTAGAACAGGCTGGTGAAGGCCTTATCCAACCTGACCTCGAATACTGACAGGGTTGGGGCATTCACAACCTCTCTGAGCAACCTGTTCCAGTGTCCCAACACACTCACAGTAAAGAATATTATCCTAATATCTAACCTAAATTTCCCCTCTTTCAATTTGTACCCTTTGATACTTCTTGTCTTATCGCTACAGTTCCTGATGAAAAGTCCCTCTCCAACTTCTCTGTAGGTCGTGGAAGGTTGCTATGAGGTCTCCACCCAACCTTCTCCAGGCTGAACAACCCCAACTTTCTAAGCCTATATTTGTAGGGCAGGTACTCCAATCCACTTATACCTTCATGGCCTCCTCTGGACTTGCTCCAGCAAGTCTGTGTTCTCCTTTTGTTGGGAACACCAGAGCTGTACACAGTAGTCCATGTGGGGGTCTCATGAGAGCAGAGTAGAGAGGCAGAATCACCTCCTTTGCCCTGCTGGCCACGCTCCTTTTGCTGCAACCCAGCACACAGTTGGCTTTCTGGGCTGTGAGCTCACACATTCATGTGGAGTTTTGCATTAACCGTCATCCCCAAATCTTTCTCCACAGGCCTGTTTTCAGCCACCTCTCTTCCCAACCTGTAGGTGTGTCTGGGATTCCCATGACCCAGGTGTAGGACCTTGCATTTCGCTTCTTTGAACTTCATGATATTTGCATTGGCCCACTTTTTAGGACTCTCAGGGTTCCTTCAGATAGCATCCTTTCCTCCAGTGTGTCAGCTGCACCACACAGCTTGGTGTCATCAGTGAATTCGCTGAGGGTGCACTCTATCCCACTGTCCATGTCACAGAACAGTATCGGCCCCAGTACCAGCCCCTGAGGGACACCACTTGTCATTGCCCTCCATGTGGACAATGAGCCATTGACCACAATTCTTTGTGTGCCACCATCCAGCCAGTTCTTTATACACCAAGTGATCCATCCACCAAATCCATGCCTCTCCAATTTGGAGACAAGGATGTCATATGGGACAGTGTCAAATGCTTTGCATAAGTCCAGGTAGATGATTTCCCATCCATGAGTACTGTAGCCCTGTCACAGAAGGTCACCAGATTTGTCAGGCATGATTTCCCCTTTGTAAAGCCATGTTGGCTGTTACTAATCACTTCTTTGTTTTTCATATGTCTTAGCATATTTTCTGTGAGAATCTGCTCCATGATCTTGCCTGGCACAAAGACAAGACTGACTGGTCTATAGTTTCCCAGGTCTTCCATTTTACCCTTTTTAAAAATGGGGTTTATATTTCCATTTTTCCTGTCATCAAGGACTTCACCTGACTGCCACGATTTTTAAAAAATGATGAATAGTGGCTTAGCAACTTTGTCTGCCAAGTCCTTCAGGACCTAGGGATTAATCATAGAGTAGAATCACAGAAATGTCCAAGTTGGAAGGCACTTTTAAGTTCCTCAAGTCTAACTATCAACCCAGCACTACCACTGTAGCCCTTAAACACTAAACAATATCACCGAGCACCAGATCCAGACACCTTTTAAACACCTTCAGGGATGGTGACTCCACCACCTCGCTGGGCAACCTGTTCCAGTGCCTGACTACCCTAAAGGTGAAATTTTTTTTCTGACATCTAATCTGAATCTCATCCTTTACAGGTTTTTCCCCTCTCCAAGTCCCAGAATTTCCTTTCCCCATTTTCTCCATTTGGTCTTCTTAGGTAGACAATCCCATCTCCTCTTCCAGCTTCTTTTCTTCCCTCCATTATGCTCTTTTCTCATTTGGTTTTGGCTTTTCATTCCTTGTTACTTCCCATCCGACAGCTTGTTCCTTCATGCTGCCTGAATACTAGCTCCAGAACAGAGTGTCTTTGGTTTTCTTGGATGCTGCTCCAGATCTGAGAGTTTATGTACAAAGGCAAATTCAAGGCGAAGCCATCATTGTTCCTGTGGCTCTGAAGGGGCTTGTTCAGCTGGGACTTTAACAGAAGATTTTTAAATTATTATTGTTGTTGTTGTTATTATTATTATTATTATTTTGTATGGTAAAAGTAAAATAATTTCTCTAGCTCTATTTCTAAGATTCAATTAATGGTTTTGATTGACATTCTGTTCTCTGAGTTTTTACCTTGAGACATTTTCAAAATAGATTTCAAACAATACTTCAGTGATTCATAGGCAACTCTTTCATAAAAGCATGAAAAACACCAACAGTTAGATCTATTTTTCTGCTCAGGTAAATTTCATTCTACAAAAAGGCAATTTCCAAGTTTATCTGCTTTTGATTTTGATTTTCCCTTGGTATTTCAGTTTACTGTAAACATGCAAGTCAGGAGGCAGCCTGGGATTTGGTCTGTCACGTATTCCCAGCACCAATATACATTTGTTTCTAGGGGAACTATGAGTGACTCCAAGACAAGAAAGAGTCAGTCCACTGGGGACACTAAATAAGAAAACAATGTCTCATATTTCTTTTAAACTCTGCTTAATGCAGTAGCTCAGACAGAACTATAGATCCTGTGAGTTGTTTGTTGATACTCTACTGCAATGCTTTGTCTGGACAAATGGAATGAATATTTCCAAGTATAGTTTGGTTATTTTGTTCTGCCACACTGCTGTCCTACTAAAGTATACCTTACATTTTTCTTCCTCATTGCAAACCAAAAATTTACAAAAACACCAGGGGAAAAAAAAAAAAAAAAAAAAAAGGAAAAAAAAAAGAAAGGAATAATACACTTCAGATTTATTTAGAGTACAGTGCCCATAATAAGGAAAACCAACTGTGTTGTCTGTAAAAACGAGTTCAATGACAAACATGCAAAGACTATCTCAGAAGCAAAAAACTTTATTGCCTGTTTATACACTAGGGGGTTTCTGTCATTTCCTTTTTCCCTTCTTTATTAATGAATATTTACTCTTAGAAACCAAGTAGCCTAACTAATAGGTAATAGTCTTCTGTGAGGCAGATAGCAATTATCAGATTATTGGACTTGCATGAAGAAAAAAATTACCATGACCTTGGCTGATACAATTATTTATTTCTAGATACTACAGATATTTAATGATTTTAAAAATGTAACTACTTGGCAATCAGCACCATAAAACAACCCTTTTTAAAATTCTAGGCCAAATTATCTTTTTAACTAAAGCAAATACAAATATACAAGAAGTCATGAAGACCCTTTTGTCCTCCTGCTGCTTCTTAGACTCCTTTATAGAAGCAATGATGGAAGTGAGGGTAACAGATCTCTTTACTTCTTTCTTGTCAAATATATGCTCATCATATAAGCCTTGACAAGATGAAAAAAGTGTATGTATATGTTGTACCTTAGTGTTTTCATTTTTGATACTAAAACCATGCAAGCCAAAAAAGGTTAAAAAGTTCTGCTGGAGATCTGTATTAGCATCAAATTGAACAGAAGGTCTTCAGTGATATTTCCTCAGGGTTTTGTAAAATCATGAAAATTACACCAGTAAGAGTAATTTTCAGTGCAAGTTTAATTAAATATCACACCTTTTTTTTCTTAGAAAGCACACATCATGGAGGGAAAAACTGATAACCCCAGGCCAGGGGACGTATTTGTTTAAATGAACCTTTTTAAGGCAAAACATACTTTAAGTGGCCCCTAAATTTTACACTGTCTTTAGTGTCAGTCTCCACGAAATCAAATAGTAAATATTTTCCAGGGAGAAATCAACAAATTGTAAAAACAAAAAAATCCAGTCTCTGAACACAATCAGAATGTACTTTCCTGTCTTATGTGTTCACTGTGACTGCTACAGTAGGTTTTACTCTGGTTAAGTCGCTACAGCTGCTTTACTTTGTGTCAAACATTTTGGAAGATGATTAACTTTTGGTTTGCACCTCAGCTTTGCATCATCTTTCTCTGTAATCTACTTGATGGCAAGTTTGGCATGCTTCCTCAATACTGACAGTGCCTTTAAAAATTGAACAAGTGTTCAGCATGATGCCTTAAAGCAGATGACAATAGCAACAACTGAAAATAATTAAAACCATGTCTAGAATGTCAAGATACTCTTCATTTGTTGCTACTGGATGAACTGATTAAAAAGATAAGTATTAGACAGCTTTTGCTCTCAAGAGAATTGTTAGGGCTTGTTTGCAAAAAACTGTGAAAGTAAAAATCTTCTGCAATGTCTTTTGTGAAGTCTGTCTTAGTACTACCTGAGGTTAACAACGTCAGGTTGACTTTTGCTTGCTCAGGGGTTTTGTGCTAGTGTAAAAATCTACAGATCTAGTTTTCACTACAAAGGCATAAAGGACGATCAATGTACCTTTTATTTTTCATCAGGGATGACTACAGATAAACAAAACTTGGGAATTAAGGGGGAAAAAATCTAAGTGGGGAGGAAGCTGGAAAAAAATTCAGCTTGCTTTATAAACTTCCTTCCCCAGTCCTCAGCCATAATTGAGCATTGCTTGTCCTTTCTGAGTCTGAACAGAAATTAAAAAGTAAGGAACGTTGGGGAGTATTCATGCTAGCTGACTTTAGACATTATTTAGATGCTTAAACCTACCGTACTACTAAATCTGGTGCATATACAGGAAATTCTTCATTTGGGGTATAGTGGATGTGTTACTTAGGATTTTTAAACACCCTCTGGACATTCATGTTGTTCATGTATTAGAGGAGCAGAGAATCCCGTGTTTGAAAATTTACCTTGGTGCTGAAGTTATTAACATGAAAATCCTTTCATCTGTCATATTGCACTGCAGGTTTGCCTGGTCCTTAGTTTAAGTTCAGAGCATATTGAGGGTTGCCTACACTGACTGCACTTCAGTCAGCCTACAAAGGCTTGCCCCCAAGCTGATCCTTAACCAAGAGCTGTGTTGTACAATTCAGATGTGCTTCGAGTTTCTGATATATCTCTGGCATGTCATCATGTTTTAGCAACACTTTTCTGTCAAAACAATTCCCTGAGTCAGGTCACTGTCTCAAAGCAATTTTCCAAAACTTTATGTACATTGAAACATGTGCTGTGTGAAATGCAGCCAAAAGGTCTCCCTGGATCATGGATGGGTATGTGCCTTGTAGGCAGATGAAACTTGACATTTCAGATAATATTTGTGGTTATATTATGATAATGTCTTAAAATATTTTATATGGACAGTTAGAAGAGCACTCAAATTTGGTATTTATTTTTTGCTCACAGAACATCTGATATGCTCAAAAGTCCTGTCCAGCAGCTGTCTTATGGTCTTAAATGCACTCTCTGCTACTAAAGGTGCTCCTAATATAAGTATGGTTTTAGTTATCATTTGCAGGTCATTGTTTTATTGTTTTATTGCAGACTTTCTGTCTACTAAATTTTTTGGGGACTTCGAGCGGCAGTGTCACCATAACTAATTCCAAACAAGGATGTCCAAAACCTTACATCAAAATGTCAGCCCTGTCAGTCATTGTTCATTGCAAGAATAGGGCAGGCAGCCATAAACATTTTTGCATTTATTGAACTGTCTATATATTTGGTGTATTTTTTTAAACTTGTCATGATTACAATGATAAACTATCGGTGATCATAATTGCTCTGTATTTCAGAATAAACTGGATTAGCAAAAGAAAAAATTCTTAGTCATTTACAGTTAATAATTTAGTTCTTTCTCCATGTAGAAGCTCATTCCCTGTGAAGCACAGAAAACAGCTTTTGTCATTCATCCAAAGGGATCAGGGCCATAATTTATGTGTGTGCAGAAGGTTCTTAATTATTTCTGATTAAATTCATATTTTACGCTTGTTATCCATACACTGTAAATAACAATTTGTAAAATGGAAAAATGAAACAGAAATTATTTCTGGAGTGCCTGTAAGACAGCAGATGCAACAAACATAGATCCAGCTGCAAAAATTTGTGTCAGTTGCATAGATTTATCCTGTACAGAACAGAAACTCACATGTTGCATCTCACAAAAACAAATGAGATAAGGAGGAAAGCAAGCCCTGTGCTCCACATGGGCAAGGGCAGCTGTTCTATCCAAAATATGAGCTTTTTCTAATCCAGAAGCATAACCAGAATGGCTGAATTCCTTGCATTTCCAATATGCAAGTATGGTGGGAGATGATTTTCTTATAAAGTCTTACAGACCTGAAAGCAAGTCCATTTTTTTCCAACTACATTGTGTGGTCTAATCAGCTGGCCTCTTGACCTACAGTCAAATGTAATTCTAAGGGGTACACATTGTAAACCTTACAAAATACTGCAACAGATCCTCCTGTCATGCAAATCAGGATGCTAGTTGTAGCACAGCACCATTTTATCCTCTGCGTGGTCAAGGCCACAAAATTTTTTAAAACAGGAAACTAATCTTTCTTCTGCTTCCTGCAATAATTTACAGCTACTGTGGCTATAAATTAATCATATGCCATTCTTTCTCTCACTATAAAGTCTCTGTTAACACATT
The DNA here is from genome assembly GCA_035583155.1 of Acropternis orthonyx. Lineage (NCBI taxonomy): Eukaryota > Metazoa > Chordata > Aves > Passeriformes > Rhinocryptidae > Acropternis > Acropternis orthonyx. The sequence continues at coordinate 90,217,211 of JAWWEU010000111.1, forward strand.
TAAATATCCTGTGGTCATCTTACAACATTTTATTTTATTTAACTTTGAGTTTCTTCATCCTTATTGATGTTCCTATTTTATTTATTCACTTGAGTTCAATATTCTCAGTAAGATCCTGGATCTTCAAAAGAAATCATCAGTCCAAACAGAGTTCAATCAAATCACATTTGTGCAAGTTGTCTGCCCAGGTTAAAATAAAAATGTTATACTTATCTGTGGATGTGAAATGGAAATAGGCTGATTATGAAACTCCTTTTGGAAGCTGAAAGTAGAAAGCTGATGATTCTTCAACTAATATTTTCCCTTTAAAATTGTGATAACTTAAAACTACATGCTAGCCATGTATCTAAATTAATTTACCACACGCCACTTCTCTGCATTTCCCATATACTTGAGAACACCCTCAAAAGAAAGCTCAAGTGAGACAACATTACCCTTTGTCTGGTAAAGCTGACACATGAAGTGTTCCCCTTTTATCTGTGAATCCTCAAGGATTTATTTACAAGGTTATGATTTCTTGCTTTACTGTCTATGGAGTTTCAATGTTGCAAATGTAAGAACGTGTTTAACACTGGAAATGTAACAAGTTTTAGCACTTCTACACTGCATAGCTGTTAAACCCTTCAGCGACTCCAGACAACAGCCTGAGAGTGAATGAATCACAACCTTGTTTGTGAACTCACATGAAAACTGACACTTGCTCCTAAGTGTGAAAGGCCAGTTTTGTTTTGGTCTAGTTTCATTTTCAAGGGTTAGCAGAGGTGACTGGACAGGTGCTAGATAATCTCATTTTATTGTAAATGCACACAAAAAACTTTTGACATAAAAAATAAATCACTCTGGGAAAAATCAAATTAAACATATGAAAATAACTTTTTTTATTCTGGTAAAATGCAGGGACCTTCCTCACAGTCTCTTACTGGATCCTTTGGTTCATAGATAAACCCTTCCTTGAGTGAAATAACATGAGCAATACCTTCAGGAAGACATGAGCTCAAGGGTAGCAGGTCTTTAGCCTAGCTACACAGTATAGGCAGATTATCACCGGGGGTGGCTTGAATGGCTGTGTCTTGGTGTTGTTATTTGTGCAATGACATGGAACGCTCCCTTGCTGAGTTTGCAGATGCACAAAATTAGAGCAAGCTTATATGCTGCAGAGCATGGTTTCCAGGCAGCTGGAACTAGGCTTAAGAAAGGAAATATTGGGAACCTCAAGAAGATCTATGAAGACAAAGCATCATCAATTGATCTAGGGAGGGGATTGTCCCACTCTGCTCAGCACTGGTGCAGCTTCACCTTGAATGCTGTGTGCAGTTTTGGGCACTGCGATGTAAGATATTGTGTCCAAAGGAGGGCTGTGAAGTTGGTGAAGGGCCTGGAGGGGAAGCCATATGAGGAGCTGCTGAGGGCACTTGTTTTGTTCAGCCTGGAGAAGAAGAGATTGAGGGGAGACCCCATTGCAGTTACAACTTCCTGCTGAGGGAAAGCAGAGGGGCAGGCACTGATCTCTGTGGTGACCAGTGACAGAACCCGAGGGAATGCCCTAAAGTTGTGTGACGGGAGGTTTAGGTTGGATATTAGAAAAAGGTTCTTCACCCGGAGGGTGGCTGGGCACTGTAACAGGCTCCCCAGGAAAGTGGTCACAGCACCAGGCCTGACAGAGTTCAAGAAGCATCTGGACAATATTCTGAGGCACATGGTGTGACTCAGGGATGGTCCTGTGGAGGGCCAGGAGTTGGACTCAATGACCCTTGTCCGTCCCTTCTATCTTGGCATACTTTGTGATTCTGTGAAATATGAAGTCCTGCACCTGGGTGGAATAACTGCACACAATTGTATGGGCTGTGGGGTCAAGTGCCTGGCAAGCTGATATTCAGAAAAGATTGAATACGAGTCAGGCATGTGTCCTTGTGGCTATGAAGGTTGCCCCCATTCTGAGCTGTATTAGTAGAAGTTGTCTTCAGACTGAGAAGAGCAATTATTCACTTCTGCTGAGTATTTGTGAAAGCACAGCAGGAGAGCTATGGCCAGTTTGGGGCTCCCTTGTGCAAGAAAGGCTTAAATAAACTGGAGAGAGGCAACCACAGTGACTAGGACTGCTGTGCATAATGAGAGAAGAGGCTGAAATAGTTGGGTTTGTGCAACCTGAAGAAGAACACGCTGATTGCTGTCTTCAAGTATGTTTTGGTTTTGACCTTGGCAAAATGCCAAGCCCCCCCAAACCCACATGGTCCCAGGAAGGAAAGAAAAAAAAAAAAAGAAACTGGAAAAACTTATATATAGATATAGTTACACAAATTTACACCACATATATTTACAAATATGAAAAAAAAATAACAACAATAACTTCACCCCAAGCTGCCCCCCTCAACAACACATAGATTCTACCACCCAGACCCACAGAAAAACACCCCAAAAGACATTTCCCAGGAAGAACGCCAAGCAAGGAGAGGGAAAGAGCAACCCCAAACAAAAAAAGTATTTACTTCCCAAAGACCGAGAGTGACGTGGATATCTTGGCAAAGGAGTGGTGAGGCCTATCGCTTAGAAAGCAGCAACAGTGTGTCCTCTCACACCACACCAGGGGAGGAAAAAAGGGGAGGAGAACACTTCTCCACTGGTTTTATACTCGACGTCAGATGATATGAAATACCTCTTTGGTTGCTTAAGTAAGGTGGTACCCGTCCCTCTCAATCTATGGAAAGCCTCATGGTCCACAAGCTGAGGCCTACTAAATTTGGCTTTGGGCCTAACTGAACTAAGACTTTAATCTGAGTTTTTTTGGTGTTTATCCAACCCATCACAAAGTACATGACAATTTTAGAGATGACAGGCTCTTCCTGGAAAGGGACAGAGAAAGGAGAAAAAGTAACAGTCACAAAATGCAGGAAGGGAAATTCTGACTAAATTTCAGAAAAGCAATTTTCACACTGAACCAGGTTGCCTGGAGAGTCTGTGAAACCTTTACCCTTGAATATATTCAGCACTTGACTGAGCAGAGCCCTGAGCAACCTGACGAACCTTTGAAGTTTGTTTTGAGCAATGTGCTCAGTGTCAGAGCTTCTTTCAGACCTAAAATACTCTAGGGTTCCATGAGTTTCTAGGTGTGAATGACCAGGTAATACGTGTTTAATGGCTACTTTCAATATTTTCTGGTCTGGGACATCTTGCTAAATGATCACATCCCTGGATAGACAAGACTATGTCATTCTAAATCCAAACACCTCAAACACAGAGGAATTGTTTCTGTTTTAGATTATTCTATTATACAGAATATCTCAGCCCCCAATTCTCTGACTAATAAAAATGTGATGATTTTGACTTTTGCCAACATCATGTAGCTCTAAACTGATAATCAAATGTATATATGCAGGCTGATCCTCACAATCAGACAGCTCTGTTGAAGTTAACAGAAATTAACTGGGGACAAAAGTCTGGTTTCAAGAGCACATTAAGTCGCAGATTTCTTTACCTGAAGTTAATGATCGCAAAGGGAAAATTAATCAACTAATTACTTTCCACAGAATATTTTGACAGTTTACCAGAACAGTTTTTGTAGTCTCTAGACTTTCAGCAGCATATATATTTAATTGTGGATATTTTGAAGTTATTTACTAGAGCTTTTTTAGTTATTATTATTTGTTTTCTTTTTTTGTTTTCAGAATGAAGCAGACGTACAAGAAGCCTCAAAACTGGAAAAAATGTAGCTATAAAAAAGAACTTTATTTTCTAATTAGGGGTTTTTTGAGTTTTGTTAGTTCGTTTGGTTTTTTGTTTTATGTGAGTACCAAAAGATCTCTGAGTGAAATCTGTTGTTCTCTGATGGGCGCTCTCCAGACAATAACAGGAATAGCTTCTATTCTGAAATCAATGTGTGCAATTTTCTGCTTCTCATTCAAATACAAAGAACACAGCCTTTTAATTCACAAAACCAAATATTTCTTCAATTTTGTTCATTCACTTATATTTGCAAACAACATTTTTTTTGGTTATGTTAGTTTAAATGAGAATAGCTGTTTCATTTAAAAATTTTAAATTGCAGATTCTCTTTCTCAGGATAAAAGAAAACCTCAAAAAGGTGTCATGACAAAATACTTTCCATAAGTCTTTTTTAACTGAAGACAGGCTGTGTATTAGAATTGCAGTAGTTCTCAGATACAATTTTTAGGACGATCTCAGATACAATTTTTAGGATGATCTTTAGGGAACACAAAATGGTTTAAATTGATCTGTACAAATTTACAATAATTGACAAATTGATCTATGATGAAGTTGAGTATTTACAGAATACACCTAAAACTAGAATGCATTTTTCACAATTATCCCAGTGATCAATGCCTTTAATAATATTACTTCTACACTTCAGCTTTTCCTAAAAAAAAAAAACCAAAAAACCAAAAAACCCAGAACCCCATCAATCTTTGAGTCTTTGGCTTAACAGAGATAAAACTAGAAATTTATTGCCTTTGGTAGAGAAAAATGCATTTGTTTTTTAAGTAACTAGTAGGGCAAGATAACTAGGTGATAAAGTAACTTGCTGGACTAGAAGGTGTTTAGAATGGCAGAGGAAATCTTGTTGGTCAGTAACAATCACCATATTTTAATATTTACCAAATTTATGAGGCTTAGTTTTTTGATGTCAAAGATTTTTGTAAAGTAGTTCTAAGGTCATGACAATATCAATAAAGTTTTCATGGGAAGTCATGTAAATTAAACAATTTATTAGGATGTGCATATGTCTATATCTATATCTATTGATAGCCTTAAATAAATAGGTGGGTAAAATTGGTTGGATTATAGAAGGACATATTTAAAGACAATTTCCTTAGAGCTATCTCTAAAATAAGACCTTCAATGATGTGATTTCCAGGGTTGCAGTTGCCTGAGCAGCTGACCTGATCAGATTATTTGCTTTGCTGAAGGATGGTCTCATCTATCGTTCCTTCTCTTCCATTCTTCCTGTAAGGGAGGAAGAAGAGTTAGGAGCAGGATCTCTAAGTTTTGATTATAGTCAGGTGAAAAATCAGTTGATTGTGTCTAGTAGAATTATATATTTAAGATTCATGTTTGTTCTCGACTTTAACTTCTTATTTCTACTTAAGTATGCCCTGATCTTTTGAAGTGATCTTGGTATAGATGGTCATGGACAGATCTAGAAGTAATTGGAATTAACATGGTCCTTTCTATCTCAATCCAGTGTTACAGTTGGCACTACGTTATTCTTCTGATGGCCAGGGATAAGATTGAACCCATTCACTTTGGGACCCTTATAAACTGGGGGAACATTTGGGTCAGGGTTGAAATCCTGTCTTTGTTAAACCCAGCAACAAAACACTCACTCAGGCTGAAGTACTGCTAGCTCTGCCAAGTGGTACAGCAAAATATGCATGACTAAATTTAATACGCTGGTAATCTCAACACATGTTCCAGACTTGGACAGGCAAAATCTAAGCTCCTGGCACTTTGTAGTGCAGAAGCAAATTCCTAGGCTTAGAAGGAAAAACTATGACCAGAGGTGAAACAAGACTAGTATATGCCAATACCGCCTCCTGTAACTCAAAGTGTGAGAAATAGCAAATGGAAAGAAGAGGTCTGAAAGCAAGGAGGCTTCAGACTGTCCATAACAGTATTGCTGAATTCCCATTTGGAGCACCCCATACAATCTCACAGCATGGTAATGTAAATGTTGAGATCAGTGTGCTAAGTGTAAATTTGCTGAAAAGTCTGAAATTCTATCAGAATCACTAAAGCTGTCATATACTTTTCAACATACAGTTTAGTCTTTGATATCACAGTTATCAGAATGGCTACTAGCTTTTAAAAGTTGTTTTCAATTATTCCCAACCCTGTAGGCTAGCTGGTAGTAGGCAAAGGAAGAATTCTGTACAGTGGTGTTTTTTCCAGGCTGTGTTCTTGCTATAGTTTTACACCTCCTATGAAAAAATCTATGGGTAAAAGAATTGCTTATTAACCTTTCTTGCAACACAGTATTTTACAAAACTCTATTTTAATCCTCGGTTTCATAAAGCAAGAATCTTTGCAAATCAGATTATAAAAGAAAAACACAAAATAAAATCTAATACAAGGTAGCACTTCTCTTGAACACCAGTGACAGATAGCATTTCCCTTTATCCCTTCTCACATGATGCACTGCAGAGCCACCTTGGATGTAGTTGTGTCAGGAGCAGGACTAAGTGACTTGACATATGTTAAGACACAGGTTGTTTCATTTCCTGCTTGTCATGGACAAATGATCTTTGTAATGGTTTCTCCACCTCATGCTTTCTGAGATATTACTTGGGACACTGCATAAAGGATATGCAGCTGAGGGCAATACCTTGTCGTGTTTGAATCTAACTTCTGATCAGAGACCTGGACGATGTGGCTTTAAACAAAAATTTTTCTCCTAAAGCTATAGGGCCTGTTGTGTACTGCCTAGCTTGGTAAAGCAGGAGGTATTATATTTTTATACATTCGTGTTTAAAATTGGAAGACTTATAAAGGCTTGTCATTACAGGTAATTTGATTGTTCTAAAGTCTGGATACGGTAAAATTTTAATCATCCCATAGTTAATGTGAACTTGGAACTGTTAAACTAATAAAGCTTTCCGTTTGGTTTATGGTCTTTGCTATTGGTGATAACACTTGATTTTGTTTTTCCTGAAACTTTAAAGGCTATGATGGACACTAACAGACACATTAGTTGCCCCTCCATTTTCAAGAATCAAAAGAATTCACTGATGATCATTTGTTATCATTGTCTTCAGTATCTAGCAGTGTAGCAGAAAGCTGACTTGAATTTCAGCATCAGCAAAGAATGATAGATCTTCTCCATTAAAGACAAGCTAGAAAAGAAAGCAAAGACTTTCTCAGTCTCTTTCTTGTTCCAGGGAGACAAGAGTCTGTGAAAACTATGTAATAAATACAAATCACCTCTTTTGCAGTGCTGGTTCACCTGTGCCAGCCAAGGCCCTGTCCTCTGTCATTGAAGGAAGCTGCAGTCTCAGGGAACCTGTCCTTTCTCATCCCTGCAGAATAATAACTTGGGGAGGCAACACAAGCACACTGTAGACGTGTTATCTGAGGACTTATAGTCCTGCCACAGGTAGATTTATAAACTAGTAGAGATTTGCCTGTAAAGTCTTAAGGGCTGTAAATCCAGTGTAAATGCTTCAATCAGTTACAATTACATTATTGGACACAGAATATACCTACTGTTGTGGTACTCTGTGCTACATGTTTGAGCAGTGCAATGAAAACCTGCCTGGGAAATGTGTTTGCACCCCTTTAATCCGGGAGTGTTTCATCATACTCTGCAGTGAAAAAGCCAAGGTGCCTGTAGAACACACAGCAGACCTCTGGGCATGCCTTGGACCTTGGTGAAAGCTGCCATGTTATATGGTGTGACTTCATCCCAGTAATATCTTCTCATACCTTCTCATCTCTATCTTTCAGTTATGTAGAAGGTCTCGTTCACCACACCAGAACATTGCCCCCAGCCACCACTCTGACTGATATAGCTCTGTTCAGCCCTTCAGTACTTGAACCCAGTACTTAAGAGTCAAGACAGGGCAGAGGATCTGTTTTTCATTTTATCAAATGAGACAAAAGATTTGTAATCCTTGGTGTTGATAGTGATTGAAGGGACCTATCTGGAAGTAAATATAGGTGTTAGCATCATTATGTTTTTATTCTTTTTTAAAATAATTAATCTATTATAATAAATGCAGTTGCCAGCAAACATGCAAGGTGACAAAACCCCTACAATCTAGTGAGACAGAAGGGGAAGAGTGAGATAAAGGATGAGGAAAACATAATTCTTCTGAAACCATATATATAGAGAGTATAGCTATATATAACCATATAGCTTCTGGAAGACAAACTTGAACATCATGAAAATATTTATGCAATTCCAAATGGGTAACCACAGTAAGGCACTGGTACTTCAGCACGAGATCAAGGCAACAGGCAACACACAGGCTGAGTTCATACTGCAGGAATGTGCATTTGATTGTAGATCTATTCTGTCCAGAACTTGTAGGTGGTCAGAGCTGGAGGATGAAGAAGAAAATGAAGAGATGAGTTCTCATCCTGACATGAAGAAAGGACAAAGCTTGAGAGACAGGACATGGTCTTACAAAATATGACTGTTTTTATCTCAGAAAGCAAGTAGAACATGCAAGCCAGATGTTTAGTTGCTATGAATATAAGTTCAAGATTTTAAAAGAGTTACACTCATTTGCTCTGTTCCTTTGTTAAAGCAGAGCACTCTCAGCATCAGATGGAAGAAACCAGAGGAACTGATTTGTCCACTGCCAGAGGAAAGCCATATATCTGACTATTGTTTGTTTGTTGTTTCTTATGCTGTCTCACATAAAAGGAAGTGGGTGAAGGGGAGCCCCGAAGTGTTCTTTGCCACAGCCTCCCCAGTCCCCAACTTGTTCATTAGCCATGGAGTGGTTGCTCCCATATCCTGCTGGCTACTTCAAATGTATGAGTCAACAGAGGCAGGTGGCTGGAACCACAAACTCATGGCTAGAATGCAAAGAATAAATTTATTTCCTTTAGGAATTTATTTCCAAGGGATCCCCGAAAAAACACCCAAGCAGAGGTACACAGTAGAGATGCAGCCCCCATTAAATTCAGTCCATGCTAGAAGATCACTGGCCTGCTGTTCACACAGGCTTATCAAGAGTTATTCCCAGCTGCAAAGTGACTTGAATGTTTTACATTCCACCTTGACAGCCTTTTAACCCATTCCTCCCAACAAACTCTGTCCCTTTCTGGAAAATTACAAAAAACAGCAGCAGAGAAGTTCTTTGTTGTAGGGAGAGAAGGTTCCTATCAACAGTGTATTTCATAGCCTGTTCCATATAAAAAGGTAAAAATTAAGATTTCCATAAAGTAAAATAAATAAGAGACTTTTCAGAGCTCCATTTGTTCATCCTATATGAGTTTTTCCCACTCTCTAAATTCTGAAAAACAGCTTAAGACTATCAATACACTTACCCTGTTCTCCTGGATTTGTAAACATGTACATTGATACTTTTTTTATCAAGCAACAACCATTCACTAATTCTGTAAATCTTGTAAGTAATAACTAACAAAGCCTATTTTAAATATTATGCAAGTGATACAAATACTTGGTTTTCAGTTCAAAGGCGTATCTTAAGTTCATCTCTAAGTCTTAAATTTGCTCTCTTCAATTCCTTGTTAACTTCCTTTCTTTCTCTGGAGCTGGTCTGATTTTTGGCTTCAAAAGGATTCAAGCTTCAGAGTGTCATAGGGTTCAGATTGTTTTATACACACACAGCAGTCCCTAAGGTTAGTTTCATCTTTTAGACTTCTACCTTCTACTACAAAGCACAAATACTCTAAGGCAGTAGTCTAATATCCATTTTACATAATGCATTACCAATAACAGCCTGAAAATGAGATATTTATGTTTTATGCACTAATCTCTTGATCACAGAGCAGTGAAATGCTTGAGATAAAAAAACTTGGAACACAAGCACAGAGGAGCCCAGGGGAAAAAAAAAAAAAAGACAAAAAGTGATGCATAAGCTGAAGATAACCCTTCAATCACCTAACAAAGAGAAATTCTCCTAATATGAAAACACCATAATTAATTCATTGGCTGACACTAGAATTTGGAGACTGTTGTGAAACATGCAGAGAGCCCAGGAAGGACTAAATGAATCTCAGAATTGTAAAATAAGTATATCAATAATCACAAGATATAACAATTTTTAAAAATGAGAGTATGAAAGAAGGTCATTGCTACAGTGCTACTTAATATATTATGAGAATAAGAAGCTGGCTGCTTCTAATGAGGCAGAAAGAGAAGAAAGTGCATAAGTAATTTGAAAAGATGAAAAAATTATACAGATACCATATTTCTCAAAAAATATCAAAAGTGGTGTGACAGTATTTTTAGCAATGAACTTATTTGATGTGCTATAGAAATTTTTAAATATCCAGAGCATACAAAATGTAAAAAAAAAAAAAAAAAAAGGAAATTCTGGAGATTCAAGGCTTTTCCATGAGCAAGTATTGTGAAGCTGAATTACTGATGCAGCAAATTGCTTTCCCATTCCTTGTCTTTCTCACCTAAGGAAGAAGATTTTCAACTTTCCTGATTTTTGAGTCCTATCTCCATAATGGTCCACTTGCTAAACATAGCCAGGAACCTGAGATCAAGCTCTTTGGGATTCCAGGATCCTGGCTGGCAGATCAGCAGTCAGGTGTCTGAGGAACAAACTACCAGTGGGGCAGGGCTGCTCAGCAGCACATTAGGCAGCAGCTGGACAGTGAACCGGCCAAAATCCCTCTTGGCAGAGAAAGATCCTCAGACCTCTGCTGGCACTGTCCCTTTCTGACAGTACACTTTGGTGTTGATGGGCTGACATAAACTGTCAAAGAAACAGTCTATCAGAAAATATTTCTGGCAATACTAATTCCCAGTCAGCATTCTGAGTTGCATAAACATGGCTTTAAACAGATATGATGAACAATGTTCTTCATAAAAGCACTTGGAAAGATGAAAGAAACAAATGGGAGTAATACTTCATAAAAGAAAACCAGTGAAATATGTATATCCCAAATATCAAGATTATATAAACAACTGCTGTAAAAAACCCAGGCAGAACAGTTATTACAATGATCAGCTGTGCATTGTGTTACCAGTGGAGACAAATAATATTAGATAAAGGACAAACCAGTATGGCCTATGTAATGACCTCTCAGGACTGCAAGGATATTCTTACAAACACTGCTGGCCACCTTTTAAAGGAGGTAAAATTTATCCTATGTAATAGGGACAAGAACGACACAAAACCAAACACTTCAGTACTCTATTTCCATTCTAACTCTCTGTTTGAGATAGCTGATTATGTTATCAAAAATCCAGAGTGCACTAGAATGGTGGCTGACTTTTTATTATGACGCATTTGCATCAAAAGAACATTATTCCTTTTAAGAATATTGTTCCTTTCCAAGGTAGTTGTCTATTTTGAGTGACCTCTTTGTAGCTGAAATATCTACAGTAAATGAAAAATATTTAACATCAGAATTCACTTTCAGGTAGAAATTTTCTCAATCACTTTAAACTGAGGAAATAGACACACTAAAATAAATTTTTATGGAATATTATATTGCACTTGAGGGGCAAAAATTAAAAATAGCTTAGAAGATATTTTTTAGGCAACAGACGATCAGCTTCTTATTTGCATTCACCATATATTTTAGAATAACTAACCCTGTAGAAATGATTATTTGCATGATTTTGTGAAGTTTCCAGACCTTTGCATGGCATTAACCCATTTCCTTTGCACAGTGCTCTAGTTAACTGACATTGTTTCCCATATCAGCAATATACTTATGGGTGTATAACTAAGAAATAACTTATAAGATCAAATAGAATGAAAACTAATCTGATTAACTTATACATATTTTTAATTTCTTCTTATGGAGATCTTAGAGATTTGATTCTTTCTCCATTGTCCATGTGGTTATTTTGCAATTCCTAAATATTTTGAACTTATTTAAAATTGTTTAGTGATGTATGTATAGCCTGTTCTTATTTTAATTAAAGTTAAAAGATTATGTATCAGTAAAAAAACAGATTTACTTGTTGGCAGAGCAAGAAAAGTAACTGAAAAATTGTCTTATGCTTTCAGCAAAAAAATATTGTGAGTTTAAGTGCTAAAACACAATGGTTGTTTAATTCAGTCAAAAGAAACACAGAACATTTAACATCAAACATGGAGGGGTGTCCAGCTCCTCATTAGGTTTCTCTTCAGAGTAAAATTCATGGTGCCTCTATTACAAAAAATAAACTAGATACTAAAAAAAACCAAAACCAAACAAAGCCCCCCTAAGCCTCTGTATTATCTGTTCAGTTCTAAAACCTACATCATAGGCCAACAAGCAATTTACCAAAATGCACATTTAATTGCCTGCCTAATAAGGATTTTACTTAAAAAATATGTCAAAGCTTTATTTTTCCCAAAAGTAATGAGAGATGACCTGACGAGACTGGGAAAAGAGACACAGTGTAAATTAATGTTTTTGTGATACAGCCTTAAATATATTTCATTAGTCAAAACAGTCCTTGCAGACGGATATAGATGTAAAACAGGGCAAATTTCTGTTATTAAGCAGATAGGTAATTGGCTTGTTATTTTTCTTTTATCAGAGAAGGAGTCATAAAAATACAACATTCTTATTATAAAACAAAGTAACATGGCAATATTAAAGCTACACTCACCCTTGACTTTCCAGGTAATATGATCTTCCCTGGATTTTATCTCTGCTCCTTTCTGTAGGATCTCAGGAGACTCACATAGGATTAGTTACTGTTTATTCTACAGAATTGGTAACATCTATGTGTTTGGGATAGAAGAAACAGAGAGGTGGGAACTGAGTTATCTATTCACCTGCTTCAATTCCTGACATACTTCACAGTAGAAAAATACTTACTTCTTTCCTCTCCTCAGACTGAGTTTTACAATACTCTATGGTGTAAGCATCATATCATACCAACAGGGTTGCCCTTTTCCTCCGTGGGATGTTTCACTCTCGAAAGTCTTCTGCCCTTGTTTTTGTTTTGCCCCCAAGCAGACTGCACCTGAATTACCCAGTGAGCAATGACCCAAGCTCAACAAGGACACAGCTCTGTGTGGGATCTGCAAGGATTGGCAGAGTGCAGAGACAGTTCCTGCACTGGAGATAGTGGGGTCTGTTCCCATCAGAGTTTTAGAAATTTCCGACTTTTTTTCAGTCTTACCTCTGTCCCGTGCTACAGGTAGACAGTGTGCATACCAGTAGGTGGCCCAGCACTGTACCACATCTAAGCCCAAAGCAATTGCTGGAAAGGAAGGCACTCCTGCATGGCATCTCTCAGAGGAGAGGAAGGCCACTGATGAAAAACCTGTCCAACTGCCACTATCATAATGCATAATAAATACAAATACAGATACTGCATCTCTGTAGCATCACTACCCAGTAGAATGAAAAAGAAAGGATGTGTATGGAGAAATACTCTTCAGCCCGCCTGTCCAGGCTCAAATTTGGAAAAGGAGAATATCTGCAGAGCTTAGGTTCATCACACATTGTACATGACAGCTCTTGCAATAAAAAACTCTCAGGGCAATGACATTAACTGTGCAGGAGCATCTTAAATTCACTTCAGTGACCTTTAATCTCTCCTGATCTCTTAATCTCACTTGATAGAATAGCATATAAGAGCATATGCAAAGTTTACAAAAGCTTTGCATTGTACTATATTCGAACAATTTATTCCAGCCACCACAACAGGGAAACAGTCCTTCAAAATGTTAGTATATAGTAGATTGGCATTCAGGATTTAATTTTTGTTTTTCAAGTTTCAAGGTCAAGTATATATTTTACTACACAACTGGTTTACTTATCTGTGGTATTTGGGAGCCTGGGATTTGGTCCACTGTTTGCTCACAATAAATTGCCTTTACTGGCAGAATAATTCTTGATTTACCCAAGACTAAGGAAGACCTCACAGGTTGAAGACCCAGGTCCCAGCATGCTTCAAGCTTAAGTTAACCATTGACTTGTGCAGGCATTCAATCAATTATGCAGAGAATAAAATTTGGTGGATAGCAATCTTAGATACTAAATCAAAATGAATTTTTAAAATGTATTTTAGCATTGTTGGCTCTGGAACAAGATTTTAATACAAGAAATGAGATTGTTGCCTCTATTCCAGTGGAACCACCATCTCACTGATATTGTGTTGTATTTCCCAGCTGCAGACAGAATAGGACTGACAAAATTCAAATCTCACTGAATTTTGAAGTCCCGTTTGAAAATACTAAGACTCAGAAAACCTCAAACCTGATTAACCTAAAACCTATAGGCTGAATGCTTTCTTTCAATCTGGAATTTAAAGAAATGTCATTTACTCATTAATATTTTAAGTTAGTCTTCTCTCCCTGCTAAAAGAAATCCCTGGGGTCTCTAAATGATGAATCTTGTAAGATCATGCTGCATGATGAATAATTTAGACCTCTGTTTTTCTCCATTTTTTTCTTCTTCTTAAGAGCTATAACTTTAAAATTGGCAGTAACACATATGACAATATGAACAAAAATCAGTGAAGAATATAAAGATTGAACCTGACTGAATTCATGCTTCCTGGTTTATTTGGCCTTGTGCATCCATGTGTGAAAATTGTATTCTTTTTTTGTTAATTATACATGAACAAGTAGTAATGAAAATACATGTTCAATTCATTGTGTGAATATGATTTTGATTTCATGTACAGTTGTTTTAGAGGATTAATGGGCAATGGAAATGCAATAATTTTTCAAGGGAAAACAGGAAATTCTCATTTCTAAAGAAATAAAAAGAGGAAAAATATGTGGTGGTATTGATTTCCTTGAGGTTTTTCTATTTGTTTGCTTGTAATGCAGTTATCAGAATTCAGCAAAACCAGACAAAGATGTGAAATGAAAGAACAAAATGAGTTCTTTCTTAAGGACTTTTTATTAATCAGTAAAGTCAATATGGGCAAATTAAAATTCCTGCTCAATACAAACTTCAATCAAAATGTGTACATTCAGCTCAAAAAATTAATGAAACTGTCAACATAAACAAAATTTAAATAGTCTTTTTTCCCTCCCCAGATCCTAGGATTGTAACAATACATTTCTCTTTAGCTTTCAGCAATCTATAGACAGTTGTTATCAGACTTTGCTGATAATTTTCTAGATGTGTATTATTTGCACAATATAAACCTTTTTTTTTCTTTAATATTTTGAATAGTTGCTTTTCCTCCCTTTTTTTTTTTTTAATTAAAAGGCATTTAGGTAAATATAATTGCAGAAGTTATACATGAGAAAGACTTATTATGCTTTTTATAGCTCCATATTCTTTCAGTTACTCACAAAGTGTAGTATGTTTTTATTGGACTCATCCTCTAGTGTACAATTCATTAGTTTGGATTTGTTCAGTGCAACTCTGAAATGGTTTGAGGAACAGAAATTCCACCTTTCCCTCTGAGACACTAAAAAAGCTCAGGTGTGTGCACTCAGTGCAGAGCAGGTCTTTGGAGTTGCACTGGAACTGTTACTACAACCCAATACTCTCACTGCAGATGTTCATTTTCCCTAACACAGAGGAGTGGCGAGTGTGGGGGGTGTGTGTATTAGCATTTTGCTTTGGATCACAGTGGCACCAAGGCCCAGCTGAGATGTCAGCCCATTCATGAACCTGGCCTGGTGAGAGGCCAGACATGTCCTGCTGTGTGTCTTTTACAACAGAGGAGCTCAAGTCTTTCAGCAATTGCTCATGTGTCCACCCCGCCACCCACCTTCATCCTGAGTATTCCTCAACAGAGGCTTTGGGTTACTGAGCAAAGCAGGGGTGAATATTTCAGAGACAAAATATAGCTGGACTGTGTGGTCCCTAACCCCATGGATAATCCCTTGCCTAGTGTCAAGACATTGCTCCAAAGGGGAATGGACCTGAGCTTCTCAAAAGTATTTCTTGTGTGTTATATCATGGAGCAGGCATCCATCACTTAACAGGAAAAGGATTAGAACAAAATGTTATAGTTTGCCAAACAAGTGTTTGGTAACTTACCTTTCGTATTTAAGTAGGGTCACACCACCATAATTTATCCTCCTTAGCAAAGAAAGGGCATGGAGGGATTTTAATGAGATTACAAATATGTTCTTATATAAAAACTAATCTCATTGAATTTTCAGTTCCTACTGGGGAGTGAGGGGTTAATACTTTCACATTACCATCCTCATTATTATGGAACAAAGATGGAAGAAAATATTTTT
The DNA here is from genome assembly GCA_035583155.1 of Acropternis orthonyx. NCBI lineage: Eukaryota > Metazoa > Chordata > Aves > Passeriformes > Rhinocryptidae > Acropternis > Acropternis orthonyx. Next base: position 90,233,035 of record JAWWEU010000111.1, read on the forward strand.
ATTAGTAAAAGAATATATTCTGAGATTAATGACTCATCTTAAAGCTCATAAAATTAGTTGCCATAAACCAGATTAAATGTAATGCAGAGGGTATGTGGTTTTGGTTTTTTATAGTTATCTGATTTACATTTTATTTTCTTCTTCTATATGCCCTTAAAATAATGTCTTTGCAAGGTTCTGAGTTAAAAGCTGTTCTGCACTCATTTTTACTATCTTTTTCTATGAAGAACTGACAGATGCCTTAATAAAGAATGGACAGCTGGTTTATAGACAAAAAGGCACAATCAGTTTAGGCTACAGTTTAAAAGTACATAAAACAGCTGTACCCTAATAATGAGTTTTAATAGTTTTTCATCTTGCACATCATACCATTTGAAATATCCATAGTTAAATGTGCACTTTGTTAATGAAATATTCCCCTTGAGTCATTAAAACAATCAACCTGTATTTTTTGTAAAAACTTCTCAGACATGTTTGGATAGGCTGCTTTGTTCTGGCTTGGGTTGGCAGTTTTTATATTTTATAAAAGAGTTATTTCAATTTTCAAAATGTAATTATTCTGTATTGATTTGTCTGAACAACATTTTTTTTTTCATTTCTGTCACCATGTAGCAGTTGTTAGCTGTTTTCCATTCTAATGTTAATTTTGATTCCCAGAGATGCAGTAACTTCGTGATGCACAAGAATGGGAATATAGCTATTGAAATACATGAAGAACACACTGGGAAGCAGGGAAGCTAAAAATCTTCATTTTGTGTTTACACTAATAAAGATGTGATTGTGTGAATAACAAATTCTTTAAGCTAATCAAACAGAGGGATATAGATTGGGTACCATATCAAAAAGAATATTTATGCTCTACATTGAAAACTATTGTAGTGACCTGCTATTCTAAAATTTTGGAATTTCCAAGACCAGATTCCAATACCGCTCAAAAATCACTGAGAGAGGTTTTGTGATTATATCAGCCAGCTCTTTGAGGATTCTTGCATGAATCCCATCAGGCCCTATAGATTTGTAGGGATCCAGCTGGAGCAGCAGAACCCACACAATTTCAGGGTCAAATGCGAGTTGATCCGTCTCACAGTCACGATTCTCCGGCTCAGGGCACTGAGACCCCCTTGGTCCGCCATCTGTTTTGAAGGTGGAGGCAAAGAAAGAGTCAAACACCTCTGCCTTGTCTCTGTCCCTGTTTGTGATGTGACAATCCTCATCCTCTAACGAGCCAATGATACTTCTGTATTGCCTATTGCTATTGATGTATTTGAAAAAACTCTTTTTATTTTCCCCCACAATTTCTGGCCAACTGCAACTCCAGTTGAGTTTTGGGTCCTTGAATTTTCTCCCTAGAATGACAAGTAGTATCTCTGAATTCTTCCCATGTCCCAGACGTTGCTTCCACTGGGCATACACCTTCCTTTTTTTTTGCCTTTTTTGCACAAGAAGATCCCTGTTCAGCCAAGCCACCCTTCTGTCTTGTCTGCTCAATTTCCAACATTTGGGAATTGCCTGCTTCTGTGCCCTTAGGATGTGGTGTTTAAAAAGTAACAAGCAGGGATGGACCACAGCACCTGCAGAAACATCTCAGGGCACCTTACTTAGCTGTTCCCTGAGCAGCCTGAAGTCTGCTCTCCTCATGTTCAGAGTTGAGGTTTTACTGGCACTTTTCCTTCTGTCATCAGAGATTTTAAACTTGATTCCTTCATGGTTGCTGTGGTTGAGACAGCCACCAATCCTCACTTTGCTCACAAGACCTGCTCTGTTGTTAAGCAGCAGGTCAAGGAGGGCGTCTTTCTGAGCTGGCTCCCTTAGGACCTATTCCATAGAGTTGTCATCCACATTTTTTAGGGGTCTTCTGGCCTGGGTTGTACAAGCTGTGTGATGCTTCCAGTTAATTTCTGGCAAGTTAAAGTCCCCCATAAGGACAAGGGCAGTTGACTTGGAAGTGTCCCCTAGTTCCTCAAAGAGTACTTTGCTGGTGTCATTGTCCTGTCTGGGAGGCCAATAGTAGACTCCAACGATGACATCTGCATTATTTGTTTGCCCCTTGATTCTTACCCAGAGCCTCTCAACTGTGCCATTGCCAGTTGTGAGCTCCTTACATTCTAACCCTTCTATTACATGCAGTGCCAGCCCTCTGCCTCTTCTGCCCTGCCTATCCCCTCCTGAAGAGCCTGCGAGTATCAAAGAGAGCACTCCAGTCACAGGACTTATCCCATCAGGTTTCACTTGTGCCAATGATATCAAATCTCTGAGACTGGGCCAAAGCTTTGAGCTCCTTTAGTTTGTTCCTCTTGCTGTGTGCAATGGTGTAGAAACATTTCACGTGTGGCACATTGTAGCCAATACCCATGAGGCAGATGCTTTCCTCAAGTTTTGACACACCACCCCATCCTTCATCACTGACCATCTTGATTTTGTCCCTTTCCCCCTTTCAAGTTTGTTTAAATCATTCTTATAGATCATGCTTTGCTTTACACCAGTATCAGATAATGTAAATTTGTCTTCTTTAAAATGCAATTTAACCATGAGGGTCACCACAAGAGCACACCTAATGAATTCCAGCCTACAGGAATTCATTCCATGGGGTCAAAACACTTTCAGAAATAATTCCCATAGTATAAACACGTTATGCATGTCTGGTCTTCAACACCAACTGTTTTGCTGTACAGCTCCATTTCTGCTGTTCTGCATTGAGTGTTAACAAAGATGTAGGTGAAATCAACTGAAATCAAAACTATGGCCTTGCACATGGGTGGTGAGCACAGTGAAGAGTATGTGGAAAGGAGAAAGTTGAACTTACGCTGAGTGGATTCAAGTGGATGGGTTAAGTATGCAGAAAACTATGTTTATTCAGTCAAAATCTGACCCTACTTGTCTCAGCATGTGGGCATAACATTTTCATTCCTAAGCTCATCTGAGGGTGTTTTTGACAGGAAAGGGTATCTTCATCCTTCTCAGGCTGATACCTAGATAACTTTATCCATGTAAATTGGAAAGTCCCTGAGAATATCCTTGCTGATACAGGATACCACAGAGTAATCGCCACATGAAAGACAGAAATCACCACTATAAGCTATCCACAGATTCAAGAATTACATTTATATTTTAAAGTAAATAAAATCAGTTAGTACATGCAGTACTGATAGACCATTAAAAAAGATCCCACTAGTTCAGGACAGCCCCACCATGGCATCTATCTGTGTAGGTGAATGCTTCAGTCTTTTCTGTGCAATAATACAGCTTTAACTAGCAGAACACAGTAAAAGTGGTTGCATTCAACTCAAATAAGGCAGTGGGGGCCTTGAAAGTCTAAGGAATTAGATTTCTAGGGAAATGAAAGCCTGAAGTCTCTTAGGGGAAGGAGTGAAGTGATTCAGGGAGCGGAAAGAGTGCTGGTTTGGTACCTAAATTTAGCGACATAATATTGGATGCAAAAACCAATGAACTCAAGAGATATGGCTTTATGACATTCTATAATTTTCTCTGCCTTCCGGGATAGCCCCTTCTAGTTCCACAGGCAATAAACTGTGATCCTGTTTTCTCTTTCTCACAAATGACCACGTTACCAACGATCCCATAGCTAATATTCTCTCAGATAACAGCCAATTTTACTTCCAGGCAGTTCAGACTCTATGTTTTCAGTCTGTATTTAGTTTGGAAAGATACTTGGTTTTGTCAGGTCTGAAAAAGAGTTTGTGCTTCAGCAAACTTGTCTGCTTTTCCCTCAGCAACATCAGACCATCTAATAATAGGTATTATTCCTCCCCAGGGATTTTACCTTTCTTCAAAGGAAAGAGCAGAAGTGCCTTATGTTGACACAGGTGGTAGTAATGAAAGTTGTACATGTGTTTGATATTGAAGTTTAGCTTTGATGAATTGTTACATTTCACAAACTTTAGTACTATCTTGCAATTACTACATTTCTTCATGACTCATAAATTAATTTTTTAATTCGCTGGTGCTAGATGGTATGGAAACAGACGAAACTGGCCTATTAACAACAGTTTAAAAAGTGTTAAATATACCAGATGGGGTACAAAGGTACAGGAATTGGCATCAGACTTCTAGAAATCAAACCCTCTTTCTATTGACACATCCCTTTGACTATCAAAAAAGTAAAGTAGTCTGGTTTTGAAGGACCCTCCCCTTTATCATCCCACAGAATGTATTTCCCAAATCTTCAGGTTATTCCAGTAATGACATGTCCTCTATAAAAAAATTAATTCCTTTAGATGTAAAGCTCAGTGAGAGAAGAAACCAAGTTTTCTAATAAATCATCAATTGTACCTTATATCCCAGAGAAAAGTAAGAAGAAGACAGCTAGTAAAGGTACACATATTATTTTCCTACTTCCTTCCATTCACTTAAGGTTTTAATTATTAAAACTTTGAAAGAAAGGATTTCTTTGCATCAGATACACTCAGTTATTGAATGTGTATTTGACAAGGTGCCAAACATACAAGCTAACATGTGCTAACTGGTCAATAATTGTTTGATATCCATCAAATTGCAGCTATCTTTAGGAGGAACTTCCAGACTGTGTATCCCATACAAGCAAAACCATCTCCATGTAGTTCCAAGTCCTTGAAGAATAAGTTTGAAGAGTCTCTTACTTTATTGGCTAGCTATGCACTGTTCTTTATCCGATGTTGATTCAGAGTATCAGGTAGCTTAGTTTTTGGAAGTACACAACTCTTCCCAAGCACTGAACTGAAGCCTTTTTTCTCTGTACCATAGCTAAGACTGTTATGCTGAAGCCCAAAGTAATCCACAGGATATAGATCAGAACAGTTATGCACTGGATATGTGAATTAGAAAGCAGATTTGAGCAGTGTTCACTGAATATCCTAGTGTATATCATGTTAAATGCTGCAGTTGATATGTCTGAGTGAGTTAATTTTACAGCTGGCTTTTAAAGAATAGATGAAATCATAGTTTTGTCATCAGTGGAATGAAAACACTGACTATTGAAATAGCAACTAAATATATGGTTGCTGATTTTATTGAAACAGATCTGGGTGTTTTGGGTCTGACAACAGTGAAAACTTATGAAAAATAACTACCTGCTGAGAAATGGATGATAGTTGTTACTTTTCCCAACTAGATCACCATATTCTCTATAACATCAATGAATTGAGAAAAATACATTATACAGCTTCTTTAATCTCCAAGAGATGCAACCTCTGAATCCAGTTTAATAAAAGCCTTTTAACACAGAATGTCATATTCCGTTATGCAATCAATGTGGGAAGGTATTAACAGAAGGACACCTTATAGAGATCTTGCAGAAACCATAAGCAAAATTTCTGTATCTAATTGGTTACTCAAATAGAATTTTAAAAAGGCTCCTAGATGAAAGAACATTGAATAGGCTGCAAGCATGTCAGTAACAAGAAGTAAAGCAGTATAGCTAGAAGATATCTTCCATTACGTTTTCTCTATGACATTCCAGGAATTTATCTACTATAAATTATAAAATATCAGCCCTCTGTTCCAGCTCGAACTCTCCTTAAAGTCTTCTAAGAGAAGGATAAAACCCAGTTTGTCATCACAGTTCCTGCAAATAAATTCCAAGTACTGGGGAGTCATAGCTTTTAAAGACAAGAATATAAATAGTACACAGGTATTCCATAATAAATAGAGTTTCATAGCAAATGTTGTGTCTGAGTTTGAGGGAAAATTCCAGTATCACAAGTTCATACAGAGACATTTTTGTTTAGTTGGTTTCAAACAGGCTAAGTGTCTTTGTACCTCAGTGTGCTTAATCAACCTGTGATAGCAAGATTACACAAGGTAAGAATATTAAACTTGTTTGCTTAGTTGTTTAAGTGAGGATAGCGGCTTGTAGACCTAAGTAAAGTATTCTTCCTTCCACTTCTAGCCTCCATAAGAAACAAAGCAGTATCTTCTGATGGTAATTTCCTTGTTTGTAAATTAGAAAAAAGAGATGAAGCTGCAGGAGAACCCTACAGGGTCTCTCTCTCCCACATAAATGTAATGTGGAAGACAATTGCATTTGCATGGAGTGTAGGCTGTTGTACAGGGTGTTGTGAAAATACAGGCTGCAGTGAGTTCAGACTATAAAAGATACTTAAAAGAAGATAAGAATAATAGGAGGGAGTCTCAAAACACAGAAAAGAAAACAGATGGAAGCAACAGGAATATGTTTAAGTCCTCAAAGTCAATAAAGTACTCAGCTTTTATTCCCACAGGCATCTGAAGATCTAGGCAAAACTTACTTCTCTACTGGATCAGAAAACAAGGGGTAAGTAAGTTATTATTTCTTTCTTTCCATCTGCTTTTGGTAAAGACTAGGAAATTAGCTGTGCACTGAGAAACTAGGGGTTCACATGCTGGTGTGATTATCTGCTATCCTACCTGTAATATTTCCTTCAGTGGGCCTATCATTGTGCATTAGAGCATATACCCCTTGGTTCATGAGTATTTGTGTTTTAACTGCTTTTTTCTTCTGTGTATGTAGATTTGCCACAATGGTGCCTTGATCCTGGACTATATACAATATGTTAGCATGCTCCTGGTATAAACTGGACCTCTGGATGTTCAAAGGAGACTTTTTTCCAAGGAAGTCCAGAGTGTGGAGTACAGCCTTTGAAGAATTCATTGAGTCCTGAACTTCCACTGAAAAAGTGACTTGAATCGGTTTGGACTGTTTTGAAATTTTCTCAGCCTGACTTTCAAGGGAGAGGATACTTATGAGCCCTTGATAGAGAGAGACACAGTTTTGATGACTCTGAAGGGCAAAGAGGTAGGGGAATCCCACCCCTACATCTACTGTCACATATTAATGGTGCACATCATTCCTCCCAAAAAGCAGAACATCACGGAGCAGCACTGTGATGACTGGTCCGTGTAGAGGTATAACAGTAATGATATTAGCTGCTGGCTTTACAGAACATGAGTTGTCATTCAATAACTGACCGCTTACTTTCAATTTTTTTTCACCTTAGTTTCTTCATAGTCATCCTGTCTTATCTAATCTTTTGATCTCTTTGCACAGCTAAATGTTTTGTGCCTTTTATTTATATCTAATCCAGAGATGACTTTGAACATCAGTAGAGAGAACACTACACTCTGCAAAACTGAACTGGAAATTCTCTTCTCAGGACTCCACAGAAAAATGGTCTGAAGAGATATCTCATTTTCTTTTTAGAGCTGTGAACTTTGTCAGAACAAATGCTACAGTGGGTCTGCTTCTAAAACTTTTGAGGTTACTATTTTAAACCATTATAACTGGTATCAATGAGAATTGCCAAAGAATTTTAGAATCAGTGAATTTTCATCACAGGAATTTATGGATGGTATAAATATTTTTATCAATGCCCATTAACTACACTGTAAATTACTAACTAAAAACAATTATTGCTTTTATTTTAGTAGATACTATTAACCTTTTTTCTTTTGCAATGATGCATATTGATTTTTCTTAGTAGATAAATCCGAGTTGTGTTTCACATTTATTTTATTGATTTAACTTAATATGAAAAGCTTTGTCCATACATACAATGTGCTATGAATTGCTCAAATATTTTCCATATAAGCTGTAGTACATGCTTATCAAGACTTGATTACAAATCTGACATTAGTGCTTAGATTTCTATTGCATATGAATGTATGTTTAATTGAAAAATACTAGCAAGATTGAAATTAATGGTTAAATTCTTACTGATTGTGCTGGTTTAAGGTAAACCAGCAGGAGAAAAAGAACCCAACTCACAAAAAGACTGCAAGTCAGAACTACAATT
>JAWWEU010000111.1:90240900-90260502 GCA_035583155.1 Acropternis orthonyx
AGAGGGTGTAGAATACAAAGTCTTAGCCACACCCACACAGTGACAAACTGGTCCTGGTCACTATAACCAGGACACTGATTTTCACAGCATAGGATTTAATTTGCCTTCTATGTAATATTTCATTTACCTCTGCTAAATACAATGTCCTATGTAATACTTAGTGAGAAATATTTTAATTTCAACATCAGATTGAAACCCATATTGTCACTAATACCTGTGAGAAATACTTAAATGCAAATAGTCTCAGAGAAGTTCAAATGAACAAAGTCCTCAACTGTTGGTTAGTTTGGAAAATGAATATATCATATTTACATTCCCTAACAAAAGTACAGCTCCTTAATCAGGATAATTTTCAAAGTTTTTCTTTTTTTATGAAAAAAAAAATTAACTTTAATTGAACTTGCAAGTTTTTGTTACTGTTTTTTTGTTCTAAAAGAAATTTTTTTTATTAGCATATAGAAAAAAATTAATATAATTCCCAAATATGTCTGGTTGAATGTCTGCAGTATTAGATTGTCATAGATGTCTATCTTTGAAGTAGCTAGTTCTCCCTTACACATTTTTAGGAATATGTAAAAGGCATTTAGAGGCAATCATGAAATAAGCTATTTTGGACGGTCCTAAGTCTGCATTATCTGCTAACTTGTTCAGAGTTACATTATCAAGAAGAGAGGCTCAGTGACAATTTGGTCATATTCCATTATGCTTTTAATATCAGGCTAATATTAGAAACAGAAATGCATTTGCCAAGTGTCTTTCAAGTTGCATTTATCTGCCCTTACCTCTTTTCCTCGGAAGCATTTTTACAACAGTAAGACTATTTTTTTACTTTGGTAAGTCACTCTTAACATCAAAAAAGGGTGTAGAAAGAGATTATAACACAGAAAATGAGCTGAAAACTCAAGTGCATTTTCTCTAAAGGCTTTTTCAATCTGATTTTATCAGCCACGGGAAGCATTCAAGGAGATGAGAATTCTCTCTTCTTTCTTGAAGTAAGATCCCAGTTAATACATGGGTCCAAAGTCTGGTGGATCTCAGAGTGCAAATATTTTCATTTAAGGTATGATCTCTATTTTTGTTCTACAAATTTAATTGTATTGATTTTAGAAATATAATGTTGTGCCTCTTAAAAATAATTATTGCTGAATAAGAACAACATCCCTGTGTGTTTTTAGACTTTTTTTCTTTACCTTTCGCTTAGGAAAATACATGCCTGTTTCATTTATGGCCAGTCCAACAAAGTACATGAGTAGGACTGTTAACCATGGTGGTCAATGACTACAATGATGTATGAAATATGCATACCCTTAAAATATATTTGTATTTTTAAGGGTGTTAGCTGTTCTCTTAACTAATTTGCTGTCCTTACTATTTTTGCTTATGTAGAGGTCTCACCCACATAATATTTTAGGTAATGTTACACTCAGAAGTGGTTGAGTCATTAAAGCTGTGGTCACAAAAGGGTTATGTAAAATATGTAACTCCTCTGTTTTTTGTATGTACCTTTCATCTGTATTTAATGTAGAGTCCCACATGTATTAAGTCCTTTTCATCTGACTATATTAGTGTTTATTGGGTTACTTTTGAAATTCAATATTTGTGTTTTCTATTAATATTCTTCTTAGTCAGAAATCTGTAGTGAGTTTGGTTTGCTATGCTTGTGAAAATGGCTTTGGTAAGTCATTTTTAGGTCACTGTGTCCTGCCCAGACACCTCTCAGGAAAATGAAATCTGTTATTTTGTGTATCAAATGCAAGGGTATATAGAGCAAAACCAGTTATCTGTCATCGAGACAGTCAGAGGTCATATGATCTGTGTATATTTCCAGGAAAAATAACCCCTCGTTTAACTAAAAGCAATATAGTATCTTATTTCAGGAAGGTCTAAGTAATCAGGGTTTCCAATTCCAACTACTACTAAGCAGATAAAATCTTTTGCTCAATATTAAAATAGAGATGAGACAACTTTTCTGATTTAGGGTAAGGTCCTAAATTTATGAAGTTTCAGCTCAAGACACAAGTGAAACTTCTGAGTTTTGCAACATTTTAATTAACTTTAGAGTATTTGTGAATTTCCACTGGAATGTCTCTAACTCAACTGCTGTTTTTGAATAAGAATGCTAAAATATTAAAAAAAAAAAAAAAAAAACACAAAAAAAGAAACAACCCAAACAAACCCACTAGGCTCTCTGGTCCACTTCGTTCAAAGTGGGAAAGCTTGGATGTTTATCCACACTCCTGGATTTTTTTAATTCAGAACAGATTTAAGCCTCCAAGCACTTTCAAATGTGTCCATCAATAGCTCATTTCTTCTAAAAACTTCTGCTTTGAACTTGTTTTCTATAACTTAGCTGAACTGGGGCTGACTGTGTCTTAACCAATATTAAGCTGTAAATTTGATGAAGGATATCACAGTTGCTGTACCAGCTCTCTCTCAAAGCTTCTGGAAGGTCAGAGAGGAACAAATAGCTTTGACTTAGCATTATACATTAAGTACTTATATGAATATTTGTGTCTTTGTTTACTATCATTTACAAAAATGATTGATTTTTTTTTCCCAGCCCAAATCCATCAACTCTTAAAAGCTGTATTGCTAAATTCTTGTCAGAACCATACACAAGCAGGTTCTCCAAATTCTACACAATTATCCTTAGCCACTTAAGTAACAAAAACAGCTGTTCTGGTTTCAGCTGGAACAGAGTTAATTTTATTCCTAGTAGCTGGTACAGTGTTATGTTTTGGATTTAGTATGACAGTAATGTTGAGATCACAGAAGTTTTGGTGTTGCTAAATAGTGCTTACTGTAACTCAAGGACTTCTCAGTGTCTCGTGCATGAGAAGTTGCACAAAAAGCTTGGAGGGAGCATAGCTGGGACAGATGACCTAAAGTGGCCAAAGGAATATTCTATACCACAGAACGTCACACTTGGTACATAAACTGGGGGAATTTGGCCGTGAGTCATTGCTCACTGCTCAGGGATGGGCTGGGCATCAGTCAGTGGAAGGTGAGCAGTTGTATTGTGCCTCTTTTGTTTCCCTTGCGTTTTATTTCTCTCTTGCTTTTCATTGTCTCCATTTTCATTAGAATTATTATTGTAATATTTTTATCTTTTATTTCATTTATTGAACTGTCTTTATGTCAGCTCACAGATTTAAACTTTTTTTTCCTGATTCTCCTCCTCATCCCACCAGAGCAGGGGAGGGTGTGAGTAAGTGGCTGCATGGTATTTGATGGCTGACTGGGGCTAAACCACAACAGCATGTCAATGTTAACATTAGACATGGCACAGTAAACAAGGGCTTTTCTGAATAAGAAACCTCCTCTTCAGTTTGCCCTACAAGTATATATTAAGTACATATATACATATATACATATATATATATCAACATCCTGAATGTATTAATGCATTTTAGAAATGATCCTTAACCTGAATGTTACTACAACGGGTACATTTCTTAGTACTACTTCCAAGTTTCTATTTGTATGGAGTTGGATGACCTTAGTCTTTCCAAAGCATATATTTAATTTAACTCTACAGATTAATAAAATTTCTTCCAAAATCAAGATAACAATTGATTTTTCAACAAGAATGTACAATAGCTTTTAACGTAGAAATATCTTTTTTTTTTTTTTCCCATCAACAAGACTGCTTTATTGTTCACCTTTGGTCCATAAATACTTTTTTGTTGTTGGTAGTAACAGAACACAGACTTTACACTGTTTTTGCAAGTCTTCAGGGCTGAGACTTGTCAGGCTTGCTTGATCTGAACTTAATTTGACCTGCACAGAGCTTTGTTTTGACTTGGTTTAGCTGCAACAGCAGTTTTGCTGATGATGGGTAGCTACACTTAATTTGTTTCACTTTTGTTTATCTTCATATGGCACAGCCATAGTTTTATACAGATGGTAGTTAGAAGTAATTATTCTATGTAGGAATATATTTATGGCTTTAACACATTTATGGCTCTAACAGGATGAAACAGTGTAGAGAAACAGAGTCTTGGTATGACAGTGGTGGCCTTGAGAAGTGGAAACAGGCTGGTATCAGAGACTCACTGTTTAAAGAAAATTTAAAGAAAAACAAACCTAGATCTGGAAAAAAAAGGGTTAGCAAGTAGAACAAAAAGAAAGCATAAAAGATTTTTTAAATGTGCTACATTTAGTAAATTCAGCCATATAGATCCTGATTTGATGACCTGACTTCCCAGCTTGACCTCAGACCTACCTCATCACCGGCAATTTACCTGGGGATCGATCTTTGGGATGTGCCTGACCCTGGTTACCATCACCAGACATGCCCTATTCTCCTTGTTCTAACCCTGTGGGACTGTTCCCTTGCTGGTGAGGACAGTGCCCTGTCACCTTGCTGTCACCCCGGCTCCCAGCTCATCTTTCTAGGGTATCAACCTGCTCTTGCTGCTCCCTGACAGACACTTTTCAAATTTGGATTTGTCTGCAAGATAGAGCTCCTCTTGTCAAAGAGATATCTTTGTTATTTTCTGAAGGCTGCCCTGGGCACCTACGGTTTCCTGAAAATTTCATCTGTGCCCACTACCATGGTATTCTGGGGGTATAATTTCTTTCTCTACAGCTGGAAGTATGTGTTCTCTGCAGTTATAACTAATGGCTGATATCTTACCAGGAAAAGTGATGTTTTAGGATCATTAATAATTCCAAAAGGTGAACATGCAAAAGAAATTCAAGTCACTGTTATTTGCATAGATTCCTGGGAATGAACACCCAGGATATGATTATCAGCAGACAGATAAGACAGTCTTGTTGCTCACAACAGTGACAATTAACAGCTCTCCATCAAGTTCTGAATGGAACACCTAATGTGAGCACCTGAAGCATGTAGGAATCAGAGCAGTGTGAAAAAGTACATACTAAGCAGTGTTGGTGGCATGATACAAACTTGTGTTACTGGGAGAAGTGAATGGAAAACATTCTATCTTGCTCCAATTCGGTCTTCATTCTGCCATGATATTATCTAAACCTCAGAAGGAAATTGTCTAAGCAGTTGATCCTCAAGTGAAAACTCTGCCAAACATTACTGTCAGGTCAACAAATGTGGAGAGACCTCTCTATTCCTTTTGGATGTATTAGCTAGAAAAGATTGTTGTTAATTTGATTCTCTGAAATAAAATTTGCTGCCACACAAAAAACTTTTTTATATGGCTAAGACAGTTAAATCTGGACCTTGCGGTAATAGTGCCAAGAAATTTTAATAGGAGGGAAGTGTATTAAATGACTACCCATCTTCTTATAAAAATGGACAAAGAGACAGAATTTTTAATCTGGAGGGATCACTACTTTATTTCAGAAGCAGAAGGAGCTTTCTAAGGATGAAGAAGCCTCAAATCCTCTGAGAGTCTCAACTGAAATGAGAGTAAGCACTTTGTCACCTGAATTTCTGAGATGGTAAGTGATAGTTAGAGAGAACTCATGGGCTATGAAGAGACATGTTCCACTGCCTTGTAGCTGATGGTGGATTGTTTACCGAGTTAAAATTTAAGTGTTGATGTTTAGTTTCAAGAATTCAGCTGTTTCCAGTCAGAAAGATAATCTATCCAAAATTTGTACCAGGGGGGGAACTGCCATTAGGAGAACCATCCTGTACTTTAACAGCACCATTAGACTTTATGCTGTTTCGATTGAATTGTTAACACAGCTCATCTGTTTTCTTGTCAAGGCACTATGCATAACTTCAATTTATGCTGCAGATTGTAAAGATTTTTCCTAGATGTTCATAGTCTATAAGCTATTTAAGATTAATATAAGCAATACTTTTCATCAAGCAATTTCCTGCTAACTATCTCATAAAGCTGTCTTTATATTTTCAGGCCAATGGATAGTAGTGTTCAAAACATTTGTGATGAAAACACTTTTGAAATTATTAAACATTGATAGAAGTTGTATTAGTGATAATTCATCTTACATTACAATGCTTTGCCATTTAGAAAAACAATTGTGATTTCACTTCCTCAAAGGTCTTTTTCTGAGTTATCTCAGAGAGAAAATGATAGGCAGAGAGGCTGAATTTGGAATAAACAGAAGGATGGTCTGCCTAAAATTTCATTTCTCTTCTAAAATTGCTGTTGTTGATGCTTCTGCCTTATAGTAGCTAATTAAATATCAGTATTTGGGTTGGGGTCTGAGGGGTAACCAAGAATTCTTAGATGTCTTTATAGTAAAAGCAGCTTTCCTGAAATAATAAGTTATTGCTGTTTCTTCTCCTGTGTCAATTCTCCTAAGCAGCAGTCTGCCAGGGATCCTGGTCACCAAAAATGTTGGGGACATCCACAAGAGGTTTGTATCCTGTCCTGACCCCAGAACACTGTGCATTGCAATGGTGCATACGCTTTGTTCTGATCTCTTGAGGTTTTCTCATTATACTGAGAAGTCACTAAGGGGAAGATTCCAGACAAGCCAGTTTATTGACAATAACAGACCAAAGAACAAACTGTGTAATATGTAGTGAGAGTATATAACAAAGGTATGGCTGATTGAGGAGGTATTGATTCATTGCTGCTTCAGCTGCCCATATGCAATTTTTTTTTTTTTTTTTTTTGCAGTTACATTCCCTGCATAATGTCTTTTTTGTACATCCATTGTCACAGAATACAGGAATAATGATAGAGACATGAGGTGCTATGAAATCTGACAACACATAAATTACTTTCTAGAGAGGATTATTTGATGAATAGACTTATAGGTGGGAAACTTGGCTGTAGTGGATAGGTATATGTCAGTTCTACCAGTTAAAATTACTTAAGTAGTCTATGAGACATTACCATAGAACATTGCTTCCTGAGAAAATTAAGATATCTTTAGATTTATCGTAGCTGTCTACCAGGAGCTGGGTGTTCTATGGTCTGAAAGTCCAGGAACATTTCATTCTGAAAAAATTTGATGGGCAGGATATGGCTGTCACCTGTGACTGAGTGTTTTAGAATAGAAGGAAAGCTGGTAACAGACAATAACCTTATTCTCATTATATACACAACTTTCAATAAATCATAGAATATCCTAAGTTGAAAAGGACCCACAAGAATCATCAAGTCCAACTCCTTGCCCTGTAAAGAACAACTTGCAAAATCACACCATGTGTCTGAGAACCCAACGTCACAACTGAAGACCAAAACTAGGAAAACATTAAACATCTGTTCCTTGTCTGTGTCCCTGTTTGCGAGGTGACCATCCTCATCAAGTAACAGGTCAATATTATCTCTGGACTGCCTTTTGCTGTAAGTGTTGGTAAAAAATTGAACCAATCATGAAAGGAAGTGAGCTGTAATTTAACATGGTTTATGATAAGTAAGAATAATTCAAGAAGTCTGTGGCCCTTTTAAGCTCAATTATAAATAACATAGATAGACAGTCTCAATTCACAATATATTGAAGACTAAGGAATAAATTCAAATTGAAAGACAGACTAGAATAAAGAAATTTAAAAACACTTAATCACAATATTAGATTTTTCTATAACCAAATATAACTTCTTCAATTCCAAATATGTCGAAATTTTATTTCAAAAATCTTTCAGAAGGAAAAAAAATCCTTTTGAGATAGGTGATGCTGTGAAAAATCTGGAACAAAAACATTTTTTGTTCAACACATACTGGTCATAAAATCAAGACTTTTGTAGCAAAAGTTCTGGACTCCCTGCTGTATGATATTACTGAACAAAGTAATTTTCAAACTAAGATTATGTGGTTCAGTAAATTTTGCCATTTAAAACCTTTGAGTAGATTTTACTCAAGTTGTAGGTAAATATGCATTTTCAACTCTCAGTTTATGAAATTAGATGAGGTAAACTCTTTCTAACTCTTACTTTTTTCCTCTATTAAATGTCAAAAGGCTGAAATATTTTCTTGGTTATATCTCTGTTCCTTTCTTTAGTGGAAGAATACAAATAAATCTAATGGAAGAAAACAAGGCTGTATTTGGAAGTTAAGCTTTTTCTTAGTCCTAGAATCATAGAATGGTTTGGATTAGAAGGGTCCTTAAAGATTTAGTTCCAAACCCCTCTGCCATGAGCAGAAAACCTTCCACTAGACCAGATTATTCAGAGCCCCATCCAGCCTGGTCTTGAACATCTCCAGGAATCGGACATCCCAACTTCCCTGGGCAACCTGTTCCGGTGCCTCATGACCCTCACAGTACACAATTATTCCTTATATCTAATCTAAATCTAGCCTCCTTCATCTTAAGGCCATTCCCTCTTGTCCTTTCACTACATGCCCTTGTAAAAAGTCCCTCTCTGGATTTTCTGTAGCCTTCTGGAAGGTGCTATAAGGTCTCCCTGGAGCCTTGTCTTCTCCAGGCTGAACAGCCCCAACTCTCTCAGCCTCTCTCAGTCTTCATAGAAGGGGTGATACAACCCTATGATCTGCTTAACGGCTCTCCTCTGGACTTGTCCCAACAGGTCTTTCTTGTGTTGGAGCCCCAAAGCTGGGTGCAGTACTCCCGGTGAGGTCTCACAAGAACAGAATAGAGAGGGAACATCACTTCCCCTGATTTGCTGGTCATGCTCCTTTTGATGCAACCCAGAATACAACTGGATTTCTAGGCTGCAAATGTGCATTGCTGAGTTATGTTGAGGATTTCATCCATAAGTATCCCCAAGTTCTTTTCCTAAGGAGAAATCCCCAGGCTAGACTTGATCCATCCTCTGCCGAGACTATATTTGTGCTTGGGATCGTATTGACCCAGGTAAAAGACCCTGCATTTGGGCTTGTTAAACTTCATGATGTTTGCACATTCCCACTTCTCAAACCTGTCAAGGTCCCTCTGGAAGGCGTCCCTTCTCTCCAGGCCCTTGACTGCACCACACAGCTTGCTGTCATCAGTCAGCTTGCTATGGGTCTATTATAATGGGTCAGAAAAGCGTGTATCTGTAGGGTTAACTGTGTAATGTTATTGCCTACTGTTCACAGTGCTGTAACAAGTGAAGAAGACCTTATTGCAACTAACGTCACTAATGTCTCAGTTTGAAGTCTTAGCTGATATTGTTTAATGACATCACAGGATTTTATTTTTTTTCAATATATTGGTTTTTATTAGTTTTTTTAAATTTTATTTCTCTATGTAAAAAAATAAAAAAATGTTGTCAACTCCAGAACTCCATGTGGTTGTAGTGATTGTATCTTACAGATGTGTGGTTAAGATGACTTAGCAGTATTTTTGGGAAAATGAAATCCACTTTCAATTTGCTTAAACTGGTTGAAGACATGACAGACCTGTAAGGGTTACACCTAATGTACTTGATCTTGCATTATTGTAGATAACTGAGTAGATGACTCAGTTATGTCACTTGTAATTATACATTTCTATATAGTACACACTTTAATGCATCAGTAATAGAATACGTATAATGAAAATACATAGTTGAAGCATATGTCCGTACACATTATCTACAGATGAAGTCATTATAAAAATACCATAGCATAGATAAATTTTTCAAAAGCTTTTTCTGTATACCAAAATGTTTATTTTTTTTACACTTAACATTACAAACAAGTTACCTTGGAAGGAAAGTACATTAACTATATGTGAAATGCAAATTTCTCATTGTATAAATACTGCATGGGTTCTCATAGATAGTAAAAATGATTATACAATTGCCTGTAAATTAAAACACTCTGTAAGAGTGCTACTTTCAAAGATATTTTTATTTCCTTTGCTCTTAAATTCAGCCAACTATGACTAGAAATCAGACCATTCTGGAGGTAAAATTTATGTCCCGGAAAGCTTGAAAAATAAGTGATTGTGCTTTCTCAAACCACTCATAACCCAAGGCCAGTCACATGCAATGCCAAAATGCACAAATGACAAAATCACATTATCACAATGAGACCTTTCCTTTTCTTTTTATGCTCTTTAATCATTATTTGAACCGCTAACAATGATGGTCTTCACATTTTAATTAGGATTTCAAATTTGCTTCCCATTAAGATGAATCAAGGAATCATTTTTTTCAAGGTCTTTGCTAGGCTGTAGTGAAAAAGCTGAATCATTCCATGGTTAATTTATACAGTACAGATGGGTTTTTTAGCACCATAAGGGTGAGAAGTGCAAATTATTTTCCATGAATCTTGAACTTTCAGGAGTGGTTCTTCTGGCCAGATGAATCAGACTTGGCTCATCTGGCCCTGCGAGAAAAACACATGCCTTGGTACGTAAATGAAGTTAATACCTAAATTTGAGTTAGGGAACACAGCCTCAGCTTTGTAATAAAATAACAACTAGAACTTTTTCACATTTTGCAGAAGTCTCTAAACCAAATCAAATAAGTGTACTATTGCTGTAATTTAATATTAAGCTGTTTTGGCAGAGAGGAGGAGACACAGGTTTCAGTTCATGGTGCAAAGATTATTGCAGTATTTAGTCCATATTTTTTTGACATTTCTCCTTGTGTGGATTTGTTAATTTATATCATGATATCTGTGTTGTTTTTCTGGCACAGTGATTCTTTAACTCATTAATCAAAATGAAACATCTTCCATGGAAGAGAAAGAAGAGGCTTCTGCTTCTTCCTTTATGACAATCAGTATATCCCAGAGCTTGAAATACAGATCTTCGGACCATGTATAACAAAATATAAACCATATCTGACAGATCACAGAAAAGGCTCAATAATTGAGCTTTTACATTAAAAATCAAAACAACAACAACAACAACAAAAAAAACCCCCAAAAAACAAACGTTCCAAGCAATGCTGGTACCCATTGCTAGAGTTGAGGAGGAACAGTGAGCACAAGGCTAGTAAAAGTTTTCATTCCAGCTTCTCATCTCAGCCAAAGATTTTAGGTTCCTTCCCATAGTGTCCTCCTCAGCAAGCAGTTTTGGAAAGATCTTAGTCTTTTGAGGGAAAAAAAAAAGCTGATGTTCCTCATCTGGCTTTAAGAAGACAGAATCATCACCACACATTTTATGCCAGATGACACAGTTGCTAAACCAGGACAACTTTGAAGCATACTGAATTTGCATTGATGTAATAAAGTGATCAAAACCTAGAAAGGAGAAAAGTTACCCAAAATGTCAGATTCTGTTCAGCTGATGTTCATTTTCTGTTATGTTTTTACTCTCTCACACGGTCTGAATATCTTCTGCAATATGTTAATAAGGAAATGATACAGGGACATATATTCTCAATTGGCTTTGTTCTCAGTGTGTTCTGCAAGGTTGACTCAATTTGTAGTTAAGACCCTGGAAACAAGTGCATGTGTGAAATCATTGAGTTTAAAACTTGTGATAGGTTCACAATACCTTATGTGTCTTCTGTGGGGGGAGCACGGATCCTGTTCAGTGGTGAACATGGACAAAGAGCACTTAATGTGGGATATACCTTGCTCTGTGCAGTGATGTTAAGACAGAAGTGATTTCTAATGTGGATGGAAGCAGAACTTTAGCAATGTCAAAATATTGGTGCTTTTGTGGAATAAGAACCTGCCAAATTAGACAGCTGCAGAAAAAATTATTTTAAAGATTCCTTTCATGAACATAAGCAACAAAGTTGCTAATTAGTCTGATTTCAGGGCTTATTGTTAGTTTAAAACCATCTTTCCTTCTGTCTGTAGATTTGGTATAGCAGAACTCCCTCAGATTCCTTCAACCATCAGGTAAGCTTTTATTTACCATTGACCAAGATGATCTAAGTAGCTTACCTCTTCTAATGGGGAAGTTGAACTAAGGATATTCAATCTAGGGAAGAAAAAAAAAAGCAGTACAAAAAATCACATTAGATCACTGATTTATTTTTGGGCATGAGACCCACAGCAGAGGTGTTTTTTATTGTATCTGTCAGTGTACAAGAGGAAAACATCTGCACAGAGGTAAACCTTAAGCAGTAAGCTGTAGAAACTTTCCAGGCTCTGCAGTCTGAAGGACCAAAAAAAGAAACTTGAATGCCATATAACCTTTCTGTTTGCCAAAGTATTGAACATTTCATAAAAGGATGACTGCTCTTAAGGAAAAAGGATTACAAAACCAATGAAGTGCTGTTACAAAAATCTATACAATATACTTGTGAAAGCGCACCTCATTATGGAGTATGACAGATAATTCTTCAGTGAAAAAGGCACTGCTGTATAGACTGTGAAGATATATGGATTGCACAGGCCAAATTTTATGTGAGATGAATCCTTCCAACAAATACAGTCTGTGTGTTGCTCTTTCTTCCATGAAAGGTTCTGTAACAAGGAGGTATTAATACAAATAGTTTGCATGCGGGTAGTTTTAAAGGCTTAACTTTGTGCATTACCTGAAACGTTAAAAACCCTCTGTGTCTTGATTGTTTAAAGAGAACAGGTCTTTCTCAGTAAATGGCTTACCAGGGTAAGTTTATTTAAAAGTACCTTATGTATCGCCATATTAGAGAAGAATTTATGAAAAAATGAGAGAAGTGATGAAAAAGGATATTCCAGACAAACAGAAACAGAGACCAATAAGAATATGGCTTATTGTATGAAATATAAATAATGTCACTCTTTTCCATTTGTTTTTTATTATTTATATATATATATATATATATATATATATATATATATTCTTTATGCTCACATCTTGGGCACAAACCATAAACTACAGTTTATATAAGCTAGGCTGAAGTGTAAATGCTCCATTTTACTGAAGTTTGTCAACTAAATACTTTAAAATGCACACTATTTAGTCCAGTACATGTAGGAAGCAAAAGAATTATACAGGATTAATGAACTCCATTAACAATAACTAAATTAGCTATGGCTATTTCAGTTGTAAATATAATATCAAATGTAATTTTTGTTTGCTATTGGAAAGAAGATATCAAGTTTCTTATGAAATAGAACGCATAAAAAAGTAGTTCAATAGAACATTTGGCCAGGTTCTCATATAAACAAATAGAAGACTTTAAGACAGGTAGTGAAATTATGTTTTATGATTCTTCTGGAATAAGCAGAAATCAGAAAAACAGAAGTTAATCAGCCTAGAAAGGCCATAAGTAGATTTCTACTGTTTGAAGGCTTTAGGTTTTTCTCAGATTCCAGTTACAGGAAGAAAACTACTTTTTGTGGCTTTCTCCAAGTCTAATCTACCAATATATAAATGACTGTATATTGGTTTCATCAATCATTGTGCAACACAAAGTAATAGCATTTAAACTGTAAAACAGCATGCTGCAAAAAGTTCTTACTTAGAAAGTGAAACAATTTCTTGAGCTATTTCTCCTGGATTCAAGATCATAAATTAACCAGACATGTCCTCATGCTGTCTGCTGGTTAACAATACAGTTCATTCCCTGGTTTCTGGCAATTATAACTCATTCTGTAGTGCAAAAAAGCAGTTTCCTCTTGTTTCAGGCTTTTAGGACACATCTGATTTGCTATGAATACATATAAAACTGAAGTGTAAAGTATATATTAAATAAATTAAAGGAATCTTAATACAAGCTATACAAAAATATAGGAAAATTAACATTTATTAATTTTCATTTTACTTGCAAGGACAAAAGCAACACTCTCGAGAACATTCATGAAAACACAGAAAAGAAATAGAACAGCACATTTTCATCCATTTTTCAGGAATGGATTTTTAAAATACTCATTTTTCAATCTCTCTGAAAAGAAATCACAAGAATAAAAATAATTGTCAGATTTGTTAGGGAGTAATATTATTTTTTTTCTTTCTTTGTTTTCCTTCTTCAGCTTACATCCAGTGTCCTAGTCCTTTGTCCTCTGGTCATTTCACACACAGGAGTCTAACTGACATTATGAAGTTGACTACGCTGAATGAATTAAAGAAACTGTTATAAACTGACCACAAAGTCTGATTCCCCACCCAACCTTCCTCATTCATTGGGCAGGTAGATTGTTGAAAAGTCCATCATGAAGGAGTGAAGTTGAGCCAAGGGAGAAGAAGGATGGAGATGTTTCTCTGTTTCTCACCATCCTACTCTGTTTTTAATTGTCACTAAAGGACACTACTTTTCCCCAAGCTGAGTCTATTTTGCCCTTGACAATAACTGCTAGGTGATCTCCCTTGTCTATATCTTAACCCACAGGCTTTTAAACTTTATATTTTCCCCCTGTTCTCTTGAGGAGGGGGAGTGAGAGAGCAGCTGGGTGGACATCTGGCAGCCAACCAAGGTTAACCCAATACTAAAGCAAAGGAAACTTTTCAGATAAAGAGAATACAGAGGTGCACCTGCAAACAGGGAGCTGGTTCCCAGATAACCAAAGCACACTTCAGGGCAAAATGCCACTGGTTTTAATTATATAGCCAATACAAAGTGCAATGGGAGACATCTGGATTGATGTTTTGAGGCTTAGGCAGGCTGGAAGAACAAAGCTGAAAGTGGTGATGGTTGCTGTTGAAGGAAATAACCCAACAGTTACGTCAGGGTCCTTTATTCTCCCAATCTGTGTTCCAAATTTCCCCAGCAGCTGTGTCTTGGACACTTGTGTGGCTCTCCTAGTCTCAGAGCTTCCCCAAACTCCATTATGCTCAGTCTCAGACTGATTCCTTATAACCTGTCTTCCTTCATCTTTCTTTGTGAACTTCTACTGGGAAATTGTGTGTTATCTGCTTCAGAGATACTGTATTCCAGCATGAGCTATTTTAATCTCATCCCTTGAGGAGGGAAGGGTTAAATCAATTTTGCCTACACTGAATAGCTGCTGCTAACCCTTAATTTCTCAGCAGTGTGGTATAGATGACTCATTCTAAGATTCTTTAAAAATGTTATGCTTTTAAGGCTTACTGAAATTGCAGAAAATATTAATAGGCTACAATAACCATGTGTCTATACTTACGTGCTGCAAAGCAGCCATGTCCACCCTTCCTCATAAAATGTGACTGTGTTATTGCAAAAAGCATAATTGCTGGAGTTGTACAGATTAAATTAGTGAATCATGAGCATAAACACCTGAAGTATCTTACAGATGCTCTCAAACGTTTTTTTCAGTTTATTATGTGAGATGTTCTATTGTTCTTTCTCACTCCTGTGAAATATTTATGCCATTTTGAAGAACATAAGAAGAGATCAGAAGTCCCTTGGCACCCTCCCTTTTTAGTAGGCAGCAGCCTGTACATACCAGTGTTAGCAAAGCAACTAGCAGACTTTTACCATGTGCAAAACTGATGCAGTCTGAAATTCACAAATCTATTAAGGGGAAAAAAATCTGGATTATAGAGTCAACTTGTATTTTAGATGATGCAAAACTACTACAGTATACTATTTATGGCTTTGTGCTCTTGGTACTATATTTCAAGACAGCAGATAAATATTCCCATTAATTCACCCTGAGGGAGAAGTATACAAAGGAAAATTTGAAATGAAAAGGTGAACTTTCATGTTTGACTCTGAAAAGCTGTGTGAGAATAATAGTTTTTGAAGGCACATGAAAATTTGTTTTCTTTTATGAGGAGGGATTTGACCTTGTTAAGGGACCAGGGTTACTAGTGAAACCCTATTTTTCTGATGAGCTCAAGTTGAAATATCCATGTATCCACATGTGTATGAATATAGATGTTTTCCAAATGCAATAAATTATATTAACTAGAGAAATTACTAAAATCATTAATTTTTGTGTCCCTATCAAGCTTAAATGTTGAGGAAGTTTTCTTATATATTCTAAGCCACTAAAGAGGGTGTAAAGCCCAGCTTCAGCCATTAGTTTTGGACAATTCCAACCCATCAAAAGTGTTCTTGTCTGCATAGGAGAGGAACATGTCCCTTAGTTGATAGATAGAAGGACAAAATAGGAAAAGCAAAAGTTTTATGATGTGATTCTTTCTGTTTATCATGTCAGTAAAAAAAAAATAAAAGTGTTATGGGTATATATAAGATTACAGACTGTAGAGAGAGGTAGATTTTTTTTCTCCAGGTGTGGCAGTGTACTACTCTCAGACTGTATCTTGCATGTGATGGCTCCTGAACTATGCCTTCTGGAGACAGAAATCAGAGAGAAACAAACGAAAAACATAGCACATGTATATGTTACTAGAAAGTACGTTCATGTCTCATGTATTCTTTTAATTTGTTTCTTTTGATTTAATATTATCCTTTTCTTCTGCAGGGATCTTAATCACTCTGCATCTGTTGTAGAAATCAGTGTTCTGATGGAGGGGAAAGGGAATTAAATTAGCTTTAAGAAATTTCCTGCCTTATTACTTTTAGAAAAGGAAGAATATTCCCTCTATCAGATTCTCCTCAGTTAACACCATCTCCTCTTCACCAGTGTAAGCCTGAAGATTCTAAGATTACCTAAGTTTTTATTCCCCCTTTTTCAGGGGACCCAGACAGCTGGCCTAAATCAGCTTTGGTAGCCTGAGTAGTTACTTCCCTTCATGCCCAGCACCTTGGTCTCTGCCTCCCTGATACTCAGCCTGGCTCCTTCACTCTCAGATGGAGAAATCCCAGAGGAGAGGTGGGTGAGGAGCAAGATCTTCTGTCTAGTGCTGTGATAGGTAATGGAAGTTTTGCACAAGGCAGCAGCCCCAAGGTTCAGCCAATCTCCTTCTGTGGGCAGACCCAGACAGAGGTGAATCTGCCTTTGGCTGAGGGCTGGCAGAGGCCAGGTTGCCTCCCTAGCAGGCAGCCTGCTGCTTGTAAGAGCAGTCTTGAGTGGGCATCACCCTAAGTGTCACACAGGCATGACACAAAGTTATCTCAAACCTGAGAGAGGCATCAGCATCTTGAATAAAAGGTAAGCTACGTTCTAGATTGACTTTCCTGAGAAAATCCTTGCCTCATTCTCAAAGAGAGAACTGCTCCCTTTATCTCTTGTGCCGGGTGGTGGTGATGGTTTGTTCAGGTGGTCTTTTTCAGGTTCTTCTGATAAATCAGGTTGGAGTTTTTTCACATAAACTCTAAGGGAACTAAGCAAATGTTATTACCTTAGTTTTTTAAGGCCTTGTATTTCTCCATAGCAAACAGTTTGAGCTGTTTTTAAAAATAGTTTGATATTTACTAAAATGAGAGTTTTAATTTAAAGAAGTTGCTTCAGGCACAGGGAATTAATATAATCACTTTTCAGTCCTTTAAGATACACCTTCACAGCAAACTATCTGTTTTACAAAGCTGAAAAGACTGTGTTATTGTCAGATTAAATTAACACTACCTTTTCAAACTCACAGCAGTCTTTGATTAAAAAAAAAAATAAATAAAAACTCCTTAGCAGAGATATACTGAAAAGGCCCAAGATTGCAATTCTCTGGAAATTGCAGAACTCACATTCCTAAACTTATACTTTAACAAAATAATTGAAAGGAAAACACTACCAACATCTATTTCTGTAGGTATTTCTCTGGGATTATCAAACAGAGGTAGTCTTGGAATTGGAATAATTTTAGACGCAATTCAGCTGTAGCACTTTGCTGCACCAGCAGTATTTGTTCCTGTTTCTACCCAAAAAGATCCTAAGAAAATAAGCAAATAACTTCTTTTTGTGGAGGATCATAAGGCTGTGTAAGAAATGTTGCCCCTAGCATCTCACAGTAGTAGCTAAGATAGACTATTATCTTTCTCACTTATAATTTTCTCTGATGGCTCAGGACAGTGCTTTAGCAAAGTGAATTGAATTGAATGATAATATTGCATTGAATGATAATATCTTTTATCATTTGAGAGGGCAATAACAACAAAAACAGTGCAAGTTTGAAGGATTTGGAACACAAATACATAGGCCTTTATCCTGCAATGTGCTTGAGTGGGAGCAGAAATCTGGTTTCTTAGAATTTGTTCCCAGGTAGGAACAGAGTAAGGAGGACCTGTAACCTGAATTGTCTCTCAGTATGAAACTGAAAGGTGAAGTTTGAATTGCTTTATATAATTACAATATAATGTAAAATGCATAGTGGCAAAAAAAGCTGACGAAGAAAGAAAATCTGTCCCAAAGATTGTTTTGTATGAAAAAAAAAAAGAGGGTTTTTTTTCTAAAATCTGTCTATATTCCTAACACTGTTGAAAGAAATTAATGGGAGAGGCAGACTCCAGGAAAACATCACACATGGGCTTATTACTTGTAGGGTTCTTGTTGAAGACTGCTTTTCTTGGAGGACTTTGGACTGTGTTAGAGCAATACAGAAAGATTGTGGATTTAGCACTCTTTTACCATCATAAATCATGTTTCACTGAGCCTGGAGAGACCTGGTAGCTCCCTATGGCTCTGTTCTTTGTATCAATTTTCTCATTATCGTAATCATAAACAATAGACAAATGCCATTGGAGAGAGTGTGTCTGTGGTAGAGTAGGGTGGCTAAGCTGAATTGAAGTAACCTGTTGGCAGTTAAGCACATTTAAACAATGGGTAAAACAAGGTGGCTAGACTTTCTAGAGCTGTGAAGGAGGTAACTCACTAGCAGGGACTTCATAGAACCTTTGTTGCAGAAGGCTGATGCAGTTCCCTAGAGATACCAAAGAACTGTTAGGCAACCAGAAAGATTGGGTGGACCCTTGCTGGATGCCAGGTGCCCACCAAAGTCATTCTCTCCCCTCCTCAGCAGAACAGGGGAGAGAAAATATAATGAAAGGTTTGTGAGTCAGGATGAGGACTGGGAGAGAACACTCAGTAGTTACTACCATGGGAAAAACAGGCTAAACTTGGGGAAATTAGTTTAAATTATTACCAGTCTAATCAGAGGAGGGTGAAGAGAAAAAAAACCCAAATCTTAAAAGCACCTTTACTCCCACCCCACCCTCTTCCCTGGGCTCAGCTTCATTTCTGAATTCTTTACCTCCTTTCCCCGGAGACACAGTGGAATGGGGAATGGGAGTTAGGATCAATTCATCACATGTTGTCTCTACTATGCCTTCTTCCTCAGGGGAGGACACTTCTCTGGCATGTGGTCCCTTCCATGGAAGACAGTCCTCAATAAACGTCTTCAAAGTGCATCCTTCCCAAAGGCTGCAGTTCTTCATGAACTGCTCCAGCATGGTCCCTTCCATGGGCTGCAGTCCTTCAGGAATAGCCTACTCCAGCATGAGTTCCTCACAGGGTCACAAGTCCTGACAGCAAACCTGCTCCAACGTGGGCTCCCCTCTTCCCAGGGGTTTACAGGTCCTGCCAGGAGCCTGTTCCAGCACAGGCTTCCCATGGGGTCACAGCCTCCTTTGATCATCCACCTGCTCCGGTGTGGGATCCTCCATGGGCTACAGATGGATCTCTGCTCCACCATGGACCTCCATGGGCTGCATGGGAACAGCCTGCCCCACCATGGCCTGCACCATGGACTGGGGGGGAATCACTGCTCTGGCACCTGAAGCACCTCCTCTCCTCCTTCTTCACTGACCTTAGTGTCTGCAGCGTTATTCCTCTCATATTCTCTCTCCTCTCTTCCCACTGCATTTTTTCCTCCACAGTCTTTTTCCCCCTTCTGAAATATGTTATTCCAGAGATGAGCTCAACCTTGGCCAGTGACATCTTGGAGCTGACTGGCATTGGCTCTGTTGGACATGAGTGAACCTTCTAGCAGTTTTCCAGAGAATCATAGAATCATAGAATCGATTGGGTTAGAAAGTACCTCAGAGATCATAGAGTCCAATCCTTCATCCAACTCCTGTCTGTTTACTAGATCATGGCACTCAGTGCCACGTCCAATCTCAGTTTAAAAACCTCCAGG
>JAWWEU010000111.1:90267292-90293803 GCA_035583155.1 Acropternis orthonyx
CACTTAAGTCAGCTGATACCTGTCCCTAATCACATGACCCACAGAATTGGGGCCTAGCTAAAACTAAAACCTTAATCCGAGTTTTTTGGGATTTATCAAACCCATCACACCTGGTTTCTTTTTGTCGTCTTTCTGTCAAATTACTTTTGGCTGACTCTAGTTTTTTATTCTTTTATAATAGCAATGCGCCCACAGTTTCCTTCTATTACTTAAGAACTTCCCAGTCTTCTGGCAGCTTGAAGAAACTCCCTTGAGCTCTGAGACTTGTTATTTGGTTCTAGACAATCAAATCATTATTTATCTATATAATTTCATCTTTGGCACATTTTTCAGTTATGGGTGAAACAACTGATATGTAAACCAAAACACCTCTGTAAAATGTGACATCATCCTTTTTGGTTATTTAACTTTCTTATTTTGATTTTTAATGTGTCTTGTCTGCTGCCCCTTATTTGCATTTGGCTATTGATTCTGGTAATCTGGATCATTAAAAAGCTTTCAGCAACTTACCTTAATGAGGTATGAAGGGTTACTGTTATCTAGAGACATAGTAGTGTTAGGAAGAAGAAGGTCTTCTGGGAAATGTGCCTCAGAAGAGAAGTTGTATTAGAGCTACTGGTCCTTTGGATTTCAAGATCTACCTGCAGATGTAGCATGTTAGCCTTCTGAGAAGGAATGGATTAAGCCCAGTGAAAAAGAAAAAACAAACAACAACAACAACAACAAAAAATACAAAACCGACACCACTCAAAACCTAATAAACAAACAAACAAGAAAAACAACAACAAAGTAATCCTAAACCAACAAAACTGAAACCAAGACATAAAACCTAGGAGCTTTTAAACATCTTCAAAAAGAAACCTGCTAGGGGGTGTTCATTTTAATACAGCTTCAGAAAAAAAATGCTGGAGGATGTTTGTTCAGGGCTACCCCTTGACACAGAATAGGGGTGTGCATGTAAGCATGGAATGGGAGAATTTGGGATTTATGATTCAGAGTTTCTAGTTCTTCTTGTGCACAACATAGGAAGTATCTCACTGTGTACAGAAAATGTTGGAGACTGGCAAGTGCCTACACGTGCTGGCAAGTAATAATTGAATCATTTTATATTGTGTTTTGATACAGCAGGACATCCTTGTGGTGGAGGAGAAATACTGGAAACCTTTATACTGTATTAGCAAGTAATTCATTATGCAGTCCTACCAGGTTTGACACACCACAATCACTTTTGCTGTATAATCTGACATACTGACATAATGAGAGTTGATACATCATCCTAATGATAGGCTTACTCTGAAAAATGGAAAAAGACATGGCTCACAATATCAGAGCTAAGATTACTATGGCTTTCAGTAACATGCTTTTTCCAATTAAGATCATAGTCAAGCTGTGCTAAACATACATGGGTGTGAATATGGTCAGTCACACCACATGCTTTCATAATTACAGCTACATTAAGTAATCTTATGAAGAAATTTTTCAGAGTTTAGTAGTAATTCAGCCAAGTAGTAAGGAATGTAAAAAGGCATACAAAAACTGTTATAAGTACTTAATGGTCAATAACACATTTGCAGTAGCTTTTTAAAGTCATCTTATGGAGTTCCATAGTGAAAATCCAATATTACATGAAATAAAAAAAAAATTATTAAAATGACTGAAATGTCACTTCATTTTAAATCTATCGAAATCAGCCTCTCATCCCCAAAGACTCCAAGATTATGTATAGTCGGGTTTATTTATCCACACAGAACATTATTGTCATTCCTCATGGAGACCATAGACATGATTACAGTAAATCCATGGCCATTTATAGAATTTATGTGTCATTGTTCCTTTGTGCTATCCTGTTATCAACATAGTAGAAATACAGCAAATTATTACAATTACTATTATGTTACAGTTGAACACAAATTTTGAAAAGCATTTTATTCATCCCTTTTGCCAAAAGCTTTTAAAAATCTTTCATTGTCAGACTGTGACCTTGCAGAACATGATTGACTCTCTGAAAAGTAAAAGGTGCACATTTTCCCTGTCATACTGCTGAGCCCTTTCAACTCCTATTATTGTCAGGGAAAGGCGAAGCCTTTTGGTGCTTTCTATGTAATAGGTCCTATATGAAAATCTTTGTAGTTTAAGTAGTGCATTGCAAACCTAGGAAAACTCCTTACTGGGTAAGGGATGTATGATTGTATCCCTGGAATCAATTTTATAAGTATTTTTCTCATAGCCATTTTCAATTTGCCATGAATTTATGTATAGTTTAACTTTGCTTAACTTCAGCTGGTAATATTTATAACTGTTCTGTGCTTGTTTCTATTTTTTCCCCCCCAAACTAAAACCTGGACTAGGCAGTGTAATTCGGCTGTTTATCCTGTAGTAACCAGGGAGTATTGATGATTTCTTTTTCTTCTGAACAGTTTTTAGCAAAAAAATTTTTTTCCCTCTCAGACTGAAATTATAAAGAATAAAACAAATTTATTAAACGTATGAACCCTTTGTGACAACTCACCCTTTAGGGGAAGCAAGCATCTAAGATTTGTAAATGCTTGTGATCAGAAGAAACTGCAACAAACCATTAGTAATTAGTAAATTACACACTTGGCATGGAAATCAATGTATTAGTCCCTGACCTACTACATAAGCACACATCAGTGGGCTTTGGATAAAGGGGTGGGGTCTAAGTAGGAGAGAAATTACAGAGGGAGATATGAATTAAAGAAAGAAAGACAAAGAAAAGGGAAAAGAAAGATGAGAGAGAAAAAG
Organism: Acropternis orthonyx; assembly: GCA_035583155.1. Classification (NCBI taxonomy): domain Eukaryota; kingdom Metazoa; phylum Chordata; class Aves; order Passeriformes; family Rhinocryptidae; genus Acropternis; species Acropternis orthonyx. The sequence goes on from JAWWEU010000111.1 coordinate 90,270,056, forward strand.
AGATCACCAATCCTGGTTCCAGCATCGATCCAGCTGATAAGCATAAATCCAGCTGTGTCAGTCCAGCTGATGAGCTGTCCAGGGTCCTGGGAACACCACCTGGGCTTGGGAGAGTACCGTTTTATGGACAGGTTTCTCCACCCTGAATATGGGTTTCTCGCTTTCCATGTGAATTAGTTGTCATGCACAGTCAGTTCTTTCAGGCCTTTCCGGAAATGGGTCAGAGGGTTTTGGGGGTCTTCTGGGGTCTTAATCACACCCTGTAGTCCATACTCACTTCTTGGTCTCATTTCTGTACTTGCATTTCTGTGTTGTGATTCTGTCTCATGGAAAAGTGCTCCCCTATCTCCTCCCAGCCCTCCTTCTCCAGCCAATATTTGTACTTTCTCAGAGCATGTTAATACCAATAGTCTTTGGTTATTACCAGTTGTTGTCTATTATTCCTAACAGTCCTTGGTTGATTCCACAGCCATCTGGTTATCAGTGGCTGAGACATACACATTAGCCTCATATCTTCTGAGACTTGAGACCTCAAAGGGTCTCACTTTGGACTGCTGTTTGTAGGGTCATTAGAGAGTGGGCTTCAGTCATAGTAATTTCCCATCCCAGCTGCAATTTGGAGTCAGTAGCTTTCTTTGAAGATTCAGTAACAAAAACATTATTCCACTTGGTTTGTTATTCAGGAAAGAAAAATACATTTCCAAGGGTGTTTGTTGAAAACCAGGTGCTTGCTTGTTAGACACCTCTTGGTTCCTGGGAACAGAGAGTGTTTCTGATAAGTTCAAGGGAACTTGGTCCAGGTGCTGCTTCATCAAGGCCGAGGCCTAACAAGCATTTCTTATACCACAGTGAAGCCCTGGGAGCAGGAGATACACCACCACAATGGACCTTGTGGCTAAAGCCAGCTTCTCTGGGCTTCTACCCACAAAATTTAAAATGTAAGCACATGGTCCTCTGGTGGTAAAAAAGCAAAAACATTTTCTGAAAAAAAAAGCCTTCCTTAAAAACAAAGACTAATAATTTTGTCAAAATTAAGTAAAAACCATCCACAGCTACAATGATGTTTTCAACCACTAGAAATTCTGGTCTGGAACAACAGAAGAAAAAGAAAAGCTAATATAACACTTCATACTGACATGCATCATTCTCTCCCTGTGTAAAATTCATGCTGGAGAACTGGAGAGAGGCAGGAAGCACACTTTTGTCAGAAAGATTGATTTGCAGAACTATCATGTTAGGGATTTGATCACATAGCTTTTCTGTTTCTCAATAAGTTTTTTACAGAGTCTTAGTTTTAAATTTGTTTTGAGCATCAGGCCACCCATTAAATTATTACAGGAAAATAAGAGAAATAAAGGTATACATTGTGCTGATGTATTTCCATATCTATTGCATGACCCTGTAAAATATAAATGAGGTGCCATTAAAAAACGGAGTGCAACAATTTTACAGCTTAACGTTGCCTACAATGTTTCTTCTTACTTCTTCTTAATGTTGTTTCTTCTACTTAAACCTTGAAAGAAATGTATACATAATACATTATTGGGAGGAAAGAATAAAATATTTTTGGAAAAAAAGCCACATTAATTTTGATTTCTTTTACAGAAGAACTTAATTTCACAGATTTCCAGCAACTCTGAAAGTGTTTGATTAGTACAAAACCAAGCAAAGTTAATTAATGATTTCAATTTCAAAGCACCTTTGATTAACTGAAGTCAGTACATAGGGAGGCAAACTACTTTTCTTTAATGACTCTTTTATCGTTTCTATTACAAAATGCCTTTAATTGACAGCACATATTTTCCAAATAGTCTGTATTATTAGATTAGAACTCTTGACGTTATTCACATCTGGGTACATGAGCAAAAATAATTAAATTTAATAATAATGAAAAAAACACAGTAATCCATCATACTACTACTGTAGCATGAACAATGAAGCCTGAGTGGGTGCCAAATTAAAAAATGAATCCATAAAAATATGCCAATTACTATAACCATAATAAAATTTCAGCTTCTGTTTAAATGGCTATGAACCATAATCCTCTCTCTCAATCTCACTGGGGTCTTCTGATTTCAAATTGCACATAAACACATATTTAAAGCAACTAGTGTTGCACATTAGCTTTAGAAATCACACTGTAGCCCTGACTGATACAAATCTCTGGACTCTTCAATTTAAAGTTCCTCCATTTTCTGTTCTGTTGCCTCAGCTTTATCACAGTGTTCAGTATGACCTGAACTATTTGTCCAAACTCATTGTTCATATACCGGCAGCTTCCTAAGGTAAACACAGTGTGATTCTCTTTCTTTAGACACTGCTTTTTGCATTCCTCTCATCTTTCTGTTCCAAATGTTCTCATTTTTCAGGCTTTAGAAACATATCTGAAGGGTAAATAGGGAGCTCTGAACATTCGGAATATTTGTGTGTTTCCTGTGAAAGGTATTGTTCAACACACAAACATCTCCCTTATCCACAGTTAAAATGGATTGCTATTGTAACAACCAAGAAAGGCATCATATAAATGTCATTTCGGCAGAGCAGATGCATGCATCAATGTCACGCTTGTTTTGTCTTTTTCCATATGGAAGATAACATGGCTTGGTAGACATGAATGCATTAAAGACTCAGTAGGGCCAGTTCGTAAGATTATTGGTAATTCATGTGTGCAGCAACCTCAGGATGTCTCCAGTCCAACCTCCTCTCAAAGCAGGGTCAGATAAGGAGTCAGGCTGATTTGCTCAGGACTTTTTGCAGTTGGGTCTTCAAAATCTCCTGGGGCGGAGACTCAGTAACCACTTTGTGTAGCCTGCTCCTCTGTTGTGCTTTCCTCATGAGGAAAAGGTTTTTTCTTTGTAATCAGCCTAAAATCTCTCCGGTTTAAAGTTATGTCTGCTGTCTCTCAACTTCTCACCTGCACCATGGAAAACAGTCTAGAACTGTCTAGAACTGTCTTCCTCATAATCTTGTAGTACTGGCAGGCTGTTGTTAGATCCCCCTGAAGCCATGCCTTCACCAGACTGAACAAGTCAGGCTCTGTCAGTCTTTCCTTGCAGAGCAGCTGCTCCTGACACAGAGCTCTTGTTGGCTTCTGCTGAACCAGATCCAGTTTATCAGTAACTTTCCCATGCTGGGAGACCCAAAACTGTGAATAATCCCTTCCCTCAGTCAACAGGCTTGTTAACACACCCCCAGACACTCTTGGCAACTCAGCTCACTGCCTGTCAGGACCCCCAGCGCCTTTCCCACAGAGCTGCTCCCCAGCTGGTCGGCCCTAGTATGGATTCTTACAAGGAGCTCTTCCTTCCCAAGTGCAGTATTTTACATTTGTCTTCACTGAATGACATGAGGTTAACCCAGACCGATTGCTCCAACCTGTATAGATGCCTCTGAATGATTTAAATAGATTAATTGCCCCATCCAGATTACTGATGAAGCTTTTAAACTAGGCCCACAACAGACCCCCTGCTGTGGTTGCTGTGGTGGGTTGACCTTGGCTGGACACCAACCAGGTGCCCACCAAGACACTCTATCCCTCCCCCATCCCAGCTGGACAGGAGAGAGAAAATAGATGGAAAAAAACTTGTAGGTTGAGACAAAGTAGTTTACCAAAGCAAAAGCAAAAGGCTGTGCACACAAAGCAAAGAGAAAACTCCAAAGATTTTATCCTCTATTTCTCTTCAGCAAGCAGTCTGGCCTCTTTGAGGGAAGCAGGTTTTCAGCACATGTAGTGGTTGCTCTGGAAGGCATATATTATAAATAATAAATTCCCTCCCCCTTCCTCCACTTTTTCTTAACTTTTATATCTTAGCAGACGTCATATGGTATGGAATATCCCTTTGGTCAATTTGAGTCAGCTGTCCTAGTTGTGTCACTTTCCAAGATCTTGCCCAGTGCTGGTGCTGTGTAAGTACCAGCCAAAACACTGGTGTTTTATCAACACTTTTCTAGATACCAGTGCAGAGCACAGCACTTTAAGGACTGCTACAGGGAAAGTAAACTCCATCTCAGCTACACCCAGTACAGTGAGATTCTGCTCCCACAAATTTTTTGGTTCAGTTACACAAATTAGTCACAACAAAGACAACAGAAAAAAGTGAGCAAAATGAGATATCTAAGCAAGGATGTAATCTCATGTAATCTCAGTGCTCTAATAGCTGTGGCTAGGTTAAGCAATTACTTGCACTGCCTTTACAGCCAAGGGGCTGATACAGACACTTTCTGAATATGATTAACATTGTTCACTAATCTCTTTTGGGAGGCTTTTCATTCCATCAGTTCTCCTCACTGGCAACAGGGCAAATAAAAACACCAGTATAGCTGGGATGCCCAGGTTTTCAAGTGGCCTGTGTGAGAGGGAATTCATGTCACATTAACTTTCCAAGGTTGTCACAGGATTCTCAGAAGGCAGTGGAGTGGCCAGGGAGAAGGATGGCTGTCTGACCATGGACTGTAGGTGGCACCACTTCTACACAGTAATAGAAATCTCCAGTTCCTTCGTAAACATCTTTGTCAGCAGGAACCAAGATGCTCCCAGGCTGTAGGACTTGGCACGGAAAGCATGCCTAAGGTCAAATAAATTTTGGATGCACGGGTCATGAGAGTATGATGAGACCCAGACAATGGAGCATCAATCATCATGCTGAAGACCAGAATCTGGGTCAAATCCAATTATCTGCAGTGGGTAAGAGGGCTGCAAGCTCTGAGAAGCTTGGAGCACCTTTATTACCTTGGAGTTTCAGGACAAGGAGACATGTTTTCTGTGCAGTTTAAAAGAAATGAATGGATAAGGAATAGATCCCTGGGTACCTTCAGATATTTACCTTTCTGGACAGCAAAAGCAATATGAGATAGTCACATGCTGACTAACAAATAGCAAAAGCAGAAACAAATTTTGTTAATGTCAGATAAACCTGAACAACAACAAAAAAGTTTGTAGCTACAGGACCTCAATTATTTGATGGAAAGTAAGTCAAAGTATATGTGCTTCTTCTGTAAAAGATATTTTTAAAGTATAATGATAAAGCCTCTTTTTTTTTCCAAGTAAAATAAAAGATGTTATTACTGACATATCTTTTTCTGTTAGCAGTGCCAAGCTTTATGAAATCTGTCTTCATTCAAATCCTATTTCTTGACAAAAACTTCATGTTTCATAGTGAGAGATTCCACTTGCAGAATCAAGCTTAATTAAGGAAAAATAAAATGGTATCTTACTGGTACTGAATATGGTCTATGACATCTGGGGTTTTTTCCATGGTAATGCTACAGTCACATGGAAAAAAGTTGCTGTCATTTCAGTACAAGTGAGTCTCAGCTAAAGGAACTAAAGAGTCTTGTTTAGTCATGATGATAATTATAGCTGTTGCTTCTTTTATATTGCAGACACTTAATGGAGTTCTTGCAAATTAGGACAGTTAGGTGCTGAGAAAATACAGCTTACAATCTAAGTGGGAAGTTCCCCATTTTCAGGTTCAGTGAAAGACAGTGGATACCCGTCATTTTTCTGGTAAACGTATTAACTGTACTGAAGAACAAAATCATGACATTCTGCACTGTCTCAAGTACTCTCTGTTCACAGACTTTCAGAGTACATTCAAAGCAAATGTATTCTAAGTTCTTAAGAGAGCTTGACCCTAGGGACACAAATTTTTGATGGTGATACAGAAATCTCAAAGGACATGATATACAAAAGGCTTTGTATCCTTTCCTGTAGTGTGCTGTTAAGAGAGACAAGTTGAAACCTTCTATTATGTAGCATGATCACATTGCTGGAGTTTTGCACAAAGCTTAAGGAAGAATAAACCCCAACTATGTTGACCTAAGACAGCTGCAGATTGCAAAGAGCAGCTTCATGTCAAAGTAATACAACTTTGTTTACCCCATTGTTTTATTCATAAACTTTCTAAAAGTACTTTAGTGAGCCTCTGGACTGTGAGAAATTACTGGAAGCCCTTTTGAAATGACCCCTCACGGACTACAGATACAGGTCCATTGATATATTTAGGTAGCTAGTTTCTCTAGCAAGCAGTGGGAAACAGGGACTGAAATATAGTCTACAGTCCTAAATAGCTTTGTACATCTGAGCCATACATAGTCACACTCACCAAAGGAAGTCAGTAAAGCTTTGTCACGTTAAGAAGGATTACAGTACTGCAGCTATGCAAAGGGTTGCAGACAGTCCATCTGCTATTGTGGTTTAATACAAATATGGTGCAAGCTTTTGCAGTAACTTCAGATTATGGAAACACTGAGAACAATTATATTCAGTAGTTTGCATGTTATTATTACTTTTGACAGCTCTCAAGGATAATAGCATTGAACTAGATTTTTGCTGGTCCAGTCTCCCCCAAATCTACATGAATTATTGCCACTAATTCTAAAATGTTGACAACTTACTGAAAACAGTCTGTATTAGACAATCTATATATAGAAAGGAAATAAATCTGAAAATACTGCAAAGGCATAGAGAAATCAGGATGCATAAAAAATTTCAGCAATGCACAGACTTCATAATGAAATGTAGGTTGTCATATTTAAGGCTGTTCTGAGATAAGGCTCTGCCAAATTCATTATATTTTAAGTGCTCAGACTAGAAAAAATTCTTCGCATATACACTATTGGTTTTATAGTTCAAACTCAGTGTATCATTGAGTCAAATAATAATCAGCACGGCAATACCACAGTCAAAGCAAAATTTAGCTAATTGGGTTGCTTAGGACTCGTTGCAAACTGAAAATTGTTTTAAGTTCTACCTCTTATTTTAAAAAAGTATAAAAGCAATTCTCTCTCCTCATTTTTAAAGAAAATCATGAAGATGTAACTAAGCACAGTTGAACCTGACAAACTTCATTGAAAACACAGAGTAATTTTCCAACCTGTGAACTTTGTTATACATGTTCGTAGGCTGCAAATTATGAGCTGTATTGCAAGAAAAGAAGGAAACCCAAGTCACATGGCCCACAATGCAATAGCTGCATGGTAATTTTACTGCGTGACTGATGTAGTAGCAATAAGTTTGTTTTCACCACACAAGAGCTAAGTTTGTTCCACACAACTAGAAAGAAACTGATGGTGCAGAGAAAGGAAAAGAAGGAAGGAGACTTCTGAGACTTTAGCAGGAAAAACATCTGTTGTGTGAGACAGAGCAGGCAGTCCTATTTAGAGGTAGGTACACCTAGCCAGGGTCTTTGTTGTGGTTTAAATCGAGCTAGCAGTCTGGCCTCACTCAGCTGCTTGGTCACTCCTCTACCAGCAGGATCAGGGAAAGAATCAGAGGGGTAAAAGTTAGAAAACTCGTGTGTCGAGATACAGACAGTTTAATAAGTAATGCAAAAAGCTGTGCACACAAGCAAAGTAAAACAAGGAATTAATTCACCACTTCCAATGGGCAGACTTTCTCCTTCATCTCCCCCCACTTTATATGAGGAGTGTGATGTCATATGGGATGGCCCATCCCTTTTGTCAGCTGGGGTCAGCTGTCATGTCTGTGTCTCCTCTCAACTTCCCATGTATCCCCAGTCCCCTTACCAACATGGCAGTACCAAAAAAACCTTCCCTCCATGTGCAAGTAGCACTTAGCAAAAACAAACATCTCTGTTTTATCAATGCAGTTTTCAGTAGAAATTCAAAACACAGCCCCATACTAGCCGCTTTGAATAAAATTAACTGTATGTTAGTCAAAACCAGCACAGTCTTAGATATTCTGTTTTGAAAATCATCTTTACACAGACTTATGCTGTGAGTTAAACAAAGCATTCTGAACAATTGTACAGAAATTTACTCCAGTTTCTTTTTTTTTTTCCTGGAAAGTATTTAGGAAAACAGATTGTTAGAAAGCAAATCCCCAAAATTTGTCTCAGAAAATGAGTCTTTCTGTACAAGTGATTGATTGCCTGTGACTCTAAGATCTGTAGAGTGACTGTTAGAGAATAGTAACTATATATGTAAACTACTGGCAAACTCAGATAGCACAAACCTCAAGCTTGAATAGAAGACAAAACAGTAATACTTCATTCTTGTGAAACCACTATTCAATTTAAAAAAAAAAAAAAAAAAAACCTCAGACCACTGCTTTCACATGATACTCAAAATGGAATAGTGCCCCAGTGTCATACTTCAGTGGGGGTTTCAGGCTTTTCTGACCTGGCTGAAACAGGATTGTCAAGAGTAAAACTGCCCCTATCACATTCTGGAGCAACTGGTCTGAAATATCCATTAGAAATGTCAAAGCTGCTTCAGTTTTAAAAGATCTGGCAAAAAGATACAAAGCAGTGCAGTTCCATTTCTCATCCTTGTTATTGTCACTAGTGCAATCTGCAGCAAATGGCAGGGGTGAGGAGGAGGTAAGGAAGCTGTTTTATCTTTGTCACTATATTCTACCCATGTTTATTTGATTGTTATGGTATCAATTTGTCAGTGACTGCCAAAGACTTATAACTCTCAAGACTCAAGTTTGGTCATTCAAAAAAGTAATTTTGGAAGTAGTCAGCAAAAAAATTCACTCATAGTTCAACACCTGCTCAATTCCTGCTGTCAGTGCAATGGCCCAAGAAATGTCTCAATGATAAACTAAAATAAAAAATGCTGATTCTCACAAAAACATTCAAATCCCACTGAGAGATGAGGAAATAAGAAAAATAGGGAATTGCACTTTCTTAGACTGTGTAATCTGGAGGATAAGGAAGGCCTGCCTGAACCAGGAAAAAACCCCACAAAAACAAAAAACCCCAAAACTGTGAATTTCAGTGCTGCAAAACAAGTTGCTTTTGTTTCTTAAACTTCTATAAAATAAGGCTTCAGATGAAGTGATCCTTTATCCCTTCTGGTCATAAGCTTCTAGATGCAACTCAAGAACAGCCAGTTATGATAGGTCAAATGAAATGAAACTGGCGAAACTTGACCAATTGATAGGACGTTGTGAGAGACTGAACTGTTAGGAATTAACAACTCAAACAGTTGACCATTTGCAAAAGCAGCAGGTGCTTTGCTAAGGCCAGGTGTGCACACACCCTCAACCGAAAGGAAGGAGGAGGGGTTTTGTGTGTGGTTGTGAAACGGAGGGGGTGAGCACCCACCACCAGAGGATGACCACGACAAACCAAGATTTGTTTAGCAACAAGATGGGTTTTGAGCCAGATAAGGGCAAAGGCCAGTAAGAAGCAAATCCTGCTAGGTTGGATAATGGTTTTTATCATGTCAATGTCTTCCTTTCCACAACTTATGCAGGAGGAAAACTCCCCTCTCTCCCCACGTCACTGAGGAAGAACCAAGGCATTCACATGTAGGCTTAAGGGTATTCATCTCTTCTGATGAGGCATAACTGTTATACACAAAAATTCTTAATATTTTTCTGAGTTGCTACTTTTCAAAAATTTCCCACCTGATGGTATAGAATAATGTTATAGTTTGCATGCCTTGTTCCTAAATGCATGGTTTGGTTGCAAGTAAGAGCCAAATAATACCATTCCACACCTTGTACAGTCCTTTCTTTACCGGCAGAGTAAGGTACAAAGACTTGTTATGTAAAGTTTTTTTGTGTACAGTTGTGCTTATGTAAGGTGATTTCAGTTAAAGCTTCTGTTCAGTGGGAAACAATTTCAGGTAACCTACATTCCTTCAGCATAGTTTTACCAATATTGTAAAGCCTGAAGTTGTGTTGGAGAGGTTTAGGTTACATATTAGAAAAAGGTTCTTCACCCAGAGGGTGTTTGGGCACTGAAGAGGCTCCCCAGGGAAGTGGTCACAGCACCAAGCCTGGCAGAGTTCAAGAAGCATTTGGACAATACCCTCAGCACATGGTGTGACTCTTGGGGTTGGTCCTGTGCAGGGCCAGAGGTGGACTCGATAATCTTTGTGGGTCCCTTCCAACGCAGCATATTCTCTTATTCTGCTTCCATATTTTATTTCTGTAGCTCTTTAGGGTTTCTTCTCTAGATTTATAAAATATAAACAGTTTCTTGTCTGATCTATTTGCACATTCTCATAAGACTGCTTCTTTGGGGCCTACATACAGTATATTTAAGTTGAGCATTTTCCAGCCAGAAAGTTTCTCTTATATGTTTTTATGTCTCTGACAAACTTTACTGTAGCCTCAGAATTTCTTTTTTATTTTTTACCCTTTGTTTGTCTTTTAAAAATATAACTATGCTTGTCTTGCAGTGTTGTATTTTTAATTATATGTTTAGTCAGATGTTTAATTCAATTTTTTTCAAGAATTCCTTTTTGTGACTGGCAAAAAAAAGTTCAAAAATAAAAAGAAATCAATATTTCCTTCAAAATTATATGTCAGACCACTGATTTTTATTTTTATATAATTGTCCTTTTATGCAGATTCCAGGAAAAAAACAAACCAAACCAAAATAAAAACCTACAAACAAACAAAACAACAAGAAAAAAAAAAAAAAACAAACCACACAGAAACCCCCAAAACTTAGAAATCTGACAGTCTAGAAATCAATGCACTGATTGCCAACCTTGAGTGTGTCAATCAGTTGCTTGAGAAAGTCATGCTGGTTAAAGAGATGCCAGGAACCACATTAGCAATTTTAAAACACTGACAGTCACCTGCTTATGGTTGGGATGCCACTGTGGCACTGAGGAATTTGCTGCTACAGAAATGGTCTGTTTATCAGCAGTCTGCTGGCATATGGACATCAAAAGCATCCTGTACCATGCAGTACAGATTCTGCCACTTTCAATTAAACAAACTATTTGGATCTTTGAACAGCTGTAGTAATTTAAAAGAGATTTCCAGCAAGATTCATGAAGGAGTTTTCATGCAGACTTTCTTGTTTCAAAAGATGGTAAATTTTCTGTTGACTTGTCCTTGTAGAACCCCTTTTATTTCTTCTTTTTATAGAACAAGACATGTTATAAGGCAGAGCTGCATTTCCTGAAGTTTAGCAGCTCTGATTTCATACAAGATTTATGATGATTTCATACAACTGAACGTGTAATATTGAAAAATACTGATTTTTGAATATTCATCCTTTTCCCCCCCCTCTCTTTTGTACTTTCAAGACCAAAACAGCTCAGACTTGTTGCCTTCCATGACTGTTACAGAAAACTGTGTCAAGGTATAGCGTATTTCATTTAACGTTGTCAGGCTCACTCTTCCAAGGAGGAAAATGCATTTTAACTGCTTATTGTTGTCACTTGAAGGTCATTAGAAAAAAAACCAAAACAACAAAACCAAACCAAGCAAAACCAAACCACACAAACAAAACCCAAAAGACTAAAAAAAACCAAAAAAAAAACACCAAAAAAAACCCTCACCAAACCAAACCACAACATTACAAGAACTATTGTCCTTATTTAGAAACCCATAAAAAATTATGTATTCCCATATTAAGACTTGTTCAGAGTGGATTCAAATTTCATCTGGATGAAAGCCCTTTGTAGTTTTCCTTTTCAGTCTTTTGCTCGTTCTTTTTCTCATGAAATCAACCATGTGTGCTTTACAAATGTTATCTCAATGGCTCATTGCCACTTAACAGTTTCATCATTTAAGATTTTGGAACTTTGAAGCATTTTTTTGAAGTTGTCTTGAGACTGGCACCTGACCCTTCTAAAGCAGCATCTGAAGCCTAGGGGGATGTCCTGGCAAGACCATCTCTGGGACACCACGAACCACCTCAAATTACAGAATAGATTTTGTGCCCTTATACAAAGAGGTTCTTTGGGATTTACACGTATATTTGCAAATATCTACAAGTACACTAGATGTCTTGAATCTTGTTATAATCAGTGAAAATCTAGTCAATGCAGTCAGTGAATTCAAAATCCCAATTAAATAAACATCAAAGACCTGGTTAACCAAATTCGTCTACTGTATGATTGTAGCAGTGAAGCCTTTTGTATATAAGGGCATCTAAATTCAGATGTTTTGGTATAGAGCTGAATTCTGTCCTTAATTAATAACAAAACAAAATGTCACTGTGTGACACTGGAAACTGCATTTCTGGGACTGGAACAGCATGTGCTGCCCACTCATCCATTACAGAGTGTGGAAGTTTGGCTTGGCTCTCTGCCAAAAGCCAAACCTCACAGGGAAGATTCCCCCCTCCCTCTCTCGAAATGGCAAAAAGTAGCAAGAGAAAATTGTAGAAAAATATATATATTTGCATATATTGCATATATTACATTTATATACAGTTAAATACTATGTACAAAGCAACAGGGACCCCCAAACAACTCCGATAGGGGACAAGGGAAAGGGAAAGGGGAAAGGGAGAACAAAAATGGAAAAAGACAAACAATCTAAAATTAGCAATTAACTCAATAAATAACAAACACAATAGAAAATTCACTACTTTCCTTAGGAAAAGCAGATTCTTAAGCTCCACCACCGGGCCGGACAAACAACCCTCGACAGGCCTCGCTCAATGCCGATGAGCAAGGCCAAAACACCAAGGTCTGTCACTGAGCTCACCCAAGAAGGAAAAGAAGAGAAAGAACACCTCCTCCTTCAGTTTTTATACACCTGATTACGTAAAGACACGGGACGGAATACTTCCTGTATTTTGACCCCGGTTACCAAGGAAGGCCTACAAAAACAACCCATCACACAGAGGCTGAAAGTTAGCAGTCTCCAGCTCTCATCATCGTATTTTCTCTGGAGTGTAAATTAGTATGTATTTGGTGATCAGCCTAAGCTGAAAAGGCATAATACAAGCTGAAAATATTAACATTTTCACTGCATCTGCCTGTATGCAGTACAAGACCAAAAGGAGAGCACCATTTCTGATCTCGCACTTTCAGCACTGCCCATACATCTGGTTTCACAGAAAGCATAGGACAAAAGCACACAAGAATGCAATAAAATTACATCACAACTCTAGTCACAGTTTGTTCTGATGCTCCAATTGCTTTCTTGCCTGTGCATGTAATTGGTATCTGGCTCACTGTACTTTTGCCAGGTGTCTCAGCCTTTCCAGAGCCGTGTTCCCTCCAGCAATGGCCACAAACACCTGCCACTCTCACACTCTGGAGGGACAACACTGTGGATATTCGGAGACCTCGAATGAGAGGGAAAGAGTGATTTTGTAACTCCAAGTCAAAAAGCTGTGCTGCCACAGCACTGCCATTTAGTAAGCATTTAACTTATTTTCCTTCATGAAAATAATGCTTAGTATCTAAATCGAGCTCTTCATCTTCAAAGAGTTAAACAAACCTTAACTAATTAATCCATACAGCATCCTGCAAAGGAGGTGAGTAATATTTTCACTATTTTTTAAAGCTCAAAGACTATAACTGATCTGCCGTAACCACAGAAGTAATTAGTATTATACAGAACATAAGTGGAGATCTCTGTTGTGCTCTGATGATTCGATCACTGGCAACTACAACAGCTGTATCTATCTTCTGTTGCACATCTTTTCCAAGGTTTGAAAACAGGATTTTCTTTGAATGTTATTTTAAGAAATATTTAGGCTAAAAGAGATGTAAGATAAAACTATGAAATGTAATAAAATATGAAATTAGTAACAAAAATTTAAAAACCCCTTTGTATTAAAATATATTCAAATGTTTTAACATTTAAGGCAAATTTTTAGGATTTTTAACATTGTCTAATAATATATTTCCCAAAATATGCTTCCTGCTTCCACAAATCTCTAATTTAGATCCTCAAGAAAGATAGTTGATAACTTAGTAGAAATATGTAGCCTGATGCTCTACTTCCGCCCAAAGTTAAGGTCTTGCTTAAAGGATCATGAATCTGATGCAGCGGCACATGAAAAAGCTTTCTTTGAGGACGATTGGCATTTATGAATTTTCAAGAATTGGCTAGACAAGGCAGCTGTCTAACAGCTGTAGGAAAGTGAGAAACGATTATAGATGAGGGAGGTTTTTCCTGCCTTCCACTCCTCCCAGTTATACACTACACTGGGAAGAATTCTGTGATTAACAACCATTTCTTAAAGGGTGTTTTAACAGGTTTCTCATCCTTCCAAAGTTCTAATATTTTTGTTAGGGAAAGATGGAGTGGCCTTTTTTGGCTGGTATTAACCCGCCTGTGCAGACAAACCTAAGCCCTCTGCCAAGTGCTATAGAGGGTGGAACTATGCACATCACTTAAAATTGTCTTATGAAGAAGTCAAAATTAAGGTTTAAAATGTGTTTGTCCCTGATGATACCTACTTTACACAGGAAAATGGAGTCTGTGATTGTAGCAGAGCCCAGACATTAGGCTTTCTGATTATTTTGATCGGATAAAGTCTGCAACGGCTGAGGTGCTATTTGAAAAACAGTTGGATCAGGACATATGGCATTAAGTGACTTTTGGCAAACCTATAGAGCCAGGCATATGGCATACGATAACCTTGAAGGAAGAAGTATCTCCTTGTATCTTGCAAAATGATATGATAAACTGATCTCTGAACCTATTTCTTGACAGAAACTTGAAAAATTACATTGTGTACATAGTATGAGGTTTTGTGTTTATTTCACTGCCCAGCTGTGATTGCTAATTACGTCTAACTGGCAAATGGAGAAACTATTTTCTTGGGTGCGAGCCAAATATATGGACATATATATAAACAGGCATCTCATCACCTATTTCCTTGTTTTATATATTCCTATCAGGTGAGGGTACTAGAGCATCTTACACACCTTAAGTAAATCTCACAGAGATCTTACAAATAACAAGGCACACTTAAAGCTGTCCAAGGGGAATGTCTTATGAAAATTTTGAACAAGAATCTTCTGGTTTTAGGTAAATGCAGAAGTGCCATCAGTATGAAAACAATGAATACATTAATTTAAGAAAGCAAATGATATTTTTTCTCCTAGACTTTTGTTTGAATATTGCTCTAACATCATTTTCTGGCAATTGTTTTCCTATTTTCTCTGTCCATTGTATGTAAATATAGATTATGCATAGATTTCTGAACTAACTCTATATGATACAACATCATTAATCAGGATTACAATTTTAACAAAAGAGAACTAGAAGTATGAAGATTGTTTTATCATTAAGATTTTATGCTACACAGTCTTGCTGCAAATTCCATACTAAATTAGTTACAAAAGTTGTAAATAAATCTCTTTTCCTAATCAATATTTTTCTCTCATATAGCCAGACTTTCCAAGCCAAGGACATTATTTTGATGTGCCGTGATAAAATAAAAAGAGTGTTTAATGACAGTTTCAAGCTACACGTAATAAGGATGTTAATTTTATGATGGCCTATCCATTTTTCATTACCAACGGAGCTTGAATAAAACTTCAACCATATTTTCCTTAAAAGTAAATTAAATTAGAGATATAGTTTTGGCTTCCTCAAGCTTAAAGAAGGTTTTTGACTGATCAGTAATGAATATTTGGCATCTTGCATTTTATAAACCTAAAACTATCCGGAAATCATGTTGTGTATTTCCTTAATCTTCAACAGAATAATTTCATAATCTGTCTCAGAATGGCACTGAAAGTGTTATTGTAGTTTAGAATGACTGCTTGCATGGCCAGAATAGCCAATCTGAAGGTAAACGTATTTCCACCTCCATTAAAATGATTTCTGATTTAAGTATTTGTGGAATTACAGGTGAGAAGAAGTTTCTGGGTTTGGTTTTTGGGTTTTTTGGACTCTTTTTTTTTTTTTTTTTTTTTTTTTTTTTTTTTTTTTTTTGAAGAGGTTGGACTCAGTTCAACATTCCTTCTTTCATGCAGCCCTTCCAAATACGTTGACTGTGCCCTCCAGTAGATCCAGCCAACTGGCATACACCAATGCCTACAGAGCAGTTTTCTACAGCCCATGGGATGTCTGAAGCTGGGTACAGAAAACCAGACAGCACCTGAATCAGTAATTATTTTAGAAACTTCAATTGCCTTCATAGTGACTTTGTCTCCTGTGGTCAAGACCGTCTAAAATCAGTCATTGTGCTGGCTTTGGCTGGAGTAGAGTTAATTTTCTTCATAGTGGTTGGTAGGTGGTGGTGTTTTGGATCTGTGCTGGAAACAGTGTTGATAATGCAGGAACATTTTGGTTATTACTGAGCAGACTTTCACAAAGTCAAGGCCTTTTCTGCTCCTCACTCCAGTTAGGAGGCTGGAGGTGCACAAGAAGTTGGGTGTGGGGACAGCTGACCCCAACTGAGCAAAAGGATGTTCCATGCCATATGGCAGTAAAACAAGGGGCAAGATTGGTGAGGGAGCCGCTACTCGGGGACTGGCTTTGCATTGGTTGGCTGGTAGTGAACAACTGTTTCAATGTAATCCCTTTTTTGTCTAGGGTTTTATTTTTTCTCTTTGTTATTTTCCTTTTCATTACTAATTATTGTTATTTTATTTTTTTTTCCTCCATTATTATGCTGTTCTTATCTTAACCAATGAGTTTTCTCATTTTTACCTGTCCAATTCTCTTCCCCCATCCCACTGAGGGATGAGGGAGTGAACAAGAGGATGTGTTGAGCTTAGTTGCCAGCTGGGGTTAAACCATAATGGTCATATAATCTAATCATTCATGTAAACTTTTCTGTCAGTCAGTGTAGAAAAAGGAAAATACCCAGGCTATTTTGTAAGGTAGATGCAACAGTCAAACTTAAAAAACCCTTGAAAATTTGGACTTGACACACAGCTTCTGGATGGATTAAACTATGTCAGATAAATAGATCTCTTATAGCATCATCTACTCATCCTCAAAGAACAATTTTCAATAGCTTCTAAAGCTAAATCTGCCTTTGACCTTCAGGGGTAATAGAACAAATCTCATCCCATGTCCACGGAGCCAACAAGAGCCATACATGTACCTTTAATAAGTTCTTGGTTTGGGGCTATGCCGTGCTACTTGTAAGCTGCTGAGAAAATGCTGAACACCCTCAGATTCTGTTGAAGCTAATAAGGGGCATGGGTCATCCTTATCTTTCTGGTCTGAAGAAGATAAAAGCAGCATTTCCTCTTAAAGACCTTCTTACTTGATTATGCTCTGCATTTCCATGGGCAAAGTTTTGACGTCTCTACATCACTAGGAATTGTCTTCAATTTTAATAGAAAAAAAATTCCACTGTAAGCGTCTAACAGACCATATTGATGCACATATAATCTAGGAGACAATAGGAATAAGTTATCAGATTGGTTTGATCCTATTTAGGGTATTTAATGACAAGTTCAAGTTTTAGAACAAGCATAGGCATTCTTGCAATGAACATCTAATAATTTGATTTAACAGAAATTAAAATGAAACAATCATAAATCCAAATTTATTTTTATTAGATTAATATAATTTTCAATTATTCATTAAATGTCATTAAAATAAACTATACTCTTCAAACTCCAATTGTATCTTTTTTACATTGATGATTTTATAATTAAAAATGAAAATTATTCTAACAGGAAGGAAATTGTTTGCAAAAAGGTGTTAAAATTGATTTTTGTTAGAGTAGCACACCAAATACATTTTAATAAAGCAGTCAGACTGGGATTGGACACAAGATCTGTAACAGGCACGTTTCAAGACTAGCTCTCATCCTCCAAAAATAAATCCCTTGTGTTGATTTTAATTATAAACTGACATCATTAAAAAGAAATGACCTTACACGCTCTTGATTCAGATCATGCATACTTTATATGAAATTTCATATTACTGCTAATGCATTGCAAATAATTACCTTATTCAGCTTCTCAGAGGTTAAACAGATTTTTTTATACTTCATAAAGAAAAATAAACATCATCATGTAGACCTCAGTTTTTGTAGAAGAAATTATGTTGCACTTTCTCATCTCAATTCTCCCATCAAGCTTGTGCCTGCTTAACGGAAATTACTTGCGGATCTGATGTAGACAGAAATTTATATCAATAGAATTTGTATATTAAACTGATTCATTTTTTTATTTCTGTTTCAAATCTACCTACAAGCTTGCCTACCCACTCATATCCATCACTGATAACACACTAGTGCATGTACACTCATAGCTGATTCTGACTGTTGGCTGTACCTGGAAAAGCGCACGTCCAAAAGCCAGATGCACACAGAGCACCCAGAAAGACCAAGGAGAAAAAGGTGTCTCCATCTTTGAATCTTTTGGATCCTGTGCTTTTTCGTTTGGACTATTCCCAAGATGATGTGGCAGGAGATCAAATCATGGTGCTGGACAGCAATAGGAGAGGATGACTGAACAGCAGTGCTGGCAAGGTGCTGTCCCTCTCCTTCCACACAGCACAGGGTTTGGGGAGTAGCACTGGGAGAGGGACTGATGCTGCCACCGTCACTTTACCTTTGCATTCCTGAAATCTCCATCTGCATGCACACCTCCATCACAGCAAGCTGCAAAGTTTCACCATGACAGGGAGGAGAAGCCTGGCCAGCTCATTTGTTCTGTTGGCAGTGTTTGTTCACATCCTGCTTGTTTATATATTTTTTAATGATGCATCCAACATTACATATACCATGTATGCTAACTTTCTGGTTATATAATCTCGAATATTAGTTGATAGAGTAAATTATTTATAATGCCTTCGTTGTGTCTGGCCTTTGCAAGCATGAAATATACTAATACACACATGATCACCACATCTACAGCCTGCTATGTCAAATTACAGTAAAGTCTAACTTAGAAAATGGATTTTAGTGTGTAAAGCCACAAATGGGCTATAAAACAGAGAAGAAAGAGATCTTGTAAGTTAACAGATTTGGAAGCAGAAAGGCAACTCATGCAATTTTCCTTTGACACAAGTAAAAAACAGATTTTTAATGATTTTTTAAATAAAGCTCTCAAATATGCATTCTTCATAAAATCAAATAATCACTTAACTCAAAATATTTTTTAACTAAAATTAAAATAAGCCCCTAACTTGTTTAAGCCTGTTGTTTGCCCTCTGCCTTTCTCTACAGTCATTCTACAGTAACTCACTTAAAATCCAGTCAGAAGGTAACTATTCTTCTTTACTCTTAGTGTGAATTTCACTGTTTTTATTACACATTTATAGCTATTAGAACTGGGGTTTTGTACAAATTACATTTATTACTTTCTTATTTATCAGAGAAATAACTTTCATCACTTGATAAGATGTCTGAGGTTTTGAAAGGTAAGAGCTATGTTCTGTCATAAATAACACCTTTAGGTCAGGACAATACTATTCAAATCAAGTGAAGACAAAGGGGTTGGACAGAAAAAAAAATCACCTCAATTCAAGGGCAAAATAAGAAACAATTGACTGGAAAAATCTTTCCACAGTTTGTATTAGCGAAAGAGTCTTCTTGGGAAGATTTGTCTGTGCTGGTGGGGATCAAATCACCTGTCAGGTTTCTGAAGGGACACATCAATCAGATTTGACGCATTGCTGATTGCTCCATTAAATCACCAGAGTGGTCCTGATTTATTTCATCAGGTTAGATTAATTTTTTTTTTGAGGACGCTTGAAATGGTACACTGTTTTTCAAATTTCTCAATTGAAGGCTCTTCAAATAAAGGTTTTTTGTTGAATGAGTCTAATGGATAATAAAAATCTGTCCTAATAACAAGGTATTTTAGACATACATTTGTTCCATTTGAGATGTTGAACTAGCACAGGGATTTGTTTTTTCTTTTTGTTTTAACTTTTCTTTCTCTATTCCTTTTTCTGTTTCTTTTTTCTATTTCTCTTTTCTTCTTCTCTTCCTTTGCTTTCATTTTCTCTCTTCCCACTTGTCTTTTCTATCTCACCTGTCATTTCTCTCATTTTTTTTCTCCATTGAAAGCTACATAAAATATTTTAAAAATCAAAGTTCTTTTCCCAAAGTTCTCTACTATCTTTTAGGTCAAAGAAAAATAAAACAACTCTGGAGAACAATAAAGCTTTTAGAACAGTGGCTTCCTCTGACAAAGTATCTCTGAGAAATTTATCATATGACTTCTTTGTTCCTGGATTTTCTATTAGTATTTTGCATGTGCACCCAGAGCTTTGGATGTATGAATATTTAAGCAATTCAAAGACATGAATAAATTAAATTGTTACTACTTTAAATATTTCTACTTTAAATATTTCTACTTTAAATATTTCTCTCTTGACTTTTGCAAATAGGAATATGGTAGTCTCAAATCCATATTTGAATAGAATTATGCTTATACTGGATGTGACACCACGAAGATGACTTACAGTAGGGGTGACCTTGGCACCCTTTAGATGGAAACTTGAGAACAAATCTGTGACCCAGAAACTTCGTGACTAGAAGTTATCTGGAAATGGACCTGCTGGTTATATTTCAGCATGGCTGCATAAAGAGACATCATGGCACATAACATTTCCTGGGTGTTACGCTACAGTTAGGGTATATAATCTGTATTTCAGCATCTCCAAGAGATAATTAACTTAAAATCCCAATCTCAGTTAACAACCATTCTGTTTACTGATTCACCTTGAGAGAGTTTAATTAAAAACAATGGAGAACGTAAAAAAACTAAATAAATAAAAAGAAAAGGTTTTGGAAGCTATACAAGTTGATTCGTGTCTTTTTAATCATTGGCCTTTCTGAGAGGCTGTCCTTACATCCACTGTGAGTAAACTGTTGCTGATGAATCAGGAGTTAGTGCACACAATCATTATGGATATGGGGTAAATTGAAAAAGACTGGTTTAAGGTGTGAGTAAAGGGGTTGATTATGCAGCAAAGCAGTCTGTCAGTCAGTAGTTTCCCTACTTTGCTTTTGCCCACGATAAGGACTGGCACTGTGGGTTTCTTATCTGCATAGCTCACTTCTACAAAGTAATATCACATATAAATTCCCCAGAAAGGATGTGCACAGGGGAGATGTAGGAATTATGTGTAGGCTGCTCTGAACAAGGAAAAATATGCTCAACTTTCTCTCTAACATCTTTCCGCCTGCCTGTCAAAGCAGGAGGACTGCAAGAGGTTGTCTGGGTATGGTTGATGGTATGGTAATTCTCAATAGGCAGCTGGGCTGGAGGCTGTGCCTGAGTCCAGCCGGACTGGTTTTCTCTCTAAATATTCTCTGTACTACTGTTGGTGGGACTGGCCTTGAATTCAACAGTTTTTTAGCAGCATATACGTGGTGTGCCAAGCTTCAGATGTACAGACCGAAAAGCAAAGCAAGTCAGAGTGTCCCCGAGACAACCATTGTGTACCCACCCCATGAGAAATGAATGAGCCAAACCTGGGGAGTCAATTAGGAAGGCTGTACACACAGAAGTTAATGACATGTCTCTTAATTGAATGAGTAATGCATGAAGCAACAAGAGCTGCTTTTCCACAGGAGGTTTATATTTCTAGAAATACATCACTTTGCATAAAGGTAGGCATTGCTGCAACTTATGTTAGTAGAATATCTTCCCATTGTGATAATGGTCATGTCCCATTGAGATTGGCTTATGGAACGAAATAGAAACCTGAAAATTATGCAGATTGTTACTGGCAATGGCACAACAGATGTCATCTGACTGCTTTTAACTGAGGCTCTGTTTCAGCACGTTCTTACCAGCTTCAGTTGGACATATTGCGGGAAGACTGCTCTGTTTGTGGAGTGTCAAGTGCTGATCATAACACCTGGACTACTCTGGTTACAGACTCTTAATTTCTGCTTCACCACAAGCTAAGTACATTGACCAGTTTTTAAATTTATGCCTGATATATTGAAGAAATTATTAAATGTTTGGAAAAGTTTAGCATTGAAGCTTTTCTTCTCAGCTTGAAAAATCAGAGAAAACAGTGCAGAGCCATCATATCTTAGACAGATATATGTCAGGGAAGAAAAAAAATAAATGTTCTTGTATCTGCTAAAAATCAGTGAAGGTGCTGCATCAGACTCGTAAGTATAGAGAATGCCAATAAATGCCCAACAGCTTCTGTGTCAAACTTAATGCAATTTTAAACAGTACCAACTCAGTTTCCTTCGTGCCTGACACATACGCTTACAAGAAACTGGCTCTTAACAAAATTGACTGAACACTATTGAGATCTTAATTCAAGATTTAAGATGAAATAGCCTTAAGGCTTAATTCAATATAATGCATCTGAGAGTCCCCAACAGACAGAACTCTGCCCTTTGCTTCATCAAAGAGCTAGCCTGAGGGGAGGAAACAAAGAGAGAGTTACAGAGGGTATTATATCAGCATTTTTGCCTCCTTGTGCAAGGCAACACTTCACTGTTCTTAGTACAGCTTTCTTGTCATGGACTTCAGCCCTATCCTCATTAGAAAGAAGAATTCCACATCTAGAATAAGAAGAATATCCATGCATAATCTTGCTCTGATTTTAAAACAAAACATCATAAAAGTGAGCACATTCAGGAATGCAGCTTCAATACATATGTCCTTGAACACTTAAAAAAAAGCATGTAAAAGTGGTATTATTGAAGAAATTATTAAGGACTAGAACCAGAAATTTAGATTAGTTATAGAAGCATTGGTAGGTATTTCAACTTCTGATATAAATCACTGAGGAATGGACATGTGGTGCTGCATTATCCTTGTAGCATGGATTCTTGAAACTTTATTCTAAGGGTGTGTGGGTTTGTGCACTTCCATTGCTTTTATCTCCAACTTTCATGCTTATAAGACATGTTTGCATTTTAAATGATCTGATTTTCACTTGAGGTTTGTTTAGTATTCTCTTTGATGTCGAAACTTTTGCTATGTCATTTGAGTTCTACACACTCCAAGGAATTAAGCCATCACTTTGATATTTTAAATGTTTAAATCATATGTGAAATAACTCCTTGAAGAAACAGTAGCTGTGTTTCAATTTGACATTTCAGGTGTAGCTGCCAGTATACATCATCCTATAAACAGTACAAAATATGGACAAATCCAAATGTGCAAAAGTGTTTTGTTTGGGTCTTAATAAAATGGAAAAGAAGAAAAGAAAACGACATTTTAAGTGTTAGTTGTGACAAAAATAGAAATTGAGAAAAGTGTTTTTAACACTTTAAATTGCTACTTCCCATTATGATACACAGTAATTTTACAGCTTTCATCTTCTAAAGGACAGCACCTTCTTTAAAATTTTTTTGTGTTTTTAGTCTTTATTACATAGATACAATGTAACAATTACACCATATTCATACATAGAATATTATTTATGCTAGTGCATCTTAAAGAGCTGTATTTAACTGGAAGCCTCAAGTCATGATGGTGATGTAGACTAGACTGATTTGGCTGGTATGTCACACAGACAAATTCTTGTTTCCTTTATCTTTGTGTTTACACACTCCCTTATATTCTTATATAACCATACAACATCTCCTAGTTATTTCCTTTTCCAGCTGTGTCCACTTCTCACCTCCAAGAACTCTCAACTCAGCTTTTCAATCTTCCACAGTAGGAGTCTCAGTTCAGTCTCCTTCTTCCTCTCCCTTTTCCAGACCTCCCTCACACACACATCTATCTCACTAGGGATCATCACAAAAATTATATGAATTTCTGAGGCTTCAGTCAAATTTGGTGCAACTTGGTTAGGAGATTCATTTTATCAAAAAGAAGACAAGTGAGTGGGTAGTTGTGAAAAGAGACAGATAAATGGACAGTGTAATTACAGAAGCCAAGTTTGTTTGGGAAATGAACATAAAAGTCTCATAATTTTAAAGACTACAGCAAACAGAGTTTTAAAGGCATATAAATGGTATCTCAGTGTAGCCCATTTCCTATTCCATTTACTGAAAGATTTTCAGTACAAGAAATAAAACACAAAAAGAAGAATGCTGATAAGACACAAATACTCTTTTACAGAGATTGCTGATACCAGGTTGTCTTAGTTTGAAAAAGAAAACTAAGATATCTGGGGGCTAATAGAACAGAGGACTCCACACGATTAATCACACC
>JAWWEU010000111.1:90301719-90343049 GCA_035583155.1 Acropternis orthonyx
CACAGTGACAATAACACATTCCCCATACTCCATAGGATTTTCACAGTATTAACTACCAATAGCATCACTAATAAACACTTACATTTTGTTTTTGAACCCTCCTAGCATTTTCCCCTACATCCCAGAGACTCATAACAGCTGATCCCTACAGTGCCAGGCACTCCACAACAAAGGTGTAGCTATCCTTCACATCTTTTCCTGGAAGGTCCAGCTTCTGGCTCTGGTTTTGGTTGGGTTTTTTGTTGTTTGTTTGCTTGTTTGTTTTTTGGTTTTTTGTTAAGCAGAGAAAGTTACTCTCTGGCAGCTATCTTTTGCAGAAACTTTTTCAGAGACCTTTTGAATGCCTGATGAGCCAAAGAGTTTTCCACAGAAGAGAAACAGCAAAGCTAAAGGTGAAAATATTCTAAAGTTACTAGTGCCTCAGCAGATCCAAGGTTTCTTGTGCATTTTCAAAGCACAGCCAGAGCCATATTACCAACAAGAGCCGATTGCTGACATCAATAGTTTCCAAAACTTCTGTGTTCTTTGAGGATAAACACAAGGAGAGCTCCATGCCAGAGATAAAAGGATTATCTAGAGTAGCTCTCCTTAGCAGAACTGGGGTGAAGGAAACTATAGACAATTTGAGAACACTTTCAAAAGATACTACCTTTTTTTTTTCAGTCTACATGTCTCCTTCATCACAGCAATGGCTTTTATCTTGTTCTCCATCATCCTGAACTTGCAAAATCCTGTTACAATGAAAAGAGTCTGCTACAGAATAAGAGTTGTTAGTTAGTCCTTGAACAAATAAAAGCTATTCCCTAAGAGTTCTGCACTGTATTCCATCTTTGTTTGTGTAATGCTTTGTCAGTGTTCTTTTTTCAGTTTTATTTCCTCTTGTCGACTATGCAAAACCACTTAGTTGCATGAACTTTTTTCTTTGCATTTAGCCTTTCATTTTATGTATTTATCATCATCTTAAAGTCATAAATGTTATTTTCATTAGCAAATGTGTGAGAGTGTTGCTGTAATATGGCTTCCTTTTTTTTTTTTTTTTTTTTGTGGCAGACCATCTATTAATGTTACCCAGTTTTTGCACAGACAGTGTACATCTCCTCCAGGCTGTAAAGGTTCCAGACTGACCATGTTTCCCATTTATTGTCAAAAGGCTGTCATCAGAGAGAAAAGCTTGTTTGGAAACAAGTGGACATAGCACTTGTTGGGGAATTGATTTAATGACTTATATTCTGTTTTACCACATCCATTAAAGTTGTCCATTGTCTGTTACCATCCATAGCCATTTTTTTTTTTAATTTTAAGCTTTTAAGTATTGTTTCCTTCTAATAAGGCCCAAAGGGAGAATCCCATGCTGTTATCAATATTTTCATTCTGAGATTAAAAGTTTAAATTCCTTTAAAAAAAGTTCTTTCCCCTCAGTTACTTCTGTTCTCAATAAATAATACCTAGTCCCATATATAAAGAGGTACTAATTCATGTGATGTATTTGAAAGTATGTGATATATAAGCCATGTATATAAATAAACAATCTTAACATTATGTGAACAGAAGTACAGAATTTGCTGATTTTAGAAGACTCAGAGACTATGCAGGGATGTTATAAAAACCTCATGGTGAAGGAGAGCAAAGGTTAAATTCTTAATAAAGAGAGAAATGCAGGTAGTTGAAAATATTGAGCTCCGTGGAGTCTCTATACTCTTGCATAGTTACAGTTCTTCTTGTGCCCTGAGTGGTTATATCAGTGACACAGGCGCAAGCAGGAGGAGTGAAGGAGAAAATAAAACAAAAGTAAGTCAAAACTCAGATCCTTGACAACTGTTCTTACAAATTTGGCCTGGAAGCCAGCACTGAGAACAGCACATCAGTCTGCTGTACTAAAACAACACAGATTCTGAAATCACAAAAGCTAATGTTTTGTAAGGTAAAGGAAATAGTCATATTTCATCTGCAGAGGATGTAACCCACTTAATCAAAAGAAGTGGGGAAGTTGGAAGTGACAGCCAGAAAAGCAAAGGCAAAAGACAATATTTCATAACAGAGAAACCATTTATAACATGCTGAGTATATAGGCAAGATACATTTACTGATAAATTTAACTTTCAGAGAAGATGCTGTCATAGTGTACCTTGATATGTTTAAAGGAATTGGAGAATCTGAGCATATTTGAATAGAAAGAAATTTATTATGTATATGTCGTTGCAGTAATATAAATTCTGCTACATTTGGAATATCTAAAGTGCAGTTGTTGGGCTGCATGAGTGGTTTCACTGTAATCAACAATAAAGTTAGAGCAACCAGTTATGAAATAAAGGATGTTTCAAGTGATGGAAAGTATCAAAATGTTGTCCTTAGCCAGTAAAGAAGAAGGAAATTTGATACCACAGGAGAATGCATCAGCACTTTGACTGAAGCAAAGAACAAAAAAAGACTCGTTATGTTTAACACCAGAAGGTTAAATGGGACCAGGTCTATTATCACTGCTCAGGATTGACATGAAAAGATTTGTAACATCAATTAAAAATCGAGCAACTTGTTACAATTTCAGGTAAGAAAGATGGGGCCTGGCAGGTGAAATTAGATAGGTACATCTCTATTTAGCTACCTCTAAATCTCCAGGAGGATATTATGAGTTTTCTAGATTAACATTTGAGATTAAATGTGTCAGTGAAATATTATAGAAAGAGAGTTATGAGGCACTTGGTGATACTTCCAGAGAGATATAATTGCTCCTTATATGATTATTGCTTCAACTGATGAAGCTTAGCCTGATAGTACCTCAAGAGCAGCAATGTTGAAAGCAAGAGATGAAAATATTAAGTATCACAGAGATACAATAGAAAGAAAGATAAAATACATTCTGGACCATGTATTACTTCAAAGTTACTAAAAAAGCAAAAGTTATTATAATATGCTGATGAATTTCAACAAGAAAAATGAGAGGTTTTTACAGACAAATTATGTGTGAAACATGCATCTTAATAATTTAGAAAATACTGAGCTGTATTTTTCAGTCATGTGGAATTCACTTTTCGCCACATTGAGGCCTTTTCCACAAGTCTCTGCAATAGAAAATATGATGTTCTTTTATGGTGTTTATATCATAGTTTATCTTCTGAGTCATCAACAATTTTAAGGTATCTATATATAGACAAACAGTAATTGTTTGTTCCAACACTAGAAAAAAAATAATTCCCTGTGGTTTGTTCTTGTTCTTCACCACTGACTTATTCAACACTTTCTGATGTCTTGTATAAAAAAATATATCTCCAGAATAGATCATCACTTATCCCACAGGCCCACAGAAAATGTGAGATTGACTTTACTGGAGCAGATTATTCCCCAAAAATACAGAAGACACTTAATTTCATCTTTAAATTTGAGTCTGAGTGAAAAACACTTTCTTTCTTGTCTATTTCTCTAGCTATACAAAAAACCTATGGTAATTATCTTGGATGGTAAAGAGGGATTTAGGGGAGATAAATCACACAGAAAGCATATGAAGTTTTAATGCCCTTTCTTGTCAGTATATATTTACAAGAACAAATCCAGTATAATATGAGGTTCTCTTTTACCACAGAGAAGTTCCAAGATGTCTCAACAATGTATTGCCAGTCTTTTCCTATGCAAACTCTTACTTTATTCTGTTTTTTCTTCTAAGCGTGCCTCTGAAATTATATAAATTTTCTGCATAGTATTAATATGGTTTTCCTATTAATCTGTGACAAAGCATGAAATTTAACATTTTTCCCATGACGAACCCATGAAATTTATCAGCCTAGCCATTCTCTATACAGTGAACTGTTTAGAATCTATGGTAGTTAAAAGTAAAGGAAGTTAAAATAAATGAATAAACATGTAGAAATTTTCTCCCTATGGTAGTTTCATTAATTACTTTGTGTAATAAAAGTTTTACATTATTCGCAAAACCTTCTCAAATTGCAACCACAGCCTTTGTCATGGTACTGTATGTTATTAATATTCAACTTGATACTAAGCAAGCAACTAATTCTGAATGAAAATTAAAGAATAAAAGAAAAATATCCTCTTTGATCATTTAAAGTAGCATATATTTAAGATGGGATTCTTCTGCAGCCTCCATACAGTCCTCAGTTGTCATAGGAACTCACTGCATTCCCTGTGACTGTCAGTTCTTTTCTCTTTCATACTATTAGAGATCATCAGTTGCATAGGTGACTTCAAGTATGGAAATAGAAAAATATTCCAGATTGCATGATGGTCTAAAAGGACATAAGAATAAAGAGCAATCACTCCTTTACCTGCTATTTGGCACTGAATAGGTCTTCCAGCAGTTTCCACTGTTTTCTTCTTAAATCACTAAGTTGATACGGCCAAGTAAGTGTTTCAAAATCTGGCTTTTTGAACAAGGGCAACTCCTATGAGGATTATTGAAAAACTGGTAGCACATCTTCCTGTCTCTGCTGCTGTATCTTCGTTTGTTTGTTTTGGGGTGTTTCTTTGAGGGTTTTTTTTTTGTTGGTACAGTCACCATCCACATGTTGATTAGCTTGGACCT
Organism: Acropternis orthonyx; assembly: GCA_035583155.1. Classification (NCBI taxonomy): domain Eukaryota; kingdom Metazoa; phylum Chordata; class Aves; order Passeriformes; family Rhinocryptidae; genus Acropternis; species Acropternis orthonyx. Next base: position 90,306,254 of record JAWWEU010000111.1, read on the forward strand.
GTTTTTCAACATTTTCACCTGTCTTTCTCTTTCACAGTTCTTTCAGCAGTTTTAGTCAGTCTTGCATTTATAAATTATTTTCTCAACTGATGAAAGCAGGGAGATTGTAAAAAAAAAAAAAAGTATTTTGAAATTTGAGAGAAGCAGGAAAATTAAGTACACATTCTTCAAGTTAGACCTAGGGTGTGGCTGTATTAAGCTCTCCTCGTCATGACCGTAACAGTCATTGAGTGTGATTAATTTGGATTTGGACAGCTAAGTTTTATATGTATCACTGGCAATTATGACTCTCACCTTTGTTGCCTATGTCACATTTTACACCTGTCCCTAAGGTTTTGCAGCACTGAGCACAAAAGTACCTAAATGTCTTCTAAAAGTCCAGATTTTGTCTGCAGTCTGTCATTGTACTCAAAAGTTTCCAAGACTGCAATATTTTGCATATATGCATAGTTTACATGTGTAATACTCATCTCAGTTGAAGCATCTGATTACCCTAAATTTCTGCTGAATCTAATATTCCGGCTGGGCTGAGGTCAAGTTTCTAATCCAAGGCCCAAGGCTGTACTGGCAGCTTAGGCAGTGGCTGAAAAGGAAACTTCATTGCATTTCTCACATCTTCCTAGACTGCAGAATTTGATGTGCAATAAAGTCATAATAGGAAGCTCAGATTTCAAAGGAAAAATGCCTGGAATTTTAAATGGTTTTTAAACATTTCTACATTATTTATTTTTTCCTTTTAGAAATAGGATATAAAAATGCCTTCTGAAATGCAACAGAATGCTCCTCATTCATCCTGACTAACGCATATACACATGCATAAATCAAATATACTTTTGATAAAGTGTCTAAAATTTATTACAAAACACTCCCAGATAGATAGATAGATGAGTGTTGTCTTCAGGATTAAAAAAATACCATAGCTCTTATGTTTTTCGCCTCTTGCATATACGCACACACACACACATACACACACAGAGCTACTGCTCAGTGCTACCACTTCCCTCTACTGAATGAAAACCATGGAACTGCTCAGCAGCAAGGGTTATTTCATAACACCTCTTCCCTTCTTTAGCAATACTGCACAGCATCACTGCAGTTATGTGATCCTTGCTGGGAACATATCCATGGCTAAGGGGCAAACCTGATACAGGAATAAAGACTGGTCTTCCTCCAATGATTATGAGAATGTATTCAACTCTATGTTTTATTTTATGCAAGAAATCTTTATGAATTAAGGTAGTTCTGGTTAATTTCTTTCATTTTAAATCAATGTCTAGGGTAAATGCAATTTTGGTACACAGAGTTGCTAACAATACACACAAACACTGAACACATCAAATAACCAAATTATTTTACATAAATTCAAGCTCCCCACAGCTTGTCAAAGGCCTGTTTGAAGATGTTCAGACTCATAGACTAGAAGTTAGCAAATTCAGGTAAGAAATTAAAGTCAATTACTAGAACCCATATTAAAGACGTAGCCTGCAATTTGTGGTGCTGAACCCACTGAAAGTTATTGAGGACTTGATGTTTCCTGATCTGCTAGGCAATAAGAGGATTAAATGAATTTATAAATCATGTGCAGGTGTGGAAGGTTTTACATAAAGAACAGAAAAATTCAAAACCGATGTTTCTACAGAAGGAGAAAATTGTTGGCAGGAAATTTAACCCTGGTAGAAAATGTAATTCTACAATGTCATTCAAGATGGCTTAGGCTCCCCAAATAAAATCACTCCAAAAGAAGCTCTCATTTTAATTTTACTTAAAAAGGTAAACTTCACAAAGTGAAGAAATTAAAAACCTGATCTATAAATAAATTACCAGTAACTCCACTAAGCAGGGGGGTACAGCAGGCTTTACAGGAGCCAGCAGTGTGTCTGGGCAGCACTGAAAGCTGGGCTGTGTCTGCAGACAATCTCGTCCCTCGACTGGCTGGTGATGCTGTGCCTGATGCCCCGCTGGACACAGTTGGCCCTCCTGCCTGCCAGGGCACTGCTGACTCAGATTCAACTTCACATCTCTCCAGGACCCCCAGATCCCTTTCAATGACACTGCTTTCCAACAATTCATTCCCCAGTCTGTTTGTACATCCAGGGATGCTAAATGTTAAGAAGCAAGATAGTCATGCTAGGACTTAAACTTGCATCTCCCAGGACAGTGCTGCAATCACCAGCTTACACTGGTTTCCTAACAAAAGACGGAAGCACATAACCTTTCATCAATGGTGAGGAGTTCTGCCTGCATAATGAGGAACATAAGATCATGACCCACAATCTTTCTTAAGACACCCTGATTATACAAAGGATAGCACATGTGGCCACAACTAATTACAGTGCTCAATTTCCCTGGAGAATAGATGTCTATCACCAGCTTCCACACGTAATTGACAGTGAATTATCAAAGTGATTATTTTGCAAATACCTCACCAGATGAAGTGCATTTGTATGCTAGTAGGCAGGCTTCAGTAAAAAGTCTAAAACAACAAGCCAACCTATACAGGTACATAAAAAATTCTAAGACCCAAACTATTCATGATCAAATATATCATTCACTAAAAATACAGTCCTTTCCTAGCTTTGATAATGTGCATCTTAGTGTAATGCTTGGCTGTTAAAGTGGCACAAATGCTGCTGTTGGCTGGACTTGCAGGAAATCTGCACCTATAGTTTTTATCACTACGACGTATACCACTCAGTTTTTCCCTCTGATTAAACACAGAAAGCAGTAGAAGCTCTAAGTAATGCACTTGACCTGGCCTTGCACACTTTCAGGGATGGGACATCCACACCCTCTCTGGGCATTCTGTTCCAGTGCCTCACCACTCATTGTAAAATTCGTCTTCCTCATGGCAGATCTAAACCTTATTTTTCAGTTTAAAACCATTGTCTCTTCTCCTGTCACTACAGACATTTTCATCTTTCATCTTTCTTATAAATCCTCTTTATGTACTGAAAGCCTGCAATAAGATCTCCCCAGAGCCTTCTCCTCTCCAGGCTGAACAACCCAAGCTCTCAGCCTTTCTTCATGGAGGAGCTATTCCAGCCTTCTTATAATTTTTGTGGCCCATGTCTACACCCACTATAACAAGTTCCAGCCCTTCTTGTGCTGGGGACCTCAGAGCTGGATGCAGCACTCTAGGTGGGACCTCTCAGGGGCAGCATAGAGGGGGAGAGTCCTCTCCCTTTACCTGCCTGTCACACTGCTTTTTGACGCAGCCCAGGGTGTGATTTGCTTTCTGGGCTGCAAGAGCACATTGCCAGCTCATGTGCAGCCTCTCATCCTCCAGCACCTTCAAGTTTTTGTCAATCAATTCATCCTCCAGCTGTCTTGATACTTGGGATTGCCCCAAGCCAGGTGTAGGACATTGCACTTGGCCTTTTTGAATCTCATGAGGTTCCCATGGGTCCAACACTCAAGCCTGTCCCTCTAGTTGGTATCCCATCCCTCAAGCAAATCAAACACATCATCCAGCTTTGTGTCATCTGCAAACTTGTTGAGGTTGCAGTCATCCCACTGCCCATGTCACTGATGAACATGTGAAGTAGTATTAGTCCAGTACAGGCAGGAATTTAGCCAAAGAAAACTAAACTAAAATTATTTTAAATTCTACTTGGTTTTCCTACTGGATATTTAGTTAATTCATTTTACCATTTTGGAAGATATAATAATTTGAAATTGGTTTTAATTCTATAAATTCTGTTACTGATCATCTTAAAATTTATACAGTCATTTCTTGAAGAAGCTGCTTTACCTGTAAGCAAAATACATCAATATTTTCAAATTCTGCACTGCACCGTTTAATAATATATTCAATAATAAGTAAAAGCAGGTTGAAAAAAAAATCACAAAGTTGAATAGAGGAGTATACAAGGTTCCATTTGAGTCTTTCAGACTCATGAATACAAGCCACTCATGGAAGAGTTCTTTGTGAGCAAGAAAAAGGCCTCATTAAATACAAAAACAAGAAAATGGATAAATTGAGAGTCAGAGATGGACAAAGAATTTGACAAAACAACAGACAATGGGAAATACTGACAGGAATAGACAAACTAAAAGGAAAGAGAAAAAAGGAATGAACACTGGTGCCTCCGTTCATTCCTGATGCACCAGTGCTGTGCTGGAGAAATCATACTGGTATCAGGGGTTATCAAATTCTACCAAACAACAGCAACTCTGGACAAACAGAGGTTGGAGGAAAAAAAAAAAACCAACACAAAGCCAATAGAGTACAAAGAACATGCCAAAGGTGAAGCAGGAATAAAGAACATGCCTTCTATGCCCTCTGCTCAGCCAGCACAGCCCTGCTGGGGCAGAGAGTATGGTGCTGCAGTGAGGGCAGAAGGGTCCCAGGGAAGAGGGCAGTTAATGCTCTGCACAAGAAAAATTAGTAAAGACTGAAGTGCACTAAAGTAAGCTCAAAAACAGGTAGTAAAAAAAAGAACAATAGAAAGTTTTCATAAACAAATACTGCCAGTAGACAAATACACTCCTGTCACACTCCAGGATGCATAGGTGGTTTTTAAGAATAAATTTAATCATTAGTATGTTGTATTTTATTGATTTGTTTAGTTGCTAAGAAAACTATATTGCACAGATATTCTTTTCCTGCACCAGCTAAAATACTGAAATTTTCATAGTAACTTCAAACAGAAGACCCCTTTATTACTACTTTGTGGGCATCTATACCTTTGGCCACTAACTCAGGATACCTTTGAAGTCAATGAAAAAGGAACTGAAAGAAAATCACTTTTCCTGTTTTAGAATTTTGTATTATACAGGTACATGGTGACAAGCCCTGGAAACATTTTACAAAATCTTTACCTTGTGTTTTTCCATACAGATGTGGCATATGCATTGCATGCACAGTAACTGCATTTTGTTGACATTTAAAGTAATTTTACGGGTAGCCACTATTCTGAATATGCCATGAGATACTTATATGGAACACTACCTTATTAAAATAATTATGTGGAAAGAGATTAGAAGAGCAAAGAGTCAAATACAACATTCTGACTCAGATAAAACACAATTTTGATTTGTCACAGTGAAATAAAATATAAAGATTTAATATTAGGAAGACAGATATTATACAAATTGCTTCATATTTATTTATATTTCATTTCATATAAAGTACTGGACCATCTAAAATACCTTAACTGTTCCAGTTTCTGTAGCTTATCTATCACTTGAAAGCCAGGAAATTCATGTGACTTAATTACTTAACTATAAAGCAGTTCATCAAGGTTCCAGTGCACTAAAGAGCAGTTGTATGCTTAAATTTAAGCACCTGCTTAAATTGTTCCTCTGTGAGACAAGTGACCTAAAAATGGTAGTGCTATTTTGATACCTTGTGAGGACATTAAGGAAGAGTTTGTTATATAAAATAACCTTGCAGGAAGTTATTTATATACAAGCTAATTTTATTCAAAGTACATTGAAGGACAGACAAAAACTGCTGAATTACAAAACAGCAGAATTTTTCCAACTATAAAAAATTGTAACAGGAGTGTTCAGGGACTTTGGTCATTCTCACAGCACTTCTTTGCAATTTTTCTAATTCAAATATACCTTCCATTAAATGGGGACCAGATGTGTATTCAAGCTGTGTGTACAAAACAGTATATCATGGGATTTTTTCCTATTCTTATCTTAATAATTTTTAACATGTACTTTTTTCCCCTTTTTTATACTACTGAGCACTGGGCTGATAGAAAAAACTAGTAGAATTTTAAATAAAATGCTTGGCATGTAGCTTGACACATTTAGAAAATATTTTACAAGCCTGTTACTGCACTGGAGAACTCATATTTTTGTTAAAAGTGACATATTCCTAATATCTTCTACCTATGTGCAATGTTCTGTGGAACTGAAATTGTGAACTTTCAGCTGGAACCTGGAATTAAGACATAGCCCCTGATTAGAATATAGAAGGATTTGGATCTACAGAGGATGACAGGATTTAGATGTCAATGCCCTGGTTAATCTAGGAACACTTAGAATGCCTTGTGCTTGGCCATGTAGGTGGGGAAATATCAAACTTCATTTCTCATTTTCTGTTCAAGAAGAGTAATAATTTGTTAAGCCTGAAGACTAATTAACCCAGCTATAAAAAATGGCTACAAATTTTAAGGAAATGCAAATTTGCTTGAGTATCTTAATTAAACTTCAAGTTTTAGGGAAAATAAAATTTTGTAAAGAGATGTATAAAGATGGACTTCTTTACTGGGAAAGCAATACTACTTGCCTTCTTTTGTTTCCATCAAGGAACAAGTGCAGCACTGCTAATAAACTGACCCTCTTCTTCATGATCTTTAGAGATGCTATATGCATTACAATAAGAACTGCCCAACAGGTGACTTGGTTTAAGATTCCATTTTCTCTCAAAGTTTCTGCATAATATTAAAAGTTGAAAAAATTTCTGTGCAGTTAAACAGTTTGTCATGATTTTAGTAATCTGCATTTCATATAAAGTCTCAAACTCATGCTACAGACAAAGGGAGGAAATATTTCCCATAAATTTTTAGCCTACAGAAAAATAATTGTTTTGTGTTTTTAAAGAAACTATTTCTTAGAAGTCTCTCTCCATCCACCTTATTAATCTCCCATTTTCTGTGCATACAATGGCAGTCAATAGAATTCTAATTAATATTTTCTTTTGTGTGTGTTCTATTTTGTCTGCAAATACAGGTATGATAAGATGGAAGTCTCAGTATTGTGCCTGCTCTCAATCCTGCCTTGACAAACAGCTTTCCAGACTCTTTTTTATGCCATGAGAAACAGTGAAGTAATTCAAGGTTTCCATAATATATGAACAGACAGAATAATAGTATACATTAAACATGGAGGAAGAAGAAAGTTTACAGCCCACTTCAATCTCTGTCAGTGTCATATGTATTGTTCACTTATTAGGAGATGATTCACCTTAATAATATTTGCATTTGACATTACTTGAGTGTTCAGTGTCTTGAAAGGCAGAATTATCCTCTCTGAAGCACAACAAAAATATAAATTTCTTTTTTTTATATATTTGTGTCTTCATTTTCTATGTGTTTTGATCATAAGAATGCCAATTCAAGTGCCATTAGCCATTTAGACAGAGTCAAGAGCAGGAGACTATGAGCTCTTAAAGTCATCACACAACCTGTTTCAATCTGTTTACTTCATTCATTCAGATACAATAACAGAGAACTGGTTATGCTTGAAATATTAGTGTAATGAAATAAACAACCCATTTCCAAAGCATTATTTTTCTTAGATACTGAATATATATGCATCTGAAGTGTAGCTTAAAAGAAACAGTGTCTTTGGACTGTACCCCACTGGAACTTTTCATATAATAGCTACATTTTGCCTTGAAACACAGTTTCAAAACCAGTTTGAGTATATTTTTTTAGCATGTGAACATCCACAGCAAAGTGCCTCCTTCAAGTTATGTAAAATAAAATGCCAAGGCCACTTCCTTTTAGTGGAAGGCCACTGGCTAATCAACCCACATTAACACAGTGTGTAATTGAGTTCCCAATGTTCAGAGACAGGTCCTTACACAAACACATTGCTTACAAAGGTGTCATCAATAACGAAATCTAGACACAGGATGAAAGCCTCCAAATTAACAGCATGTCACTTAGGACTTTTAATCTACTATTTTTACAGCGTCCCTCCAGGAGCTTTTCTTGCCTGCTGTTATGAGCCCCAGAACTATTCACTTGCTCCCTGCTAAGTGAAGGTGACAATGAAACACTCTCCTGCAAGATCCTCCTGGCAGCATTCCCACAATGCCTGCTGGACTGTTTTGATACCATTCCATATGTCCACAATTTAAGCAGCACTACAGCTGCCTGACTCTGAATTGTATTGTATCACACTGCTGGGCACATTCCTGTGATACCTGAGTTCCGAAGTAATCTTGCCAGCCTATTTCAATTTTCACATTAAAGAGCGTGCTGCCTGGAACTTGATGATTACAGGTTTGTGGGGACAGGATCAAACAGAGGAAGATGCTAGCAGGGAGTCAAGAGTAATAACATTTTTCTGCAGACATAGCCAGTTTTCTCTTCTCCTTTGAATGAATTCAGTCATCTACAACAGCACAGATGTAAACATGGCCTTGCAGTTACATATTACTGCAGATACATATGAGTACATTTCTTATGTGTGATTGCACTCAGGTAAGCAACTTATGAGACAGTTGATTTTATCATTATCTAATTGTAGCTCTGGAGGGGCTGAAGAGTTAGGAATATCTTTGCCAATATATGAAAAGGTACATATATGATAACTTACTTGAGCAATAACACTATAAATTATTCCGTCTGCTGATTACAAACTATGAACACTGAAGAATCAATTTATTTTTCATGGCAATTCATTTTCATAAAGTGACACTAACTGCTCTTTTTTCCCTGAAATCTGTCAAATGTTCTTAGCTCACATTACATCAGCATTTTAGTAAAATTACTGATGGTTAATAATATAAATGATAGCTCTTTGACAATGAAACACTCTTTCATGTCATAATACTAGCTAGTGAAATCCATATTCATTTACAAGTTGATTTTCTATTCAAGAGAAAAATATTATCAAGAGATACCATAGCTGCCCCTCAATATTTTGATAGAAAAATATTTGATAAATAAATAGTGCATACATTAAAATGTTCTATTTCATCTGGCAACAACTAATATGTATGTATTTATTAATGTTTTAAAAATCTAGCATAATAAACATTCTTATCAATTACATAAAGAGTACATAGGTTTTGAACTTAGTTTCACCACGGTTTGTGGGACTATACTAGAGTGGGCAAGATCCTTCATGAGTGAGAACCTTTATGTCCTTGGCACCACCTGGACAGGTATAAACAAGAAATAATTTTCTTGTGTTTTCTTCCTACAGTAGGTGGTCAGTAGAAGGAATATAGACCATAGAACCTTGGCTTTATCCTTCCCCAAAGTGGCTACTCTGCCTGCAGTAACAGTGATGAGGGCTGAAATATTTTCCATACTCTTCCTTTTTGTTCAGAGAAGAAGGAGAGAAGAACAAGAGGAATCATGCATGGATAAATTATTGGATCACAATTAAGGACCAGGTTCTGACATCCTTCCTATTTCATTCTCCTCTTCCTCACTTCATTCATCATGAGTACTACCATAATACCTAATAATTCATATCTGGTAGATTAAATAATATGATTAACAACTCTCAAGTATTCTTCTCAAGATGATCAAGACTGGTGTTTTATATTTGGGGATCTTTTACCTTACACATATCTTTATCCATCTATGTATCTGCATAGTTCTAGAATATGGATGATTTAACTAGGAAAATAACCAAAGTGCCAAAACTGCCTGAAAAATGTGGAGAATGGTAAGTGAAAGACTTAAGGTGTCTGTATCTGAGATATGTAGCTGTATCTGAGATATGTAGCTGTATTGTTACTGTTGAGATCCAGATACTATGTAACTACATGAATTAATACCTCAGTATTACAGCTGTCATCCAAAATTAAATGGACTTTTGTTAGTGATGGGTTTTACTATGTCAAGGTATCATTTTAGCTCTAAGATACGGGAGGTAAAACAGGAAGTAAAAATAATAGAGAGAAAAATAAACTGCCTTTTTTTTTTTCTTTTTTGTAGTATCTTTGATTAATGTAGTTTGGCCATTTACCCTGCGTTCAAAAAAATCACTTGTAGGTTATTTAACAAAGTAACAAATACATGGTTACCTGAAAGCTTATTTCGACTAATTCTTTATCATGTCTGCTTTTTCTATTTTCTGTCTAGCTAGGTTTGCATGTGTTGTCAATTATTGACATGCAAGTGCTATTTATAGAGATTATTTCAAAATAAAAATTTTTTTTAAAAATCAAAATTAGATCTTGAGAACTTGAACTTAAGGAAAAAAAGGAAAATGAAGGCATCTGAAAGCTGGTGCTTTGAAACATTCAATGTCAATAAGGGCAACATTTTCAAAAAAGAGGAAGATAACTCAGAGTAAGCAAATAATGGTAACTAATAGTTTTATGAATGAACTCACCACTATTCGAAAATCAGAATTTATACACTAATAGTTAAAGTCTCTGATTATCCATGCGTGTATGCATCCACATTCAGGGTGAATCAAATGTACTAAAATGTATTAAGAAGTTTGATTATTCTGCTTCTACTAATATTTCACTTTCCTTATGCAATTCTTATTTCTTATTCTACTTAAACTTTAGCAATTCTGTGTGCCCAATTTTTACATCAAAGGAGGTTGCACTTTTCCAAAAGATATGAAGACTTTTTGCTTAGAGGATATTTTATGGCAAGCAGAAAGAAGATAACAAAGTCGCAGTCACTCCAGTTGTCTAACATTCTGGATCATACGTACCTGGGTGTCCTAAAAAGGTGTTCAAAATGGCTTTGCAAACAACTGTTAAAATACGAAGTTGTAAGTCCTATTTTAATTTGACAGGCAAACTAACTCAAAGAAGAAAGTTACAAGTTTTCTCTGGTCAGATGGACTACTACAGATGTTTTTTAAACTTACTGCTTTACAGAGGAGACATGAAAATCTTGTTTTCAATGGCAAGGATATGTAATCTGATTTGTCAGAGCACAGCTGCCTGTCTTAGTGAGAAGTTAGGCTGGAGGTGATCTCTTATGCAAATTGACAGCCCTGTGTTATGGGGACTACTTGCACTTTATGAAGTAGTTAGGACTTGAAAGCACTACTGAAAGCCTCAAAACAGATGCCCTACCTAAGCAATATAAATGGATATATATAAATAAGTCTTTAGGCAAAATTTCTATGTAGTTTGCATTGAGATGAAGCTGGATGTTACACATTTTTATTACTTGCTTTTTGAGAATCTTCTCTACCTAGAGGAATTGAAATTTGCAAATGATAGTCACAGTTTTGTAAGGTCTTTGAAGAAACAGCTGTAATTTGTTGAGTGTTATGCAACGAGAAGCATGTCAATGGCAAACAAGAATGCATAAAATAATACATGCAAAATATTATATCAATAATAGATTATTGATTTCAATGCAATGTATGAGTTAAGGATATTAAAATGTAGTGGAAAAATCTGTTAACACTTATTTAAGATAAACAGGAATTCAATTTTCTTCTTCAGGAAGTAGAAAATGCTTGATTCTGAGCAATAGAGAGAAGGAGACCTTGAAGACAACATCATAGACAAAAGAGACCCTGACGGAAAAAATCTCCATGTGCCTGCTCTTCCCAGTCAAGAACCCAAGCAACACCTCAAGGACACAAAACGCTGTCATGCGCCCTTCAAGGGGGATTGAACTGAAAGCAAAATTAAAATCCATCTTTTTAAAAAATTAGCTATTCAGCTGTTTTGAGATAAGACTAGCTGACAGTTGTTTTGGGGTGGGATCTTTGGGGGGAAAGGAAGTGGTTTTCCTTGTTTGTTTCTATTTTTAGAAAATAGGAGTTGGACTTGATGATCCTTGTGGGTCCCTTCCAATTTGGCTTATTCTGTGATTCTGTGAAAATACATAATGCCATGGTAAAGAAAGCAGATCTTACCAATTTTCTCTAAAAGGATAATTGATTAAAAAACTAATGTAAATGAATATCATGTATGTAAATCTAAGAGAGGTTGATAATTAAGTATATTTTATCGGTATTCTTATAATTTTGTCTATTGTAAGTGACATAATTCCATGTATGACAGAAATAGCTACATATCTCAATTTTACTTCTGCCTTGTTAACAAGTTAAGACTTTTTTTTTTTTTTTGATTAAACAATACTGATGAATATTTCAGTATCTATGAAGTAATGGGCACGCTTCTGTGCATAAGAATAGTACTGACTTTGAATAGCTCTCTATTCATCAGATCAGATTTTAGCAAAAAAGAAGTAGACAAACTTTTAGTTTATTCTAGTGTAGGTTATCTATATCAACATTGTGATTCCCTGCAAAAGTATTACATCCGGGAACGGGATATCTGAATTCAGTCAGACATTAGGGTGTCTGAAAAGGCATTATAACAAAAAGCCTCTGCTTTCCTGTTCTGTTCAACTGGCAGCAGACAATAACCATGATCTAGAAAGACAGATAAAAAGGCCAGCCTACCAAAACACTTGTTGTTATTTTCCACTTCACACTTCTAATACACAGTAAAGCTGTTGGTTACTTCTAGTTATTTTCTGTTAAAGACTTGATTTATCTTTTCCATAATTTTTGTGTTGATGCAGTCAATACATCTGTTTGATCTGGTTCTGGAGTGCTTTCTCAGTTGTATTTTTCTTTTTTGTTTTCTTTTAGGATCATAGCCTTCTTTTTCATCTGCTACATTAATTTTTAAGGAGCATAGTTGCTGATTACAGGAGGTGGGAAAATATAATCTTCATATTGCAGTTACACAGTTAAGCATTTGTGCAGAACGATATGAACATGTCTTTCTGTTCTGTTTTCTAAAAGAAGACAGTAAAAAACTGTGACAATATTGACTAGATCATTAGACAAATACAACCGGAGCAAAACAAGGCAGAATATATTGGAGAATAGGCTATAGTGAGGATGGCTTCTCAAGACTACAGACTTATTCTTATAATTTGTCACTGAGCTGGTTTTGTCTGGGGTAGAGTTGATTTTCTTCATAGTAGCTAGTATGTGATAGTTTGGACATTTTAGTTACTGCTGATCAGTGCTTACACAGAGTCAAAGCCATTTCAGCTTCTCATACCACCCCTGTTAGAAAGTAAGAGCTGGGAGGGGGCACAACTGGGACAGAACATCATATCTTTGCAAAAAGTTATTGGACAGACCATATAAATGGACATCATTTTGAGGCAAGGTGTAGCTATATTATGACTAAGCTTATTATGTTACACAAGGTACTTTATTGCCCCAGTGCAGGTTTGTTCTATGTGTTGGAGTAAGTCTGTGAATGAGACCTTATACATGTTATATGTGGTAAACTAAGTGTCAGCAAGATGCTTCTTCCTCTACCAGCAGTGTTCAGGTACACCCGTTGCCCTGAGGACAGTCCAACCCTATATGATTTAGAGAGGAATGTACAGTTTAAGAACTGATGAATGCCACATTTGGAATTTAAGGGGTAATTTATGGAGTTTTGTAACTCTGTATAACAAATTTATGAAAACATGATATGGTATTTGCAAAATTATTTCAGACAGAAAATACCTCCTCTGTAACAAAACTACTGTCTGCATTCTAAAGTAATTTATTGAACATCCTCATTTAAAAATGCTAGATCACCCTTTCTTTTATCATTTTAGTATCCAACCCTGCCACCTTTGGATTTGCAAGACATTATAAACTTTGTCCCATGTAGAAGAGAAGATGTCTTTTCAAGGATGCAACCTGCAAGAACGTTCAGCCTCTTCTACAACGTTCCCTTTAAGTGTAAGAAAAGTGCCGTTTTCTTTCTCATAGAAACTCACTTTTTTCTATCTGTACAAGAGAATATGTATAGAGCTCAAGTGTGAAACTAGAACCATCACAATGTAGTTCAATTACGGAGCAGTGGCTCTCACCTTTCATAGAAACCTAGCAAAGATTAGAATTTCAAAGCTCATAAGTAACTTAGAAAACTAAGGACAATGAATTTCAAAGAAATATAGTTTCGTAGGGAAAAAAGTGCATATGTATTTTAGACAGAAAAATATGAAGTTTTATAAACACACACACCAGATGATCTTTTGGGGTTCTTTCCAATCTGGATGTTCTTTATATGCGTGCAGAGACAGGCATACACTTATATGTACATATAAAGGTCTGCTAATATACAATTAATAGATAATAAATATATAAAAGCACCTAAATTAATTACTATTTTAGAGTTGCTATGTTTTGATTATATGATTAGACAATAATAATCATGCTTTCCTTTTATAATTCCTAACAGAACAGATAGTAAACAATTCTGGCTCTATAGTGTTCTACACACTTTGTGAATTTGGTTTTCAATACATTTAGAAAATGTTATTTAGCTTCCTAAGTAAGCAGGGAGTTTCTGATTTTTTTTTAAAGCAAAGACATAAAGTACAACTGATCCACATGACTTGAAAAATTGTATCACTGTATTCTCTTAATTTCTGTGCTGGTTTAAGGGTAAACTGGCAGGAGAAATGAACCCAACTCAAGAGAGATTAAAAGTCAGAGTTACAATTTACTTTAAAAGTTTACAATAAATACAATCATACAGAGAAAATTTGGTTTTAACCCACAAAAACAGATATATAACCTACCCTGGGGCACAAAGAGAATGGTGTTTGTTAGCCCCTATGCTGAGCCCCACATGGTCCCCCTCAGTACGAAGTAAAAGTAAAAGGAAAGGAAAACCTCTTGGATGATGGTCGCAGTCTGATCGAGAGTGGCAGTCACAATCCTGTTGAGGCTCCGGTCCCCCTCTGGATCCCATGAGCAGTACCAGAAGTCCCAAAACCCCAAGATTATATATGCTCAGGTTCAGGTGGAAATGCCCAGTACCTCCCCCAGGGCAGGGAGTTTCACAATGGGTGATTTAACTCTGTGAGTCATGGGATATTTTTGGAATCTTTGATGACCCATTAGCAGACATGACCCCTCAGGCTGGGTGTGAAGGTATCAATGTCTTCCCGGAGGGGAGTTATCACAGCTGAATCTTTGGTGTGAAGACAGGAACACTTCCCTACCTCACAGGGTTCTTTAAGACCCAGCTTGTAGCCTGAGGTGTCAGGTGGGCCCTGGGCAGCTGCTGCAAACAACCCATTATTAACAGTTCATCAGAAATTACATTGAGGGTGTAGAATACAGTTTTGGTTACACCCACACAGTGATAAACTGGTCCTAGCTGTTGTAACTCCAACAGTTTCCCGCTAGCCCTTCAGCACAGAGCTCACAACACACTTTCTGAAAATGTCATGTTCCCATGCTGGTGAAACTCTTAAAGTAATAACTACAATATAGTTCCTACAATGCACTTGCATCTGAAAATTACTGAGGCTGCTGAAGAGAAGCTTCTCATATGCAGGGTATGAAGCAACAGAGGGAAGACATTACTTACCAACCTAAGACTGAAAATCCTGAAACCTCTAGTTTGCTGCTCAGCCCCACCCCTTCACTAGGAACACTACTGTTCTGCTCAGTCTTTTCCCCTATTCCTCAATGCTCAGCTCCATACCTCCTTTAGTCGAGGCAAAAAAAAACCCCAAAACAAAATAAAATCAAAAACCAAAAGGGAAGAAAACACTGGCAAATATAAATATAAGTATTTTTATTTTTAAAACAATTTTATAGATAGGAGCTAGAAAAACATAAAAGGAGCCTTTTCTCTTTTCTTATTATTCCTCCTATTCACTGACCAAATACTAATGATTTGAGGACATAATTGCATGAGTAGTGTAGAGATATTACAAGTATGGATTGTATGATAGGATGATCCTCCTACTTGTAAGAACTGCATGCCTACCCTTAACTCTTGAAGGAAGATATCATCAATGTAGTTCTGTGAAATTTCAACAGGTAGTAACTGTTCTGACAAGAGTGAAGGTGACAGAGATGTCCTTCCACCACAAGCTTTTCTGACTTGCTTTGGTGTGACATTGATAACATTGATGAGACTGGCATCAGCCAAAATGGCAATACTGTGAAAGCATTGGATCAACATATGATCAAGTCCAGGGAAACTTGTTTCCCCTTTGAATGTTTCAAGTGGAACAAAATTATGTCATGACCTCCAAATTATCACAAGCTTAAGATTAGAAATGGCAACCTTGGACTTCTGGGAATTTTTATATTTTTTTAAAATCACAATTAGTCTGCTAATATCAGAAAGTGTTAATGTTATTTTCTGAAAATCATGTCAGCAGCAATTGTGTCTTCAGTTTTGAGCGAGGCCAATGCAGTTGCCCAATATCCACTTCTAGAACACTCAAAATGAAAATAACAAGTATATTCCTGGCTCCTGGAGGTTGTTGAGAGACCTTCTGGCATAGTGAGACTGAGGCAGGCAGAATGAGGCTTTGGGAAGAAAGAATGTCAGCTTCTGCTGATATTACTGCAGGATTCTTCGGAATTTATAGCATATTAAGCTAAAAGGTGTTTATGCTGCTGTATGCAAGGACACATGCTCAGGGGTCTTGCCTTTGTCTTCCAGTTTCATCTGTACTTCAGATTTTCCCTTCTCTGCCACATCTCTGCCAAAGAGGATCCTTGTCAGTGTGAGAGATGAGCTAAGTGTGCCTTCCAGCCTGCAGAGAACAGCTCTTACTGGGAAGACTGTGAGAGAAAAGGGTGAGAAATGCAGAACACCCTGAGAACACTACATTTCTGTGGAGATAATGGCAGCCTGTTCCCTGGACTTCCTTTGCCACTGAAGAAAAGCCTTCAAATCTTCACATTATTTTGACTCCGTCCATTGTAGGATAAAACTAACCATACCCCAGAGGTGCCTATTTTTTTCCTTCATTGGGAAACTAAAGTAACTAACACAGTCAAATCTGTGACTGCTAGATGTGTAGCGTTAGCTGAGATGAAGACCATCATTACCAATACTGAGAGACTCATCACAAACTAACTGTGAGGAGATAACGGCTTTTCCTACATAGGCAAGCAATATCAGAAGCCTTTAAAAAAAGAAAAAGGTTGCAGACGTGGATGGCTGATGAAAAACCTGAGTGATTTATATTTAGCAGCCTTTTCCTGACTTCAGGCCTTACTTTACAGATCCCTTCCTGTGATCTCAGGGAAGCTTTTAGTTGCATCCAGCATGATTAAAAGCCTTCCAGTGAATTCTGGTATTCACTCGCCTTTTTCCAACTGTTTGTCTCCATAACTTATTTTTTGCAGTTGTGGAACTCTGCAACTCCTTACGCTGAAACTCATCAAACATGGGAAACTTCCTTACAGTTATTAGAACAGTGTTTTACCTTTGGTGGAACTCCTCTATAACTAATGGATCCAAGGTCTGAAACTTTGAGCCACGGCATCTTTTTTTCATCTTGTCTCACTTTTCTTGTATCAGATACTATGTCTGGTACACTACCATAATACAACTTCACCTGAACCTCACCTTTAAATATTTTTTAGCTGTTAGCATTAGTTATTCTATGGTCTTCCTCCAAAAAGTTAATTATGAAAATGAATTAAGGTATTAAAAAAAAATTTGTTTTACTTCATTCTCCAACATATTACTGGGATTTTTTAGTCTTTTCTCATTACTTGACATAGAGGAACAAAACCTTAGAGTCAAAAAATAAGAGTAAGAAAATACCAATATTATGTCTGTTTTGCCGACATGGAAACTAGTCATTATCAACAAAGAACAGAGATTGTCATGGAACTATGTCATCTTTTATATTTAAGCTACATTTCATATGTATATATGTGTGCATATACTCTTAAATACTATTTTTCCACAAGTCTTTCTTGCCGGAGACACTGTATATGCACACAATTTATCCAAGGTGGACAATATTGATGCTCCAAGGGGTAAGTCTTTCACACAGTGAAACAACACACCAAAATTAGAAACAAAAATGTTAATATGTTTTCTAACTCCCTATGCATTAGTGTTTGTTGCCTTTTTCTCTTTGTCTATCCCCTAAAAATCTGCAGAAAACCCTACTCTTCTGACAATAATCTTTCTGTTAGTTACCCTTTATATACTCACATAGAGTAACAATCCTTGAGCTCTTGTACTAAATCTATATAGATATATAAAATGATCCAAGGACTGAAGTCGGTTGGCATTTATAAGCAAAATATTCTCACTCTCCTCCCATACAGGATGGCTAACTCTTGGCTGCCTATTGGAAAATACTCCTGATGAGGGTGGACCTCAAACCATGTCTAAGACTCTACTAACAACTTAATAGCATGAACACGTGTATGCCAATGTTGCTTCATTTGCTGATAAGATATAACATTAAGATCCAGAAACATCTTGAAAACCACTGCTTTAGACTGGACAACTGTGTTTCTAAAAGCCCAAGACAAGGAAAACCGCTGTTTGAAAAGCACATGCACAGCTTACACAATTTGCTCATTTTGCAATTAATGTTCATTTCTGATCCTAAAATTCAGAAATCAAACTCTGATAATGAGGGACAGCAAACCTGAAGCTATACTACTGGTGTGGAGGGAAGGGGTTATGAAATATGAAGGTTAGAATGACTGTGGATACCTGTTATCTGCTAATTTTTCATCTTTATGTTTGTTTTTACTAATTTATCTGTTCTTGCAACCCTTTAAACAGGTGAAAAACTACCTGTGCCTTTGTGTTAGTCTAATGGACTAGAGCACCACACCATTTCTCCTTCCTCTGAGGCACAAGAAGTGATCCCTATAATGTCTGGGGGTTTTTTTAATAACTTTCTAAATTATTTATCAAGTTTTTTTGACAATTGGTTTAAGGTGTGAAAGGCTCTGTGGGATACAGCAAAAGCTTTAAAACACCCAGATCCCTAGAATCAACAGATTTTATACAAGATAGTTCTGTAGTGAGACAAATAGAGCAGACTTTGGAGAGGACCTCATAAGCTTGTTCGTACTGCTGATGGCATTGAACATCCCACAGCAGTCTCCTTAAGCTGGAGGACTGCACTTTGAGCAGTAGCCTCAGACTCCCTGGGACTGTGAGGCATGAAGTGTTATCAAGAACTTTTCTAAAAGAGTTTTTGATAGTAACAGTATGAACCTCGAGTGAGTTATTATTTCCATACTGACACAGATATAAAAGGTGTTCTACCAAAAAAAAGGAAAAAAAAAAAAGAATAAAACAAAGTATCTATATGTTCTGTTCACCTTATCTGATGCACTCCAAAACTTTTTTCTCTTCTTCTTTTTTTTAAGTGTTCTAATAACAGATTCTATTAAGATGTAAACTACAAAGCAGCTTTCTTTACTTCTCTCTTTAAAGATCTTGAATATTTCATTCCAAGATTCAGCAGCCTCTCAATTTTATGATACAGTACAACAGAAAAACTGAATCTCTTGTCTTGTGTTTGTCTAAAATTCAAATATATATATATATTATCCTAATTCTGACATTTCATTTCTACAGATAATTCATATTAAAAACCACGTTGCCTTTGCCTAAAAACAATGTGTTGAAATAATAGCTGCAGGGAATCAAATAATGATTTTTTTCTGAGTTGTTCATGTTTGTACTAGTGGGAAAGAACTCAAGAGGCACATGTCTTTATCTTGTTTATTTAAGAAAATCACTTCCTTATCCAACCTGCACTTTCTCTCCTGTGTTTTGGAATGCTGCCTCTGTGCTTTGCCATCCTCCAGGGTTAAAGTAGGTATGATATTTCAAATACTAAGCCAGCCCTCTTGTTGCTGCATGTAGGAACAACTTCAGTAATATCAAGAGAATGTCACTGGTTATTAATTTCACCCATTGATGAAGTATTATGTAAATTACTCATACTAGGGTGCAATTCTAGAGTAATTTTTAAAGGTTTAAGACTGAATTATGAAGAAAAAATGCCCAGGAAACTAGCAGTAAGACAGAAAACAAGGTAAAAATAAGCAGGAAATGAAATACAGGAAAAAAGAAGTTGTATACATATGAGAGAAATTGGATTGGGGAGGTGTGAACAGAAAACTGCAAACTGGAATTAATGATATCAAAATGAGTAAAGTGAAAAGGAAGACATAGGCAAAAGAGAGATGTGTGATAGATTTTGAAACACATCATTGATAGGTGAAACAGAAGACAATATTTTCCTGTGTCTTGTCAAAGCAGTTATGGCAGACATTCTATTCTAATTCTACTCAAGTGCATACCTTTGCCTGAACTATATTGGGAGCTAAGTTTTATATGCAGAACAATTCTACTAATCAATACACATTGGAGTGACATTTGTCTTTTTAAGTTGCCTAGTTCATCTGCTTCTGGTCCAAGTGCCAAAAAGACACTGTAGCTCAGAACAAGGAGGGGTCTACCTAAAAATTCTATAACATCGTGGTAAGTGTGAGAAGTAAAATAAAATACAAGTCTAATGTAGCCCTGCAGAAAGAAAAGGAAAAAGTTGTGATAACCTGCATACTATCAGTATGCTGAATGACATTTTCCAAGAAATTTCCTACACTTTCTGCAATTTTTAGTCAAGAAATAAGACATAATTGCCCTCAATCTTCTGTCTCAGTCCTTAAGACAAATAAATGGTGACTATCTAAAAATTTGTGACAGTGATGTCTTGTCAAATTTCATAAGTCTGGAAATACACTACAGAACAAAGTCTACTATGAAGTTTGCTTTAATACTTTGTGCACTTCTAGGAATGAAAGATAAAATAATTTCTACAAACCAAATCTCATCTTGAAATTGCATCACAACATATAAATACCAAGAGTACCCTTTCCCCAGAAATCTTCAGCAAAAAGAGAAGCAAGTTTTGCTGACACAACCAAAGACACTTGTTATGCTGCAGGTGTCTGCTTCTGGGCAGTCCAAATTTGTCTTGACTCCTTGGCTGTCTGGATCAGGGGCTACCAGCATGCCCTGTAGCTCCCTCCTCGTCCTCATGCACTGGATGCTGTTCCTTTTGAAATCCAGGTACAAGGAAGGGAATGTAGAGATTGACGGTGTGTGCTTGGATTTCATTCTGAGGTGGAGGTGGGCTGCACTTGAAAACATTACTATGTCCCAAGTTTTAGATAGACTAAATATCTGGTATCTGTAATTCTCAACAGCCCATGGCAAATCAAACCCAAAAATCTTCATTAGAAGATTTGAGCATTGGAACAGATCGCCCAGAGAGATTGTGGACTCTCTCTCATTAGGGATACTCAAGAACTGTCTGGATGCAATTCTGTTCAATGTCCCCTGCCTGAGTAGGAAGGTTGGACCAGATGACCTATTGTGGTCCCTTCCAGCCTTTCCCGTTCTGCGATTCTGTGATCAGAAGCATAAATAAATAGGTGTTATTCTAAAAGGGAAGTTGTCTTCAAACATAGTATGTAAGACTTAAATTTATAGAGTGGAACATTAGGGTCTGATTCTCATTGACATGAATGCTCTTGTGCTCTTTTTCACTAGTGTAAAAAGAGTCTTAAAGCAGGAGTTATCCCATGCTGAGTCTTCTCTTTTATCTGAAGAATACAAAAGGATGTCAGCCTAAGTAAGGTCTTATTTCACATTCAGAGTACCAGGTAATTAATAGGTTGTTCTTTGTGCCAGCAGGTGGTTACTGACATTGTGTCTTGCCCAGTTCCTGGAAAACAGATTCAGTTATGCCCGTGTCTGGGTCCATCATTCCTGATTACCACTGTCTTGCCTTGTGCAATTCTGATTTTGGAAAACTAAATGGAATAGTTGCACACTGCCTCACTCATAAGAAGACTTTGCCATTTCTACATCAGATTTGACCACCATATTTCTCTCCCACTTTCAGCTCAGTGTCATCAGCTACATAAGACTGAAGTTGTTTATTCTGGGAGTATACATTCAGGGCAGGGGCAAGGGGTGAACACAGCAGCCTCCCTCATGCTATACAACAATTTATAGGGTGTACACTGAGTCCTAAAGACTCCCTTGTCAGCCTTTCTTACTGATGGCAATCAAGATTTTTCTCAGTTTCGTATTTGACAGTGGAATCAGACAGTATCAACAGAGAGGGAGTGAATCTGCCCCCAGAAGCAATCTAAAGACCCTAGGCTACAGGACAGTCAAGCTTCATTCGCAGTGTAAGAAAGCTGTGCTGTTATATAGTCTATGTGCGTATTCCAGGCTGAGCCCAGAGTCCCATCACAGAAAGAAATGCAGAACTGCTTAAATACAAAGTTTTTAAGGGACCTACATGTTACCATAGCTGCTTTTCCTGACATCAAGCCTCTTATTTCTGTTTCAGCTAGGACATGTATTTCAGAAAGACATCTAATCTTTATTTAAACACTTATTGAGCATATAGGTAACATATTCTGTTGGTTAGTGATGATTCACTGTAAAAATACATTTCATTTTTAGTATCAATTGACCTACGCTCTGTGTTCAGGCTGTAGGTCTCTAATGTCTTTGATAGATTAAGCTTCCCTCCAGTTGGAAGTATCTGCATTTATGGACAATGATTAGGTTTGTTACTGTACCTTCATTTCATTCAGCTAAATTGACTGAGCTGGGTTAGTATCTCACTGTAAAGGCATTTTTCCCCCTTTAGAACTTCTGTCTTTTTTTGTAGCTTTTTTTAAAGCCATTTCCAATATATCAACTGTGCTTTAAAATGAGTTCATAAAACAGAAGAGGTTACTGGTCTCACTAATATCACAGAGAATCAAAAATAGCTCTGTACTTCCATTTTTTATTCCTCTTTCTATTAATCTAAGATTCACATTTTTTTCTTAGCCACTGCTTCACTCCATGGACCCAGTAAAATCTAGAGCTCTGTATCGATTTCTATCTCCTACAAGATGCTTTGTGTCAAAGTCCATGTTGGATATAAGCACATTTCACCATTGCAGAATACTTCAAAATCTTTAGCAGTCAACCTAAGTGCAGAACACTTTAAAATATGAACCTGTTTTATAGATGACTGTCTGCACATATACAAGGGAATATTTGCCATATGACTGCACCAGTAATTTTTTTAAATGATAAATAGTTTTAATGTATTCAAAGGTTCTGTAGGATATTGAGGGCATATATTTTGAAAGCACCACTAGATAACACTTCTCGTTTTCATTATGAAAATATTATCTGACTTCTTGGTATCATATTCAGCCGCATGAGTTGCACAGTGGTATTGAACACTCATTTAACTCATCTGTGGGTGATTTAATGAATCACATTTATATCAGAACAATGTTTCATTATAATATGATTAATGATCATTGTTGTGCTGTCACAAAGATAGAGACAGTTTTATAGTCCCAGTTTTGTGAAATTTAACAATTTTCCTTTTTCATTTTCTTTCTTACTGTATGATGCACACTTTTCCTATAGATGTTCAGTGGTCAGACAAGACATTTCTTTATTTCACAAAAAATTGTTTATCAGCACCCAGTTGCACCACCTGAAAATTATTTTAGTTTTCCTTTTTTAATTTGATGCTTCCTTGGCAAGGTCACTGGGTGCTCTGTGGTCAATACAACCCAATTATTTAGGTTATCAAGCTAGAATACTGTCTGCCCGAGTTCTTTGCACTAGGCAAAGCTCTGGATGGGTCAGATAGGACCTCTCCTTTGTGGACAAGCAGCAGTGACCACCTTCACCAGGTCAGTGCTAAGGAGTCAGCATCCCAGTAAGCTGCATCATGCAGGGATGCCTAATCTGGTTCTGAGTTAGTTAAAGAATTAGAGTTAATATTGGCATTGCACATGCAAGTCTGGAAGGTGCAATTTGCCAAACTGCTGCAGCGAGACTAACTCTGAACTAACTTGAAGATGGAGAAGGCACGACTATTTTGCTCTTCATTGTAGGCTTATCCCAATGACTTTTAATTTTTTTGATCTAAGTTGGATTCACTCTTAGGCAGGAGATGGAACTTTCTAGCTTTGGTGTCTGACAACTACAATGGAAGAGACAGGCAAATTCCGACATATTACACTGTCTTGACAAGATTCTAGAATTTACTTTAAATGTGGTCTTTCGTATATATTTATAGTACCTTTTTCCTCAGCCTGAGTCAATATTACTACTCCATTGTGAAAAACATAAACAAGAATATGTTTGCTTTTCCATCACGGACATCCCCCAATTGTGTAAAAAACCAATTCATTACAGTTCTCATTTTTCTGCTGATAGCTCTAGTACCAGGGGAAAAAAATTTTCTTTCATATCAATTCATGTTTTATTAGATTATTTCACTTGTCTCTTATTTTTAGGTTTCTTATTTTTTAAGTTTCTTTCACAAGGGACACTCTACAGTCTTCTCCCTACTCTTTTGTAGATTGATTTGTTTGTGTTCAGAAGCAAAGGCTTAAGTAGATTGTGCTTCTAGATAAAGAAACATAAGCAACACAAAGACAGTATTTTGACAGATTATCTAAAAGTCACTAAAGTTAGGGCAACAGAAAAGCATTTTGTTTCAGATTCTTAACCATGTGAGATAGAAATATATGCTTTAATGACTGTCATCACCAAGAACAGTAAAAATGTTTAGTTCAGGTTTTGTTTTCTTAGTATTCAGTGCAATTATAAGACATGGTGGTAATGTCAGCCAGAATGACAAGAAAGATCTAATTTTGTTTTTGCCACTATCTGGGTTGATATACAGGCTCCCAGTCACAAGGTGGGTGATTGTCATACAGCTCCACAGTCTCTTCAGCCACGGTTTGATGGCATCTGCCCTTCACATCATGCATTTGTATGCCCTTTTGCCACTTTCAAGGATAAAGCAGCACCATGGACTGTTGCAATGCATGTTTATCACAGGCACTCCACCTCTCTGAGGAGGAAAAGAATCTTAAAGGAAATACTTACCTTACATAAAATTCAGAAAAATCATTGTGTCTTACAATAAAACAGGACAGTGCTTTAAGCAAATACCATTTGTGATGCCAGATTTGAACTCAACCATCCCTTACTCCAGTTATGTTGAGAAAAGTAACCCTACAGAGAAAACAGGGAGGAAAACACGCAGAGAATTATTGAAATGGCACTGCATGACTGTGGAGTTAAAAATATTATATTCTTAGTGTATCACACTGCCAGGTAACATTACTATTGAATGATTTATCTTTCACAATAGTTGCAGTGGAAGAAACAAATCTGTAATTGTACTAATCGTGTATGAAGATATTTGAAAGATGGTAATTCATTGTGGGCTATTTTAGATTCCTGTAGTTGGAATTTACTTTGTCAAAGGTCCTTAAAGATGCTGGTGAGCTCACTTTTAGCTTTTGTACAATTCTAAGCAAATCAGAGAGTTTTGGACTGGATGACTGGATTTTGATGCCAAATCACCATTTTTTTCATATACGTGGCAACATTACAAAAGGTGATGAGGCTTTTCCAGGTCACAGGTGTGGCAGAATTTGTCTAATTCAAAGTCCATTTGCTAGAAATTATGAATGAAGAACAGATTCTACTGCACCAGCTTGACTTGCATCTTAACAGGATAATGAAATCTCTTTCCACGATAAACCTCCTCTGTGAGTAGCATGATTGTCTATATATTAATTTGAAAAATA
This sequence comes from Acropternis orthonyx, assembly GCA_035583155.1. NCBI lineage: Eukaryota > Metazoa > Chordata > Aves > Passeriformes > Rhinocryptidae > Acropternis > Acropternis orthonyx. Next base: position 90,331,358 of record JAWWEU010000111.1, read on the forward strand.
TTGCAAAGTGTATATGAGGTAGAGACATAGATATAGATAGATCAATGTATTTAACGTAACAATTTACATTACGGGTATGAAATTATTGTTTCTAGAGAAGTCAAATTAAAACTAAAATGTTCACTCCAGCTGTAGCAGAAAAATCTTATTTAACTTCAAAGACTCAAAACCAAAACTGTGCATTTGGGAAATACTGTGTTACTGATTCAGACTCAAAGTTCACCTTACGAGTGGCTCTTGTCCCTAGGAATAATCCTATAACAACCCAGTCATGTTTATAAAGCTTTACTGAAAAATGATAACATATCCATTACATTAAGGACTAAAATGTCATTCTTAGCTGAAAGGATTTAGAATTTGCTCAGTAACATCCCAAGCCCTTTCAGCTAACCAGTCAGCCAGATTTGGAAGTGATAGGCAACCTCTGGCTGCCTATTACAGCTGGTGATATGATCCATAACCTCCAATGGACATCTGCGGCTAAAGCTGTAGCTGTGATACACAACATGTGAGTTTTCTCAGTAAAACAGCCCCACAGCTCCTCAGATCTAATGCAGGTTTTCCAACCCTTACTCGCACAACTGGTAGTCTCTTTTGCATTCATCAATAATACCTTTTGCTGGCAGAGACTCCAGAGGACTATGGGGTTCTTCTCTGTTTGGTGGTGGTTGTTTTTCAAGGTTGCGAGTTCATTCAATCATGTTTTCTGTATTTGTGTCAAAAGAAGTGCGGTTAACACTTTTCATAAAAAATGCTGACAAGAATCATATGAAGTAAATGTAAAGTATCCAGACTGGCTTTGTGGAATCAATTCTAACGTTTACTACATTTTACAAAAAAAGGCAGAGCAAGTTGTAAGGAAACAGTGTAGCTTATTTGAGTGCTTTTTGTAGGATCTGGTGAAGACACCATTTGAATGAATCACAGGTGTTCTATTGCACAGAAAACTTCAGGCCAGATCTCTACAGAAAGGCAGAAGCAAACTAGATCTGGGGCTTTGTGTGGTGTACATGCCCCAGAATTGGCAGTGTTTTTCCCTCAGCCCACAGTTGAGTCAGGAGTGAAGAAGTGAAGCTCAGCCAGGGAATAACAGGAGAAAAGAAGATTCTGAGGTGTTTTTAATTTTGTCTTTTTCTCCCCCTTACTATACCAATCTAATCTAGTTGGCAGTAAGTTACTTTTTTTTCCAAGTTGGGTCTGTTCTGCCAATTAGAGTAAGGTAAGGGATCTCATTTCTATCTCCATCCACAAGAAAGCATTTTCTCCATCTCTTTTCCCTTCAGACTCTAATGGCAGAAATGCAGCATTTCTTTTAAGAGTTTAGACTGAACTAATCACTATTTTATCCATTTCCCCAGCTCTATTGTGAATGTTCCTTATTTTTTCCCTTGTTTTCAGTGTTACAGCTCCTGCACAGCCACTCAGTTTTTCTGGCACTTCCATCACTTAGATTTGTATAACTTCCTCTGTTTTCATCCAGATCCCATCACATCTTTTATGTTGTCCTTAGAACAAGAAGGAAGAAGAAATTTGAAGAAAACTTCATTGCCATATGTTTCTTAGGTGAGGGGTAGTCACTTCTGGAGGTATTTTCCAACCTTAATGATTAATATGATTCTATTTGGTTTATAAACTGTCTGGTTTATTCAGTGTAGATTGGGGGTTTTTTACTGGCTTCATGGGAGTGACAAGATACATCAATAATTTCCACTCAAACCTTTTGCAAAAGCCCTCTGGAAACTAAGGATAGGGCTATACATATCCAAGAGCCCAAGGAAATGAGAGATCATTGTGATAAAAGAATAAAAAGACAAATAAATGAGGCCAAAATCAAACTTCAGAACAGCACTTTAGAAGACTGACATTCATCACCCCTACACTTGCTGCCAAGTCTTAGTTCTTACTCGTTATCTGTTACTATCACTATGTATCTAAGTAATTAGTCCTTGACAGCCTGGCTGTACACTCACTGTCAGTATAGGGCACTGCTGAGGTTGGCAATGAAGGTCACAGCTCCCATGACCATAGTCTTCAAGGCTGGTGTGGCCAGGCTGGAATGATCTTCAGTGAAGGAGGCCAGTACTGAAGTGGGTGATCTTTTTCTTCTCCATTTTATCTCTTTCATTGTGAATGTTTTTCAGTTTTTCCCCAATGAAAGTGTGAGGATCTGAACTGCTTCCAACAAAGCTGATCATATGTTCCAGATAAGGACTTGTTTTAGTTTTCATCCCACTCATTCTGCAAGAGTACAGACTTCTTTCCTGGTTATCCTGATTACTCTACATTCTTTTTTTTTTATCTCCTGACTTGCAGACTGCTTGAACTTGTAATGATGTTTATTGTGCTCTACTGTTTAATGGAGACAGAAGTTCTCATTTACCTCCTTTTGGTTATGTGTCTTTTACATATTTGGGCCCAATTTACTTGTAGTAGCATTACTGTGCTATAAATGCTTATATTCTGTTTCCTGTTAGACTGCTTAACGTGTTTGCCCTGCTTTCAGCTGAGATAAGGTTAATTTTCTTCCCAGTAGCTGGTAAAGGGTTTTGCATAGGATTTAGGATGAGAATAACCTTGACAAAAGACTATTGTTCTTGATTGCTGCTGACCAGGGCTGACACTAGGTCAAAGACTTTTCAGTTTCTCGTGCCACCCTGCTAGTGAGGATGTTGAGAGTGCACAAGAAACTCTGAGGAGACATAGCTGGAATAGCTGACCCCAACTGACCCGAGGGATGTTCCATACCTTCTGGCATCATGCTGAGCAACAAAACTCAGGGGAGTTGACTGTGGGATGGGGGCCCACTGCTCAGGGCCATTGTAAGACTTGAGTCCCAAAGCCCAACTGCTCAACCAGGAGTTTTACTTTTAACAAATATTCAAAACTCCAAAAATTCACTCACCGAATTTTTGTAGAGCCTTTGGTTCTTTGATACCTTGACATCACTTCAAGTAAAAATGCTGCACATGTTGTTGCACGGTATAATTTTAATTTTAGGGAGGAAATAAAGATCTTGGCAAAAGTTTAAAAAGGGTAACATACAACCAAAACAAAGCAATCCACAAAGCACTGACCTAGCACATGCCAACCCACACAACTTAGCAGAATCCAATCCACTGGTTTTAAATTACCCAAAATATTAAGTAAGAAAAGAGATTAAGAGAGTAAAGAAAGAAAGAGACTAGGAGTGAAAAAAAAAAAAGGAAAAAGAAAAAAAGGAGTAAAGAAAGCTATTAAGATAAAAGAAATTAAGAGACAATACTAAGAGAAAAACATCTACTGCCAGAAAGCCCTATGGAAGTCTAGCTTCACATCACAGATGGATGTCCGAGGAGAGAGCAAGGAAGTAAAAGACCATCTGCTCATGTGTTTATGTGCTTTGGCCACCTGTGGCCACCCCTCCAGGCAGGACTTCTGGCTCACTGGTCACTTGATGCCTCCAGGCTGGAGTGAGGGGCGGTGTAACCAATCAGATCATGGGTTAGGAGTTCCAGAGGGCACATCTGGGTGGTCTCCAGGGCTGCCTTTTTGATTGACAGCTGCTCCAAGGCTGCCATGTGGACTCTGTGAGTCTGCAGGTTTGCCATTGAGTTACAGGGCTGCCATGTGGTGTCACACACACTTGAGCTGGTTCTGACCCAATAATAAAATAATACAGTGCCTCACAGACATTTGGGCATTGGTCAGAGTGGGTCTTGACCAATTGCATTGTGCATTACTTGTTTTACATTCTTATTTCCCCTCATTCCTTTTCTGTTCTATTAAACTGTCTATATCTTGATCTACAAGTTTTACCTTTTTTCCAATTATCTCCCATATCCCACTGGAGGGGAGTCGGTGTTTAGCTGTCTTCTGGGTTAAACCACAACAGGGTTCAAGATAGGTAATGTCAATTAAATCTTAATTAACAAGCTTCTACTTCTCTGTCTGTAACATCCCCCTTATTTGACCACAAGCTCTCTGTAGTCCTAGATATCTATCTTTTCCCCACCTAATTATTCGCTTAGTAATGGCTTACTGATATAAAAGTTTTCAGTTCTCACACATAATTTATGGCCAACTGACAGTTCTGAAGTCAATCTACATGACTATATATAGGGATAAGAAAAGAATAATCTGTGGGACCCAGTTCCTATGCCTTCTAAAATCATTACATTTTTGGGTCTAAAGAAATGAAAGGATGTATTTTACAAAATTGTGCTGAAATAGTAAAAGTAAACCTGAGAATAAATATTATTCATATATGTACAATATATGTATGATAAGAAAAATCTAGTCATTATGTATTTTTTTAAATTTAGCATTATATCAGTCTTACAAATTAGTATTATTTTGTTAATACTGAAGATTTGATCATCAGTAATTACATTAATAACATTACCATCAGTAAAAATAATAAGCTTTGATACTAACATGATTAAAGCAAAGTTCATGAATAAAAAATCTGGTAATGCAATAAACAGAGCTTCTGAAAAATGCTGATATTGCTTCATGTGCTTTATGATTTTACTTGCATATTTAAATTTTTCTCATGGGACAGAAGCAGAACAGAAATATGATGAGTTGCACTACAGTCTGAAAACTCAAGTACAAAGGGGTTTTACTTTGAACCAAAGTTCACTAATGCTTTGAGACCTTTGTGATGTCCTGCAGCATGGCTGCACATCCCAATTTTCTCCAAAAGATACATTTCATGATTAAGCTGTTTCCTGTAGCCATGAATTGGTCATGACTACATTTTTCTTTAATGCATGTTAATATCCTACTTCAGAATAACACAGCTAATTCTTCATGGCATCAAATTCTAGGCAACAAGACTAGTTAGCATTGTAGTTGAGTTTTGCAGGTAGTTATTTGATAATAATCGTTCTCCCATTTAGTGGTGTGTAATGTGATGTATGTTTCTTCCACACTCCTTCACTTTGCATCATAGAATGGAGAACAAAGAGCAGGACAAACAAAATGTGATGAGCGAAAAAGATAATCAGGGAGGAAGTCTACATAATTTTTAGCTTTGTCATGTTAAACATTCTGTTTTATAGAAACTCTTTTCCAGTAACACATGCCTTGGAAATAGCACATAACATAAGCAGACAAGGAAAAGGATTCCTCATCTCTCAAAAGCTAATGATAAAAAACCTCAACAATAATGAGGTAGCTATGGAAAGGTACCAAAAAACTTCTATAGCATGACTTCAAAGAAAGGCAATGCATTGTTAATAAAAATATATTTATAATTCAGTCAATTTAGCAGCAATCTGTACTGGGAAGAAGAATAGAATTCTCAATATATACTGAATTATAGGCTTTCAGAGTATGTGCATAACTCAGCAAGAAGCTGCATTGCTGTCAGAACTTCAGTAATAACAGAGCATAGTAAGAAATATCCTACAGAATATCCTGTGTTCATCATAAATATCTTAAGAGAAGAAGCAGAAAAACCTAGGAGAGCACAAAGCCCCAGTAGACTTGTTGGTTACCAGCTAGCTAACCTGCCTCTTGCTGTGGATCATAATTAGCTTGTCACATCATGCCCTGATTTTATATCATGACGGATCAGTTCTTAGTGATGCTCACCTCTGATTTAAGTTTCTCTGAACACATAATTTTTGGAAGAAAGCATGCCAATGCAGAAAAAATACACAGAATTTGGGAAGGGATATGAAAAAAAATATTTTCCTTGAACTTCTCCTTGCATTTAGTGCAAGATACAGGGGGATTATTTTCCATTTTCTTTTGACACTTTATACCAGATCTGAAAATTCATGAATGCTGAGATGAAGCAAGACAGAGCTGAATATTTCACAGATTTTTCTGAACTGGAGAGGACCCACAAGGATCATCGACTCCAACTCTAATGAATAGGCCCATGCAGGGGTCAAACCAACAACCTTGACATTATTAGCACCATGCTCTAACCAACTGAGCTAATCTCAGTTCTTTTAAAATGTAGCTGTTAGGCATCATCATGTATCTTCTATAAAATAACATGTAGAAGAAGGATACCTACCCAAGGAGACATCCATTCTGTCCTTTCTTCATTTTAAGGGCAATCAAGCTCTTCACATCTCTCAAGAACAAGCCCTAAATATTAGATTGGTTAATTTTCATCTTTCCTGTTCAGGTTATACCACTGCAAAGTAGACAACAATAGATTCATGAGTCAAAGGCCTGAGAAAGGCCAAGTGAGAAGAATATCATCTCTGCCCCTCTTATGGAGACAACCAGTCTGGAGAGGGAGATCCTGAATTCCTATATTTGCTCCAGGAATTGATCCTCATTGCATATGATTCAGTGTTTCATATACAGAACTATTGAGTGAAAATGACTAGAAGAGTTTGTCATCTTTCTCACATGGGTGCCATAACATTAGCATGCTTTGCTGCAAATTTAAGTCACGTCGGCAGGAGCAGGACAGAGCACATCAATGCCACTCTTTGCTGTGTTTTTCAAAAGACTTGTTGGTGCAACATCCTGGAATGTTTTGATGTTTGCTATGCATATAATGGGCACCTTTTTTGCATTATGGAAGTATTGATTTCCTGGTTTTAAAAATCAAGTCTAGGCAAAAAGCACATTATTAGGATATTTGTATGGGGCAGTAATTCAGTACTACTACAGATATCAGTAGTTTCAGGTCAAGAAAGGCACTTGTCCAGCTTAAGCATTAGATAGAAACTGAACAGGATTTTCAGGATGACATGTTTTCTTTTCTTGGTCTAGACCATTCTTATATTACAATCAGACATATAGAACACATTTTATTTTGTAACTATCCCCTCCTAAAATCTCTTTTGGTCCTCATTCAGCCACAGTAGTAGAATAGAGTTGTGCTGCTTCAAAGGTAAACTGGCAGGAGAAATGAACCCAACTCAAGAGAGATTAAAAGTCAGAGTTACAATTTACTTTAAAAGTTTACAATAAATACAATCATACAGAGGAAAAAACTGGTTTTAACACACAAAACCAGATATATAACCCAGTACCCTGGGTCACAAAAAGAATGATGTTTGTTAGCCCCTGTGCTGAGCACCACATGGTCCCCCTGAGTATAAAGTAAAAGGAAAGAAAAACCTGTTGGTGACGATGATGGTCACAGCCTTGTCAAGAGTGGCAGATGCAGTCCTCTTGAGGTTCTGGTCCTCCTCTGGATCCCATAAGTGTTATCAGAAGTCCCAAATCCCAAAGGTTATATATGTTCAGGTTCAGGTGGGAGAGTCCAGTACCTCCCCCAGGGCAGGGAGTTTCACAATGAGTAATTTAACTCTGTGAGTATGGGATACTTTTGAAATCTTTGATGGCCTATCAGCAGGCATGACTCCTCAGGCTGGGTGTGAAGGTGCTAATGCCTGCCTAGAGGGGAGTTATCACAGCTGAGTCATTGGTGTGAAGACAGAAATACTCCCCTGTCCCGCAGGGTTCTTTAACACCCAGTTTATAGCCTGAGATGTCAGGTGGGCCCTGGGCAGCTGCTGTAAATGATCCATTATTAATAGTCCATCAGAAATGGCACAGAGGGTGTAGAACACACAGTTTTGGTTACATCTACATGGTAATAACCTGGTTCCAGCCCCTGTAACCCGGACAATAGTACCTAAGACCTTCTGTGTGAGATTTATCAGCTTTTTATTCATCCACATGCAGGACAGGACACAGAGAGCAATGTGTTCGGTGAGGGTTTTGCAAGAGTAGTGCAGTCACTTGTAACACATTTGGACAGGAAATAGCATGATAATCTGAGGACCTCTCATTGTTCATGACCTTTCAATGGATCAAACTTGATTAACATTTGCCAACCACAAATGATAAATCAGTGAATCAGCCAAATCTTAGGACACATAGCAGAGCTTTCCTGCCTGGGTTCTGCTTAGTTTCAGGAGGTCCACATATAGTTGCAGCCACCCCTTTGCATAAGCAGATCACTAGAATGACACTGTAATAAAATAATGTTGTTATACTTCATACTCTCATGTATTTTATGCTCTGAGTCTTTTGGCCAAGTCACCAACTAGGAACTAACAGCAGTTCCATCTCCATTGAATTCTATGCCCCCTTTTTTTTTTTTTTTTTTTTGTGTGTGTGTGTGTGTGTCTGTGTGGATAAATATAAGCCTGTCCATAATATTACACACTGATAAAGTCATGTGTGTGATCATGATGACTTACATAGTTCTCTCAGATTCATATTGATACTTTGTAGAGCCAGAAAGATTTATGGCTTATTACACTTCACTCTTATGAGTTGAATTAGATCAAAACATCTTTTTCTAGCAAGGCAAATATTTTATCTGAAAGCAAGAGGTGGAGAGTTCACTACATATCTTGGTATGTCTTATGAGCAGCTTTGCACTCTCATTATTCAAAGCATGTTTCTTCATTTCACATGTTATTTTTTCTGACTTCAGCTGCTAGAATTTTTTCTCATTATGCCTTTTCCTCACAGACTGCTAAGATTTCAGAACCTGGCTTTTTCTCTTTGTAAGGGACGTATGCCACATAATCTAGTCACCTCCTTCTCCACTTCTTCTCAGACCACACAAATCGAATTTTTAAAGTGTCATGCTTTAAGACTATTTCAAAATTTATAAAATATGACTGTTTCTCTTTTTTAATTACATCTTCTAGGGTTTAGCATCCTTTTAGTAATGGATGCTTTTGACGTATGTACTGCTCTGATACTACCTGTACTCATACGCAGTAGTAAAGTTGTTCTATTCTTTAACCCAAGTATTCTACTTTTATTTGAAATTATTGTAACTATGCTTTATTTTTCACAAAGTTTTATGCTGAGAGCACATGCTGAGTTATTTGGTCTCAGCCTATATATCCCATGAAGCGTTCTTCCTAGATGTGTTACAGAACATATGGCAATGTTAAAAACCACCTTAATCAGCTACTAAATGATCCGTATGACTCCATATGTATCAGGTCTTTTTCCAATATTACTTATTTTTTCCCTATTTTTTATGCCACTTGTTTATGTTTACCAGGAGTTTTTTGTACTTTTCATTATTTCAGATGATTGTTAAAAATATTGGGTAACAATAAGTCTTTTTTCAATCCAAATAGAACTTAAATACACACAGTCTCCCCTGAGTGCAAATCCCTGTTAACATGTTGTTTTTTCAGTAAGCCTTCCCAATAACCTTTTGATACTGTATGGTTCAGGTTTGTGACTGTTTTGTTTTTAGATCAGAACGCTACACAGTACTAAGCTGGACTGAAATACAAAGTGGAATAGTGCCAAATGATTTCAACAGCATAGATGGCTTGGCTGAGGTAGACCTATATTGCTGCAAATGAACAGAATGGCTTTCAATTTAACTGCAACGCAAAGGAAGAGCTAAGTGTGATGCTGGATAGAGATAGGTATTCCTATGCAGGCTTAACTGCTACTGTCTTATTCCATTAAAGCATGCAAGATAGACTTTCTCTGTGCCTGTCTATTATGAAAATAACATTCAGTAGAAAATGGTGAATGTACAGCTGGTAATAAACACAAGCTTCTGTGACTTCTTGCAGTTACAAGGCCTGTGCTGTGTTAGCATAGTATTAGTATTCCTTTGCCAAAATTATTTTGGAAAGCCAAGAGAGTCATTAAAAATAAAGGAATGCTGCAACATTTGTATCCAATTTACTAGCATTTTTGCAGAGCCAAGATGTAATGCATTATCAGTCCATGAATAAAATATATAGCAGAAAATAATTCTACACATTGATGACCGCTAAACCAACAATTCTTTAAACTTAATTTTATGTATTCCCTTTTCATTACTTTGGTAAGTTCTAGAACAGCTAGAAGGCCTTGTACTAAGAATCCAGGCTGCCAAACATAAAATACAAATAGTCAAGGTACATTTTATATTAAGAGAACTTCAGGTATGATATTTTTCTTTAAAATACGTAGATGAGTTTTCAATATATTCTAGACATTGCCTAGAACCCTGAAGAGTGAGTTAGCATACCGAGAACATTAAACTGAATAGAAAAATTAAACAGAGACCAACATCTCTGTTTAGCAGATAGACAAAGGAATATTATTACAACTATCCCAGAATACTCATTAAAACATTAGGAATAGCTAGCAGCACACTTACTAGTCCTACTCTTTAACTGTTTTCCCACAAAAGTAGCAAAGTATGTGGACCTGGAATTGCATCTCTCCACAGCAACACAGTGTACAATGGTGCAGCAATCACAGCACCTTGTTATCCTTGTGGATTAGGGAACTATTGCTTCTCTTTATAAAATGCAGCTCTGAAATCAACCCAAATATTTTAGTGGAAGCATTCAAATACCAGCACTCACAGTCATCAAATACTAAATTTTTACAGAATGTTTACTATAAATGTCTCTACAATTGTAATAAGACAAATAGCAGTTTTAAGAATTATACTATGTCCACAGATAGTGAAAAGAGCATATATGAGCTGTTTCAGAGTGGCCATTTTTAATGCCATATGGAAATAATGCAGAATTTAAGGACTATGTCTTTTCTCCATTTTGCATAACATTTAGGAGAGTATAACCATTCATTCAAAGCTATATACTTGTTTGTGCAAAGCAAACATGCTGAAAAAAATTTTAAAGCACTGAGCTTTGTGCCACAATATGGAAGGTATGTCATATAGAATATTTTGCCCCCTGTTTGTAGGAAATGATTATTGATTCTTCACGCAGTCTAAGCAGTTGAGAGAGTTGCACATTGAAGGTCATAAAGAAAAGTGTGCAGACATGATGGTAGATAATTAGACAGGCTGAAAGAACAAATATCCATGTACATATCCATCCAAAATTCAGCAGTGGAAATAAAACAAACCAAAATATGAAGCTTTATGATAGGAAGTGTTAAAGTCACAATTTTTGTCCTTATGTGCTAAAAAGTTTCTGATGTCTTGTGGTTACACACCACAGCCAGGTGTAGAATGGCATCAGATCAGTAATTTAATAAAGCAGTAAAAACTCAGAGTAGTTATGTTCTGACCATTACTCTCAATTACATCTCTAACTATCAATTTAAATGACAGCTACTAATGTGTCATTTAAAGCTAACAGCTTAGCCAGTGTTTCTCAATTATTCAGAGATTAATGTTCCCCAAAGGTGCTACTGATAAGGGGAAAAAAATTATCTTTGGGTACATTACCAGTACTATTGAAAGCATAATCATATTGGAGAACTCTGAGAACAAAAGCTTGGTGGTTTTTATTATGTCAGTAAGATGGTCAGTATTGATTATCTCATTGTACTTCTACACTTAAAGCAACTACAGAAAAAGGAGCTACACAAGATGAAAATAAACAAATATCTGTGTCAGTGTGTCAGGAGAAACATCCTTAAATCCCATTGTCTCCAGAAGGAAATGTGTACACAGAGATTTTGTATAAATTCAAGAGTCAAAATTATTATTTATTATTATTATTTTTATAAACCATATCTAATGATATGTATACATTCTACTAGTTCCTGGCAAATTACAGCTTACTTAGCATTGGTCAGAAAAAGAAAAGACAAGAGAACAATATTAATACACTTTTTAATAGTCTTCAATAGAGATGGATATATTTCCAGACTATGTATTTATGAAGTGGTTAACTTAAAACTGTAATAGCCTGTCATTTGTTATTGTTTTGGTTTGACTCTTGGCAAAATGCCAACCACTTCCCAATGTGACAGAGTTTCAGTTAAAAGAAGT
>JAWWEU010000111.1:90357693-90369117 GCA_035583155.1 Acropternis orthonyx
TGTACTCTGATTGCTGAAAGCTTTTAGCCGAACTTAGTAAAAGACCTTTTTTTGCCTTCACCCTGTCGTGGAAGTTTAGTTCCTTGGATTTACGGCAACAACAAGGAGAGCTTCATGAAACCTTCTCTTCTCCAGGCTGTACAACCCCAACTCTCTCAGCCTTTCTTCATAGGAGAGGTGTTCCAGCTCTCTGACCATTTGTGTCTCTCCTCTGCGCCCAGACAGGTCCCTGTCTGCTACTGGAGACCTCAGAGCTTGTCACAGTAGTCTGAGTGGGGTCTCATGAGAGTGAAGTAGAGGGGGAAAATTGCCTCCCTTGAGATGCTGGCCATGCTTCTCATTATGCGGCCCAGGATATGGTTGATACTTTGGGCTACAAGCACACACTGACAGCTCACATCCCGTTTTTCATCCACAGGCACCCCCAAGTCTTTCTTCACAGGGCTGCTCTAAATCTCTTATTCCCCAGCATGTATTGATACCAGGGGCTGCCTTGATGCAGATGCTACACCTTGCACTTGACCTTGTTAAACTTCTTGAGGTTCCCATGGGACCAGTTCTCAAGTTTGTCCTGGTCCCTCTGAAGGCATCCTGTTTTTCAGGTGTGTCAACTGCACCACTCAGCTTGGTGTCATTTACAAATTAGCTGAGGGTGCACTCGATCCCACTGTGTCATTGATGAAGATATTAAACAGAACTGGCCTCTGAGGGACACCACTCATCACTGAATTCAGGACAGGTCAGGCAGAAACTTGATTATTTATGATCATAATGAGAGAACATTCTGACTACAAAATGCTTCTCTGATCTCTTCCAAGTGAGTATGTAGTCATTCAGAAAAAAAAAAAAAAGAACTGAGGTAAAAAAATTAACTTCAGTGTTAACAAATCCATCCCTGAGACAGACTTCTTAAGCCCTTTGTTTACTGCCACAGTTCTAGGATGAAATCAAACAAAAATAATGTGACAATATAGAGAGATGGTTCTTGGTGGAGTCAATAGGATTGGTACACCCACTGTCATCCTAGAAATGATCACTGATTGTAAGCTTTTAGTCAAAAAGAGTGATTATTTTTTTTTAGTTATGATGAACTTAGAAATACCTTTTAAATCTTGAATATTAATAATTTTACCACCGCACTGTCCTTGATGATAGTTATCTTTTAATAAGGAGATGAGAAGGAAAAAGAAAAATAATTAAGTCCTCTCATCATCTATTCCCTAAACCCAAGACATCTATACAGGAATAAGCAATAGATATTTGATTTGCAAGTCCAATGAAAAGTATTTTTTTAGAGACCAGGTTTAGAATTTGAGGATTGCAGTGAAATGTAACCCAGTAGAGGCAGGGCACCTTGTCCTAGACCTGAATATAGCCCTTACCACAAACTTAATCTGATTTCCTCTTCACTCTGCAGATTTACTTAGTCATGTTTTCCATATGTATTATGCTTTGTCTTTGTTGCTCTTCTCTCTTGTCTTTTCACAACAAGTACCAAATAATTCATTGGTAACACTCCCTCACGTGGATTAGCCTCTTTGTGTTTAATTGATTTTCCGACTTTCTAAAAGGATGTCTTTCAAGATTTCTGTCTCTTTTTTTGTCTTGCCTGAATCCCTTCTAACCTTTCTGAGTAAAATAAAAACTTTTCTGAACTTCTGAATTTTCTTGTGCTCAAACATCACTTCAAATGTCAACTTTTACTGCTGTCTTTGTGAACTTATTGCATTTTTCTTTCCTAGGCAGCATCCACATATGAAGCATTATGTTACATAATTTTGTTGTATCATCTCACAGTAGCTAGTGAAATTCACTTTTTTTTCACAAGCAAAACTCATTCAGCATTTCCAGTAAGAGAAAGATTACATTGTTCTGTATCACTTGTTTATGCAAATGAAGAGCCCCAAATTCTCAAAAAAAACCCTGTTATTTGTCAGGATGACCTAGTAGAAGGTAATATTATCTAAGGTTTTGTACAATATTTCTTTCCAGAGTGATGGTTCTTGCATTCTTAATATTCCATATAAAATAAAGTAAGGAAATAAGTGAAGTTATTGTTTTGGTTTTTTTGAGTTTTGGGCATCATATTCTGCTTCTTCGTGCATGCTGAATAAATCAACTCAGGTAGAAAACTCCCACTCCATATTTTATGTGTGTAATGCTCAGGTATTGTTTTATAGATCATGTTCTTTTATATCATAAATATATATACATGCATAGTGAAGACTGTTTTTAACTATCAGCACAGTAAAAGTGCTTCAGCACTTGCCCCTACAACAACATTATGAGAAGTTAAAAGGTTTATTTATTGCTAGCAATTTTAGCAATTGTTATTGCATGAATGCCCTTAAGATCCTGATGTCCATGTTACTTGTTACAAGGGATTTGTCTTATATATTTTTCTATTACACCAGTACCAGTTGAGTAAACAAGATAAAATCTAAAATTCATTAGAAAGTGACAAAAGAATCTGTCAGTGTAATTTAAGCACCTTTTGTGAACACAGCAGAAAAATAATCTTCCTTCTCGTAATGGTCCACTGAGAGCAAAATAGATCTGTGACTTAATGTGGGAGAAATGAATTCTCAAGTTGCAAAATTCAATTCCTGATAGCAAATATTGAAAAATCAGTGTTACATATCAACCTCAAATTGCCTAACAAAATACAAAACAAGCAATCACATGTCAAGCAAGACTGAACCGGTAAATATGAGATAGTAATTTTGTCCATAAGAAGTGGATGTACTTTTAAAAAAAACAGTAACATACCATTCTAAACCAGAACTCTTTTGTCTTTATTTTTTTACTTGTTTGATCTTTTTTTCAAGGCTTTCTTTGTAGTTAAAAATGATAGAATTGTTAGGAGATCTGGCACAAAGAACATATGTCTTTCCCCCTTTCCTCCACTGTTTACAGGCATTACCTTTCAAGATCACTGAAAGTTGCCAAAAACACTTTCTGTCAAAAAGTGTGATCTAATTCTTTTTCCTTGCAATAGGACTGTGCTTAACATTCCTGCAAATCAGGTTTACTATTCTGCTTCACTGCTTAATGTGGCCTCAGATTAATCTACAAAGTGTCAATAAATCATAAACTCTTTTATTCATGCTCAAAGTGCATTCAATCAATTTTACCCACTACTGAGCTCCTGGTATTATCAAATGTCTGATCTATCTTTTTGCATTTACTAAATAATTTAAGAATATGATATTGGCTGATTATACATTACTTTGAACCACATGAAATTTATAGTTATATTAAAATTTCTCGAGCTGACAGAAACTTGTTCATTTGTTGTTCAGAAAATATGAATAGCATGATTCTTAGCAGAGCACAAAAGGTAGCTTTTACATAAAAAAAGCTCTACCTGTACAAAAAGCCTTTGCTAACATGTTTCTGTGCTATACTAAGGCTCTAATCTACATGTAATTTTCCTACTCTAGGATTTCAGACAAACCTGTAGTATTCAGACAGAAGAGGCAGAAAAGCCTTATCTAGCCTTGTTTTTATTCTTTCAATAAATAGATGACAGAGTAATAAGAAAGATGCATAATGGACAGATAGAAAAGATAACAGGCATGAAATTTGGCTGAGGTGCATTGACATAGTTCAAAGGAAGAGGATAGCCCTACCCTTACTGAGGAGTCTATCTATTCTGTATATATTTCCATGCAACCTTTTGTATTGGTCGTACAAGAGGTAAAATGTGATTTTCAATTTTTTCTTGTACTACTAAGAACACAACTGTTCAGCGGCATTGATGGGGATATTTTTATTACTGTGCACATATAAGAGAAAAAGAGGTTGATAAAATGGATATGTCACTTATGGTGAAAGGTGCTGAAGATTGTTCTTGCAGGACTTCTTAACATCGGATAGTATTTTCTACAAACTGTAGATTGATGACTAGTATAGCTAACTGAAAAAGTACTACCATAGTTCAGTGTGAACAGAGTAAAGGTCATCATCATGAAAATCTGGGTATTATCTTACCTCTTACTTCAATTGTTTGCTTTAAAGAATTAAATTATGTCTGACCTTGTCCTCCAGAAAAATAGGTATAGGTACTTACCCTTAGACCATGAATCTTGATGGAAAAAATTACTCTAAAGACATGCTAGAGGGGAGAAGAGCACTCTGTGTTTATTGCTTCCTATTTGCTGAATTTGGTAGCTCCAAGTTTCTTATTAAAGTTTTTTAGGGTGGTGCCCTAAAGAGCTGCTTTTTCTTACTGATCCTACAATTCTGTGATTATAACCAGGCACCCAGTGAATAGTTTGAAAATTAAGACTGTGCCCTGAGGCAGGGCAGCCCAGCATAAATCCTGACTTGAACATGCAAACTGAAGAGTTGTTGGCATAATGAGTTTGAAACGCTTTTTAAATTAGAAATTTGAAATTGAATTTTAAATTAGATTTATGGTGCCTATACAAACTTAATTCTGACTCCACACTCACATGTGTAGCCATTTGTGAGTCTATGCTACTTCTGAATGCACTGATAAGTTGAAAAAAGTTTAGTGGGAATGGCAGACCCAGCAGGCATAAAGAAGGGGCAGAGGAAGATAAATTAAAAATATTATAAAATCTTATTTGCCAGCTTCGGATCAAGAGATTTTGATAGACCCAGCAAGAAGGAAGAGATGTACATTTCCTTTGGAGTAAGGAAAATATAATCCACTTAAAACTCAGAAAAGTCAGAAAAAATGTTGATAAAAAATTGAGACAGACAAAACTCCTAGTAGAGATATGGGAAACACGTTGCTTATAGAAACAGATAGTGTTTTCCTTTCTTCAACACGGAATTAATAGCTGAATGGTTTAATGAGGTTTTATTTTACTAAGACTTCATTACATTTTCAGGACCTGCTACTACAGAACATTTATTAGCATATTATGAAGTGTTATAAATAATTGAAACTAAGCTGATGTTGTCAGGTCAATCAGTGTTTGCAATTCATTATTACTACATATTTTTTCCCCCACTCAACAGTCTGTAAAATTCAAGAGTTTTCATTAAGCGTGGAGCTCACTACACTAATGCAGACATGTCCTGACACTCCCTCACTGAGATGGCACTCCTGGCTTTGCCAGCCTGGGACAGGGACTGGTGGGTGCTAACTTGCAAGAAGGGCTCCCTCCTGGGTAAGCAGTTTCCCTGGAGCCTCTCCTCTGTACTCACTTCCACAGTGACAGAATAACTCAGCGAGAAGTCATCTGGTGCATCTTAATATTTGAGTGATGCAGTTCTGCTAGGCAAAATAGCATGCATTTTGGAAATCCTGAATGCTGGAAGAAAAATTGAAGGGATGCCTGAGACATGTCCCCTAGGAGAGGCTGCCCCTCAGTAAGTTTTGATGGCTGCAAGTGACACGAAAACGGTATGAGGACTGTGAAAACAACAAAAATGCTACTTAGATGTTCTCCCTTATTACACAGTCTCATCCCACACTGATTATTAGATGGCATAAGTTTTTTTGTGTTTTGATGTTCAGCATGCCATCTTTACTAGAAAGGCAGCAACTTGTGAATCATCCTGATTGATTCAGCCATTCCTTAATTTAGTTCAGAGAGTCAATCAATATTTTGTATAATGTGGTGTGTGTTTTGATAAGCAAAGAATTGCCTTCTGAATCACTTCTTAGGCACTGAATATAAAACCACCATACCATTTATTATTCCAGTTTGATAAGAAGCTGTGCTTGAATTGGTCATTGATTAAGCACAGTTTCTGTCTCAGATTACAATAGAAACTTGGTTGTTACTCCTTTCAAGCAGTAGCTGCAACAATCTAAACTGTTCTTTGACTCCTGTAAATTCCAGTATAATCTGGTATCCAAGACAAACACAACCATGCCTATATTTTCTAGTGTTTTTCATTAAGTCTATTTCTGTGTTGTGTATGCTGTGGTATTGCAGAAACACTTGCCAGGTAAAAGATCAATTTTCTCAAGTGTTACACCTGGAAAAGCAACCTGATATTTGTACTTATTGTATTGAAAATGTACTCTAAATGTATGGCATCCTGTTAAAGTGTTCCATAGGCATATATACCAAAATGTTTCCCATGCTTCAAAATGTATGTACAGTGTAAGTGTAAAAGATTGAAATCTCCTATAGACACCAGTGTATGTAAATTATTTGTGTTATTGTGATTATATGCAACTAGACTTTTGTTTTCAGATGCATTTACTGAAGTTTTTAATCAACATTATTAGAAATATATTAATTCTCATGAGAGTTTAGCTTCCTACAAATATTTATTTGCGAAAAAATGGAACATTACCTTTTGATTGATGTGTACCCTGACAAGGTCATTGATGCTGAAAGGTAGTTTGGAGTAATATGTTCCATTTTAGGTTAAGGTAGAAACATTTTCTTTATATGCTTTTATTAGTGAGGTGTTTACATGAAAACAAGTTTTATCTTTCCATTCTTGTAAACTCAACAGTTTCTGATACTTTATCCCAAATCATGATGTTCCTCTGGCATCAAAATTTTATTGCTGTGAAAACAATTATCAAAAAATAAGATTATAACCTCAGGTAAGAAATAATCAGGAGTAGATGAACTCTTCTGGCTATAAGATACCATTAGATGGGCACAGGAAATATTTGGAAAAAACAAGCTTTTATATGTTCTTAAGATGATAAATTTTAATTGAAGATCCATAGATCTGTTTGTCTTCCCCTGGAACAGATTATTATCTTCAGGTGCTGCACACATAGTATGTAAAAACCCCCAGAAGGAAGGTAGCTTGAGCAAAAACATTTTAAAAGAGATGGAGAGAGAAAATAATACTTTCTGCCAAAAAAACACACTGTATGAGGACATTTTCATACAATGTTCATCAAATACTGTTCTTACATGTACTTGACCTTCAGTACAGTTTTGTGTATCTACAAGCTAAATCAGACACCCAGAGGACAACTGCAGTGGCTAAGACTTTGGGTGAATTACTGACATTCACTGAAGAATCCTGGATCAATGTAAATTCTAAAGACACAGAAATACATTCCATTCTGCAAAGAATTCCATAATTTTGTTATATTGCTTATTACATGAGAGAAATTAAAATTTTTATTCCCTTCCTAAAGTGTTGAAATTTCACTACTCAAGAACTATTTATGTCTGTCTATGCAATCAGTCTCAGACACTCAAGATCCCAGAGCATTCTTAACTGCTTAAAGTGTTTGATTCTCTCAATGATATATTGGGAATCTTTCAAATTGCCAACTAGCTAATTAATTGTGACAGGACTAAAAATGATCCAATAATGAGTCCTGAAGAAGAGTTGGGAACAGAGGATTTACACTGAGGCTGGGAAGCATAGGATGGGAGAAAGGCGGTTTAGAGGGGATTTGTCTTTGTTTCTCACCATCCCACTCCACTTTAATATATTTAATTGGCAATAATTTAATTAATATTCTTGAAGTCAAGTCTATCTTTCATATTACATTAACTGGTAAGGGAGTCTTTCTAGCTTATTTTCTACCCCTATCCTCTTGAATAGGGGGAGTGTGAGAGCAGCTGGGTGCGTATTTGGAAGCCAGCCATAGTCAACCAACCACGTTCAAGTAATTGTCTGGAAAAACATAGATATTGCTGACACACCTTGGATGACGGCTATTACATGACTCCTCCATGGGTCTTCTCACGGACTAACGTACCTGTTTGGTTTTTCTCACCTCTGACTCATTTAGAGACTACAAGTGAGGTCCAACAATGACTGAAACCAGAGAGGAAAAGAAGGTCAGAGGGAGAACAGGCAAGTGCAAGAGAGGAAGAGATAAAGAAAGAGGGGAGCTGCCTGTGCCTCCCTTTGCTGTGCAGACTGGGGGTAGGATCCTCTTGCCTAAACCTCAACATCTGTTGTCATTCAAGGACATTTCATTTTTCCTACTGTTGCCTAAAACTGAGGAAAAAAAAACTTTCAAGACAATATTAGTATAGGTAAAGTAGACAGCAGTTCTTTAACGTATTTATAAAAATCCTAAGGCATCTTTATGCATTTGGCCTCTGACCAGTGCTCCAGAAAGGAATGTTTGCCTTCTTTCTGCCACCCTTCTTTGGCTATCCTGAACACCTTGTATCATCTCAAGCGGCCCTGAGCTGAGCACCCACATTTATTCAACCAAATCATTACCTTGCTCTTTATTGAAAATAATGGAAGTGTAGGCACCTAGCACAAATTTATTATCTTAACCTTCAACTCAACCCCACTCCTACATTTTTCTACATTAGTCTAAAACTAAATTCTGCTTTCATAAATCTACGTGTAGCTTTCTGGACAATGGCCAGTTTCAGTCTAGAAGCTGCTTAGCTGTATTACCAGGGCACTATATCTCCTGAATTCCACCTGGGGAAATGGATTGTTTGCCTACTGTTGCTCTCATCCTTTTCTTCCTTTTCTACTGCATGGCTATAGAAATTGCTGCAAATAGCGACCTTGGCTTAGGGTCAAGAAAGCACAGCAAATTAGATTCACACAACCAGACCTCTCAATATGTGAACAGAACAAAAGTGTGACTAGCTGTTCTTATCAGTATACATTTGTTGATTATCAAAATCAAAACAGAAATGTTTTGATTCTAACAGTGAGGTGCAATGGAACAAAATTCTGGGCCTTCTTTATTATGCTTTTGGAATTAAACAATCCTTCATTGCTCTCACTGTTTTCAGCAGACTGTCATTCGTGTTGAGACAATTTTGCCAACACCAGTAAGAACTAAGAAATGGAAACAATCTTTCAGAATATACACTGACATTGTGTTTTGGTAATTATAAAATTAGACTTTCAACAATCTATTTTTAACAAGATAGTCCAACAGAATATTATTCATTAATTTTAAAAAAATGCAGTAAAATGCTCCATTGCATAATAAGTTAGATGCTCTATATCTTTTGAAGAAAGAATGAGGAATATAACTGAAAGTATTATGTCTATGATTGACAGAAAAATTAATATGTTTCCAGAAAAATATAGCATGCAGATCTATGCAATGAAATATATGTGCAGAGCCATGATACAGAAGGTGTCTTTTTTCTTTCTTACTCAGCAGTTCAGCTTCTGGTTTGTATTAAAAGTTATGTCTGTCTACCTTTGCTGAGAAAAAAGAAAATTAAGAACTTTTTTCTCCCCTTGCTTTTTTATTGCCGGTGCCTCACATTTAGAAAGGATTTAGTTAAGCCCTATTTCTTCTAGTACCTGTATCATCAGTAGAATTGTACCTAAATTGTAATTTACGAGGCCATTCAGTTACACACCAGAAACAAGAGTGTAGCTTAGGACATGATGAAGCCAATAGCAGAAGAAAATGGTGCTCTCGAACTGCAGGAGAGGGTGTAATTTGTCTTCAGAATTTTTATGATGGAACTGTATCACAAGAAAGATTGAGATTGCAAAGCTTTTGTTATAGCTCACTGATTTTTCTAAGCTTGCTATTAATGGAAATAAGCATTTTGTGTGAATTTAAACTCACCACACCACTTCTGCAATAAGTCTTCTGAAGCTACCTATAACACTTCACACAAACATTTTTTTACTGTAATATCCTATCTAAGAGGGACACTCAACAAAACACAATTACTTGATATTATCTTCCATGTTCATTCACAAATTAGTTCAATATTGGAGTTATGTTTGCAGCCTCTTCATTTGCATGCCACTGCCCAGTCACTGGCTCTGCTAAGTCCATTTAGGGACAATAAATGGACTTGTCCAATATGTGTCAAATTATTCACGATTCCGGAACTTTCTTTATTCTTTATTATGTAGTTTAAGATGGAAGCTGTCATCTGCTGAGGCAATACTGCCACACAAGTTTGAATTAACTGCAAATGCAACAAAAGTACATTTATAAGTAATCTTAAAGTTCCATCACTTTCCTCAAGGTGCATGAAGAGTGTGGGAAGGCAGATGTAAAGGTTACGCCGGCAGCTGTAGGGTAGGACTGAAGAGCTCTGCTGTCCTGTATGGTGTAGGTGTCCTGAAGCAGCTGATGAGCTGGAACTTTGTTTTCTGAGGGTGTAAAGGATGTGGGTGTAGTTCAGAGCTTGTGCTCAGTCTCCTACTACTGCAGTTGCCCTTCTACCAGTGCTGTTAAAAACTAGAGTAGGCATGTGCATATAAACATACACATGCAGACATGTAGGAGCAAACAAAAGGCGTTTGGAGATTTACAGGATATAACTAATATAGTCTTATGATATAAATGTCTGTAAATAATAGCATTATTGTTCATTTCCCATCACAGTCCCCCTTTCCATCAGCTTGTTTCTCTTTGACTTACAGTTGCTGTTGTTATGACAATGTTGTGTGGAAAGCAATTAACCTGCAGACCGTTTACTACTTGTGAAGACAGCTGTAAAGGCACTAGCACACAATTTAACAGAAAAATATTTATGCCTGTTCTCCATTAATTTGTATTTTCCTTTAAAAAAGCCCAATCGACAAAATCTCTAAACTAATGTGAAAAACATTTAGGGATTGAACTGTGTTGCTGTTTGGAAATTCTAAATTTCACAATAGTACAATTCTCAATCCTAAACATGGTATTTGGTCTCAGTCCTTTAGGAACGACTGTGAACACACATGTATTCCTTCACACTGAAGTGACTACGAAGAGAGAAGGGTGGGGAAGAGAGGAATTGTTATTTGTTCCTCTTCTCTTTCACACTGATACTTTTCTATGCTGTAATTACAGATATACCTTCCATTTAAACACCAAGAGAGACATTTTAATTTGTTTGGCTTTACATATGAGTTGTGCATTTAAGTCTAAAATTAGAATGTGACCCTAATTGCCAATTCCAGATCTCTATTTTTATTCTTGGCTTATATTATCTTAGAATCCATCATACCAAATCTAATACCGGTGCAAAACTTAGGCCAGTGCATTCGTTCTGCTCTCATAACCATTGAGCCTTTGGTCTCGATCTTTTATGTTCAATTAAGTCTGTTATTAAATGTGACCTTCTAGATATATTGGGAGGCTCTTTTCCTGTTTTTAGTGACTGTATTCTGTTCTTTATTTACCAAAGAAATTGAATGGCCTTATTGTTATATTTTTGCTAGCAGACAAATCAGAATATTTCAACAACTCCTATAACCATTCCCAATCTTTAGCTAAATGCATGTTTTACCAAATACATCATTATTACTGTCTCAGCAGCTGTGTTGTCCTACAAAAAGAACAGAGCTCTTCCTTAAGCTTTCTAGCATTTTTTGTTTCCTATAATTTGCCTTAACTATAGGTACCATATTGTCTTTTTGATCTAACCATTAAATTAAAGCAAAATATTGTGTCACACCTAGAAGTCATCCACCTCTGAACTGTTATACTCTAATTAGAAAGATAGTTTAGAAGTTCATTCACTCATAACAAATAAAATAAAATAAAATAAAATAAAATAGAATAAAATA
>JAWWEU010000111.1:90369217-90386207 GCA_035583155.1 Acropternis orthonyx
AAAATAAAATAAAATAAAATAAAATAAAATAAAATAAAATAAAATAAAATAAAATAAAATAAAATAAAATAAAATAGCAAAACTATGAGTTGCAATCATGTTGCAAAACCAGAGACAGTTAGAAAATTATACTCTGCTTAACTACTTTACAGCAATGTTTAAATAAATATTTTGGATACATCAGTGCAGATATTATTCATATAAAACAAGTACAAGGAAAATCAGGTTGCATAACGTATGCATAACATAATTAAAGTTCATATAAAGGAATAGTAAAGTAGTGAGGAATAAAATTGAAAGAACTGAAAACAATATATTTCAATTAGAAAGACAGATAAAAGTCATAAGGAAAACTTTAAGAATATATTGGAACTAAGAATGACAAGGAAAGACGTAACAAAGAAAAAAGAAAATGATTCAAGGGAAAATATTTTTTTAATCTTCTTGAAAAAGTGAATTATGAACAGATTCACTAAGTTAATTTAAAACTTGAGTAGACATTTAAGTCAAAGTACAGAAAGAAGAGTTTAAAGAATATTGAGATAATATGGAGACAAGCAAGTTCAGAGAGCCTGATTATTGTTTCTGATAAACTAACCAAAGCAGTCTTTGAATGATCAAAGTTTATCTTTACAGTTTCTCTAAGATCAGATGACATATCCCTGGGCTTAAAAAAAAAAATAAAATCTAAAGGGGTAAAAAAAGACATCTTGAGGAATTCTGTACTTCAAGTGTCTTGAAGTATTCTTGCATGAATGAGAAAACATTTGAAGAAAACTAAATGTCAATGAAGTGACGGGAAAAAAAGAAAATGTAGGCTTTTCTGAATCATGATGATTGAGTCTAAATTCATTCTTTGACATGAAGAGAAGAGGAAATAGATGTTATGTAGAGAGAAACAGAAGAATTTGAATGATTTTGGCACTGTCCTATATGGCATCAGCGTGAAACTTACCAAAATTTTTATTGAAAACTTTGAAAACAAATTTTGCTAGGGATATCTCAGACCAGTGAATACTGTCTCGTTGCAGAAAATGGACTGGGTGATATCTGAGGGCTTGATGAGTCCTGCAGTTCTTGGTTTGTATCCTAGAGTAAGGCACTCTTCACTCTGCATTGTGTGAAAAAGGAATAATAGTCGAATTTTGGCAATAAGAATGTTTGATTTTGCTTAGTCATGTGAAGACCACATTGAGTGAGGCCACTTTTCCCCTCTATTTCTGATCTGTAGGTTCCTGGCTGCAATCTGAAGAGGTGACTATGATATATATATAGACATGCTCTCAAATAAACTTGGAATCTTCTCATCAGTTAGTCAAAGTGGAATTGAATTCAGTGCACATTAAATACTGAATTCAGGATATTGGGCAGTTTTGCAGGTACTGTTGAATACTGTGTTGCCAGGATCATTTTTCCCTCCAGTATCTAACACCTAACAGCTAATATAAACCTGATTTATCCACTACATTGAACATAAATGCAGCTGGCTTTAATAAAATTAGTTATAGTCATATATTTAGGTACACAGTGAACGTATCAAAAAAGAAAGGGGGGGGGAGGTGTGTGTGGAGGTGGGGGAAACCTGACAAGCACAACATTCACAAATATTCACAAATTACTCACAGTGATTATTTCTACACCTTTCTTTTCATGGAAGTGAGGGGTTTTTTGATGGACATTTTGTCTAAGTTTGCAAACACACGGAATTACCTTAGTTCTAAAATCAGACCTATAGGAAAAAAATATTCCCCATAAAAATACAAAGTTAGATGATACGGTGAAGTAATCAAAGTTGCAGGTGAGGAGAGAAGCAAGGGGAATAAAGCAGCAGACACTATAAAACTCTAAACTTTCAAATGTAAATCTTCTGAATGAAAATTGTTCCATTTACATTGTTTTGCTCCAATCACAGTAACAATTTATGTACAGTGCCTGAGCAAGCTGTTATTCATTTTTCTCTGATAAAGATACCAAGAACTTGATTTCTATAATGCAAAAGTTCAAAGACACATGACTTATCCTAGATGCTTTGGATCTTGAGCTTTGCATATCTGATAGTGTCCCAACATGAATTAATTCAGTTACTGATTAAGGAAGCAGTTATTGTAAAAATGTGTATTATTTTTAAGGAAAGAAAAGGTTTTGCCTATCTTTACAAGCATACTGAATTCAGTATTCAGCTTAATAAATTCCAAAATGTAAATAAAAATATACTATTTTATTGATCTTTATAGCTTCTAAAGTTTCAGAAGTGAAGGGTCTTCTTTATTACCTTTTATAATGTTTTTGTGGTCAACAGAAGAAAAATTGAGCTGATTTCCCTATGATTTAAAGGCTGTTTGCCTAGTTGTGTATACGACTCATTTTACAAGACTCTCATCACTCTCCACTTTGTGATAAAAAACTTTTTGTTCTGGAATATTACTGAGTCAAATTCAGACACCTTCTTCATATCCCTGAGTCAATCTAAACTGAGAAACAAATTTTATAGCTGATAACAACATGGATTTTGAATCAGACTTTTGTTTCTGTATGATTATGCAGGCAAAATAAGGCCTCATATGTGAGGCAGTAACAAAGCCCCTATCAAAATTCTGGCATTAGAACAGAATTGTTTTCTGGTTAAAATGGACCAGCTTTTCCTCCGTATCTCAAGAGCACACAGGGAAATAAAAACTCTCCTCCACTCCACAAATTATTACTTCATGTTTGTTTTCTTCTCTTTGTTTCAAGCAGATAACAGTAGCTGGGAAACAATTTATAGCATAATTCTCTCTTTTTAATTATTCAAGCAGTCTGAAGCTTCCAATTTTCCAGCCAAATTCCTAGTCTCTGCGTGAGGTAAATTTTGTTTGCAAACATACAGCAAGTAAAGTAAATCTTTGGCCCTTCTTAATTATCTTGAGAGCAATCTTTTGAAAAGACAATAGCCTGCATAGTAGAAGGCCAAAAATTGTAAAGTGTAATTTGTTGTAGGAAATGTAATTCAGGAGAACTTTGCACAAACTTTTTCAAGACATAATTGGTTTGAATTTGCCGAGTCATTATAAAGTGTGTGCTAGTTTTATTTTTCCTTTTTTTGCTTTTTTTGTTTGTTTGTTTTTTTGCTGTGCTTTGCTGTCATTTTCTTGCTTTTATGGAAACAAATGGGTTTGCCATTCTGCAGAGCTGGACTGATATTTAAGTATATGAGTGTTTTGTACATAAGTGCACAGTTAAATTATTGTGCATTAATTCTTCATGTAATGTTAGAGTTTGTAGTGTGGATGGTTTTTCCATCTTTTTTTCATGAGAACTTATTCAGATTCTGCCTATTCTCTTTGATCACCAACAAAATCTATCTTATTTTCTATTTATTGTAATATGGTAAATGCAGGAATTTCCTGTATATGAAGAGAGGGATTGATAGGGATTTCAGTAAAAGGAAAGGTTCTAGAGTAGGTTGACCTATTCACAAAATATATTATTTGGGTTTGCTAGATTAAGAGAAAAAGAGCTTAATTGATGCACTGTCAAGTCAGATCCTGTATAACATCTGAACAGATGAAGATGAGCCAAATCAGAAATATGTTTCTGAGGTTTCTAGTAGATAATGAATGGCTCAAAATACTTTCCTTAAAGCATAAAAAAGTCTCAAGAGAGGCATGAAATCAGCTCTCCTGAAGTCTGGACTGAACAAAGAGCTGGATTGCACATTCTGCTTGGTATCAGGCTCAACCATGTCAATAAAGTTATGGTATACTTTGAGTTGTAATATCCTCTGTCTTTCATTGTGTATTGCCAAGTACACTTGGTTTCTACAGTCTGAACCACTGTCTTTTAGGTAGGGTTGTAGCTCTGAAACTTCTGTGATCACCAGTAGTAAAGCTGTTACATATTTTACCTTTTCACTTTGTACCTTACTTTCTTGACTGCATGCTAAATCCTGAGCAAAATTTTTGCAAACTTAGGTTTTCAGGTTAATCAAACTTTTGTATTGCTATGCAATATATAGTAACTGCTTCCTATAGCTTCAAAATATGTAACAAAAAACATTTTTGAAGTTGAGGTGTGTTTCCAAACTGAAGTTTTCTTTTCTTAGAAATAAGTGACTACTATAACAGATTTTAATGGATTATTTGGATATATGTTCTAGCTTTTACAAACCATTGATAATTTTAATAAAAGTCTTCTTTTATTCAGATTTTTGAACTTCAGATATTGGAGCTGTCACTGCAAGTTACAGCATAGCAATAGCCAGCGTCAACTGTGCATTTTGCACATATATATGGCTGAGTAGGAATGTAGTGATATAAATGCCTTAAGAAGACAAACTGTTTAAACTGGCAAAACACATGGGGAATTAACTTCTGAAAATAAGATAGGAGAAGGCAGTGTCAAAAGTTGGAGGTACTAAGCTCTTAACCTGAATTTATATAACTCTTCCCTTGAGGGATGTGTTCATAATTATTAAAGAAATTTTTCTGAAATTCGTCCCATGAAAATCTTTTGTATGTCTCCTTTCTCCTTTCTCAGTTAACTTTTGTTCCTAAAACAAGTTATGTTCCCGAAAATTGAGTTCAGCTTGAGTTGAAAGGATCTGGTTTATCTCTAATTCTCAGAGGTCTCAAAGATTTCAGAATTAAGTGGACAGTTTATGAAATGACTGCAAAAGGCAAGTAGAATAAATTTTTAATGCTTGAATAACGTAAGGCCTTGACACTGACCCAACATTCTTTACTTGTTTTACATTTTTTTTGGCCTAATCTATTTCTCATATGATTTATTAATGGTGTTTACTACACAGGAGTTGTGCTAACGCAGCTTTATTGTTGCCCATGTCAGTGGAGTATTTCTACAAGGCACAGCATTGCTGATAAGTGTAGCTGCCCTCCCTCTGTACTGTGCCAAAACTCACAGTGTGTATCCTTGTCTTCAAAATATTTCAGGTAACCTAAGAAGCACACAGGAACGCTTTGATTGGTGACTACCCATTTATTGTGTAGCACACTGCACGTGTTTTATACTGTATCCTACCACGGGGAGTACTGATGCCTTAAAAGAGTTCACAGACTGCCAAACCATGGATCAAGAAGCTACTGAAAATCATGCAGATCTGTACGTCTACACCTACAGCTAGTCAGCAAGCTGAGTACACTAGGTTGGGAACACTGGGTAATTCTACACTGAAAGTTTAGGGTTGTCTCAAGTACCTATTCATGCCTAAAAATATTAATTTTATGCACTAATTTTGGTGCTCTAGAACTAAAAGTATTGAAGCCTGGGATTCCTGGCACTTCTCTTTATGTCATATAGATGGAAGGAGGACTGACTAGCTCTAACCCAGAGTTCTGCAGAAAATTTCCCATAAACCATTCTCAAATCACACCTCCTGTCCTGCAATAAAAGCTAAATACAACCAGAAGCAGCTTTTAATTTTTTTTCTTAATGGTTCTTACCACATAAACTGTGTCTGATTGCTTTTAATTTTGCCCTGAAATCATCCAAGGACTTCCAAACAAGTTAGAGAAGAGTCTTTAGAAATCTATTTAACTCAGGTTTTAGTTTGTGAATAACAATAACAATAACATAGTTTTACCCTAGGCTGATTCCAGTGATGTTTCACCTATGAAAAACGTTTAGTCTGCACCAAGGTACCAAATGTAGTACAAATTTGGCAACATCCTGTGAGCCAGGTAGAGATCAAAAGCAAAATTACTTGATGATGTAGGGGCTTGAGTTTTTTGTTTGGGATTTTTGGTTTTTTGTTTGTTTTTTGTTTGCTTTGTGGTTTTATCAGGGGTTTTTTTTTGTTTTGGGAGGTTTGTTGGGTTTTTTTTGTTTGATTTGGTTTTGATGGTTGGTTGGTTTTGATTTTGTGGTTTTGGGGGTTTTGTTTCATAGAATCTCAGAATCACAGAATATTCTGAACTGGAAGGGACCCACAAGGATCATCAAGTTCAACTCCTGGCCCAGAACAGGACCATCCAGGTCCCATCATGTGTCTGAGAGTATTTTTCAAAAGCTTCTTGAACTCCAGCAGGCTTGGTGTGGTGACCACTTCCCTGGGGAGCCTTTTCCAGAGCCCAACCATCCTCTTGGTGAAGAACCTTTTCCTGATACGCAACCTAAATTTCCACTGACTCAGTTCCTGCTGTTTTCTCAAGTCCTGTCACTGGTCACCACAGAGAAGAGACCAGGGCCTGCCCCTCTGCTTCCCCTCACAAGGAAGTTGTAACTGCAATGAGGTCTCTCCTCACTCTCCTCTTCTCCAGGCTGAACAGACCAAGTGACCTCAGCCGCTCCCCATATGACTTCCCTTCAAGGCCCTTCACCATCTTCATTACCTTCCTTTGGACACTCTCTAAGAGCTCAATGTGTTTCTTACACTGTGGTGCCCAAAACTGCACACAATATCCAAGGTGAGGCCACCCCAGTACAGAGCAGAGCAGGACAATCTCCCACCTTGAACAGCTGGTGATGCTTTGGCTGATGCCTCCCAGGACACAGCTGGGCCTCCTGACTGCTTTTTGTTTGGGTTTGGCTTTTTTTCAGTGAAGTCCTAAGATTATCTTTCTCAGGGTTATCAAAATATAGTCACACTAACTTGAAAAGCTAACTTCAAATGTATGTAAAAGACATGTTTTTCTTATAAAGTGTGGGAGAAAAGGGGTAGCAAGACCACAGCCTTCTTTTGAGATCCTGGTATGAACACACCAAACCATGAATATTGATATGTGACCTGCACTGCAGTGGGACAGTGATCTGGGAAACGTGGCTGCACTGAAGAAAAAAGCAATTAAATAATTCTGTAGGCAGATGGTTATATGATTGTGTCACAGTTTCTGTCCCGGCTCCCAAAATATGGTATAGTCATTGACTAACAAACTAGTGAGAATAAAAGCAACAATGTACCATTGAAAACCTCTGAAAATTTGTCATTGCAAAACTAAAGCCCTTAGAAAACCGATATAAGCTGGGCAAGGGTCTTGGGGATTATATTCTTGGGCTGATGTGCCTTCTTTTTTGAGCTGTCTAGGCTTGGTTTTTTGCGTGGCTTCTGTTTCCTTCCATCTCTTTGTCAGTGGTTATGAAAAGATTCTACTGAATTCAAGGTAACCACAGGGAGGAGCATTTTTTAAAGGATATATTATGTGACAGCTATTTTTTTCCCTTGGAATATATATTGGCCAAAATGCATGAATTTAGAAGACTGAGACTTCATTGCCAGTTTTTCACTTATTTCCTCCATAGTCAGTATATGAATGTGTTCTCACTGAGTCATTACCAAATTTCATTTATTTCTTGGCATACTCTCAGACAATCTCCTCTTCCTCCTTCCTACCCAGCCACCTTTGACTGCAGTCAGCCAGGTGGTTCACTAAGTGACTTAATAACTTATAAATTCAGCTTGCATTACAGTTTCTGCTGAACACATTCTCTCACTAACAACAGTTTTCCCAGCTAGAGTAATAAATGGGGTTACCTCAGGGTTTAAACAAATGTGAAGTGTGTCCTTAATGCAACCAATTTAATCAAACACATCACTGACTTCTTCTAGTATATTATTTCCATTTAGCTCACATGAGACCTCCATTATACATTTGATCAATTTTAATTCCTCAGAAAATTTAATCCCTGGCACAGGCTAAGCCTCCACAATCACAATAAGAAAATAGAATAATTCCTGACAATTCCATACAGAGAAGGGTGGACCTTTTACGTGAATTCTTTGTCCCTACATTTACTGTGGCATACTTAGCATTTTTAAACTTTTTTGTACTTCCAATGAAAAGCCAAATTTGGATAGTGTCATTACTCGGTATATAAAGCACATGTCTACAGAAACTTGCAGCTGTAATAATCCAAATTTGTGACAATTTTTCTGCATATTGAATACTTCAGTTACATCTATTATTCAAATAGTCGAATACATTTCTGGCAGTACAAAGGATTCCATGGTGCACTTAACTGACAGATCCACCACTTGCTTTCAAATTATCTGACATCATTTACAACTGAAGATATAAATTCCTACTGAAATTCATTTATGAAGACGTAACACAGACATAAAACATTCTTGCAACTGGGTATAAATTTTGCAACTAAACCAACAGAAAATAGACAATTTTAAGTTCATAAGTGGTTGGGTTTTTTGAAGTGTGATGTTTCTGCGTAATTGGTTAATCAAGGGGTCAGAGAATCACATGGGCCACACAGTGACTGATTTATTCAAAATCTAGTAATAAATGAGGCCAAATGTGAAAAATAAAAATCAGTTAGGAAAATCTGTTTGCATTTCCAGATAGGTCCAAGATCGTTGGATTGTTCCTACTCAGTGACAGATATTTCATTCTTGGATAGTGTGAACCTTCTGAAAATTAAAAAATATGTATGTCTCTACAGACATTGACATAGTGTTTAGCTGATTGACTGTTTTAGTTTGTTTTTAAATTTAACACATATCTTTAAATGTTTTGGGGAATTTGATTTTGGCTTTCTGTCTATTTCTTGTGTTGTGGAAAATATGGCTTCAAATCTATGTGTTGGCTTCCTGGTTGCTGTCCACTGGTTACATAGTCACTTTTCATCTCTTTTCATCTAGTGTTCTGAAGGTCAAAGAATTCCATCACATCCTGACTGCTCAGACTGCCATATCCTGCCCAAACCTACCTTTGTTGTAATTTCTGTATACATCATAGCTTAGAAAACCATATATATATATATATATCATATGAATTATGTATCAAGTGAGGAAATAGGGTCAATTTTAGAGGAAATTCTTCATCTCTGTATATCTCTTACATAATTTGTTCCACATAAATGATGTAAACTTTGAAATCCAAAACCCTAATGGTAGCATTTTACATGACAAACTAACTAACTTATACTTTTAAAAATTAGACAAACTGAGCAGTATAGGCTAGATAAGTGTAAAGGGAGGTAGATCAACAGCTGGCTGAACTGGCAAGCTTAAAGAGTCTTTATCAGTGACACAGAGTCCAGCTGGAGGTGAATCACTAGTGCAGTTACTCCAGGAGTTGATACTGGGACCAATACTGCTTTAAC
Organism: Acropternis orthonyx; assembly: GCA_035583155.1. NCBI lineage: Eukaryota > Metazoa > Chordata > Aves > Passeriformes > Rhinocryptidae > Acropternis > Acropternis orthonyx. The sequence goes on from JAWWEU010000111.1 coordinate 90,378,266, forward strand.
ACCTTGCTTGATGACCTAGGTGATGGGAAAAGTCCTCCATCACCAGTTTTGTAGCTGGCATAAAACTAGGACAAATGTTTGTTATACTAGATGGATGTGCACCATTCAGAGAGACCTTGACTCACCATGAAGTGATTAAAGTACTCAATCATCTGCCACAGGAAGAGGCAGATAAAACTGGATATGTTAATCCTGAAGAAAAAAGACTTAAAAAGGATCTTATGAAAATTTCTAAATATCTGACAGGAATCTATAAAGAAGACAGAGCCAGGTTCTTTTCAGTGGTGCCCAGAGGCAATAGGCAAATACTTTAACACAAGGCATGCCATCTGAATGACAGGAAACACTTTTTCACTGCGAGGATGACTGAGCAACGGCACGGGTTGCCCAGTGGAGCCTCCATCTCTGGAGATACTCAAAAAATAACACTACACAGCCCTGAGCAGACTGCTCAAGGTCTGTCTGCTAGAGCAGGGAGATTGGACTAGACAGACTCCAGAGTCTCCTTCCAACCTCAACCATTCTGTGATTTTGTGATAATAAATTTAAGAGAAACATAGTAAATGGATGGAGAAGCAGAAGGAAAAATATGGGAAAGGGATGAATTAGAAGAAAACAAATTACATGGCTGGCAATTTCAAATAAAGGCAGTTAAGCTTACTGATACCATGGATTCAGTATGGTTTTAGATCAAAAGAGTATATTCAAGTTGGCATTTTTTCTGATCTCCACTTTTAACCTTAGTTCTACTTTACTAAGGATTATTTTCCTGCCCACGAATTTATCTAAATGTTAAAAAGAGTACTTTGACAAAGCAATAAAATAAGTAGTCTGGTGAACATAAGAGACAGTTAAAGTGAGCATTATGGAGCATATTCCAATCCTGATTTTATTTGACTGCCACAGTCTATTATTTAATTTGATTTGGTGGAAATTGGTTAATCTAATGGAATCAGTTCCTGTGTAAAATGTTTCAAGACAATGTATCCAATACAGAATCAAGTGTTAATTCTAGACAAACACTTCTAAAACATTAGTTCTTTGATATTCAGGGCATATACTCTGAGAAAGTCATTGCATGTTTTAAGTATTTCAGTACGTATCTATGTGTTATTGCATTTTTAAGGCCCTGAACAATATCCCACAGGAAAACTTACTATACTTATTTTATATGTAATTGAATACTTATTTCCTACAAAACTTTCAAACAAATTAAACAAATGTATGGTGTTAAATAAGGTCTGAAAGAAGTCCCTCCCTAAAAAATAATATTATTTTAGAATCATGGAATCAGTTAGGTTGAAAAGACCCCTAAGGTCATCAAGTCCATCATTAACCTAACAGTACCGAGTCCACCACTAAACCATGTCCCTAAATGGCACGTCTACACATCTTTTAAATACTTCCAGGCATGGTGACTCCAGCACTTACCTGAGTAGCCTGTTCCAATGTTTGACAACCTTTTCAGTGATGAATTTTTTCCCAATATCTGACCTAGACCTTACCTGAAAAAACTTGAGGCCATTTCCTCTTGTCTTGTCATTTGTTACCTAGGAGAAAAGACCAACTCCCACCTCAATAAAACTTAATTTCAGGAGACCGATAAGGTCTCCTCCAAGCCTCCTTTTCTCCACAGAAAATGACCCCAACTCCCTCAGCCACCCCTCAGCAGACTTGTGCTCCAGACCCTTCACCAACTTTGGTGCCCTTCTCTGGACACACTTCAGCACCCCAATGTCTTTCTTGTAGTGAGGGGCCCAGAACTGAACACAGTACTCAAGGTGTTGCCTTGCCGGTGCCAAGTACAGAGGAACAACCACTGTCCTGGTCCTGCTGGCCACGTTATTCCTTATACAAGTCAGAATGCTCCAAGTCAGTAGCACTGCATGGGAATGTTGTGATCCAAGTGCTGATGTATTTAGATAAACATTTTTACTGCCTTTTATGGCAGTAACCAGATTAAATTCTAGTTGGGCTTTGACTCTTCTAATTTTCTCCCTGCATAACCTCATGACATCCTTGTACTCCTCCTGAGTTGCCTTGCTTTTCTTTCAAAGCTCATTTTGACAGATTTCCAGAAAGATATCCTGCTGAGCATCACATCTTTGGTCTTCAGCAGTTCAACTCTTGGACCCTTCTTGAACTAAAATGTTTTGTCAGTACTACCAAATATACCAGAACTGAAACAACATTTTCAAAAATGAAGCTTCTCAGAGAACAAGTCTCTAAAATGCCAAAACAGTTTTGAAATAGAAGATGAGATGCTTAATGTAAACAAATAAAGAAAAGAATCAACCTCCAAAACAGGACAATATTTTGGAGAGAGAAAATGGACCACTGAAGAATGATGGGGTGCTCTTTCAGATGGCGAGCAAGAGGTAAGGGGTGAAGAGGGAGACTCAAAGGAAGATATATCAGGTAGCAGGGCAAGAAAATATGATAAAGTTTATATTGATTAGAAATACTGGATGAAATATCAAAAATGAGAGACAGAAATAATAAGCTCAGGAAGTTATCTTCTGAGCAAATCAAGAGCACTCTTCTGGTTTCAAAGATTTGCAATATGATAAATTACATATTCTGTAATATGCCATATGAGCTTTGAGATCATTAAACTCACATTTCACTGCTTTCTAACTAGAAATGTCCTTCTAAATGAATAAAAGTTATTCGTTTTCACACAGAAATATGAATAGTAACTTTGAGAAAAAAAACTATAGTATTGAGAGATACCAAGGATACACGGGGGCAGGGAAAGAGAATAATTTCAGGAAGAGAAGGAAAATATGTAAAGAGGAAGGTAGAAAGGTATGCTGTTACTTCTTGAAAGAAAATATCCAACCACAAATGATGAGTTGTCCCCAAAAATGATTTTTTTTCTCAATTTTTTTCAGTGACTGTTCATGGGGTCCCAAGTTAATCTTCTCAGTTATCTGATGGTCTTCAGATATACTAAATCTTCAAAAATAAATATTTCTGAAATATCTTTCTGCCAGTGTGAAGGAGAGAACACAAAGGAGAAGATGTAAAACTGCTGCAGGAAATGTGGGAAAAAAGGATTTATAGAGATGAGGGAGAAGGGGAATAAGGAATGCAGACTCCTTGAGGGGCAGAAAGCAGAAAATAGTAGAAAAGCAGGGTCAGTATTAATACTACTTATCTTTGACTTATGTGTCATTGTTTCTTTACTGTCTTATTTTAATTTTGTATTGTCCTGGAATTTAAACTATTGAAATTTGGGGGCAAAAAAAGGGGCAAAAATCTGCTCTGACATTACATCTGAAATCACCTGTATTTAAACAGATAAACTGTTTCTGTGTGGGACTTAGACAAACAGACATCCAGGATGTAAAAATAAGGGGTTTGTTAATCTATTATACTGAAAAATGTGAGACAGGTGGAACTGCAGCAGGAACTGAGCTTATCACACAAAATTGCCTGTCAAAGGGCAACTGTTTCATATTAAGTGAAATTGTTGTCTGCTTACAGTCTTTACTCTTTACTCAAAGAGAGTAAAAAGGAACGTGTATACCCCCATTACTTACAGGTCAACTGAATTCAGCTATTAGAGACACCCTGTGAAAAGTGAATAACAGCACTTAAGCCAAATGTGAAAAAGATGGCATTTTCACATTTCAGGTCTATAACCATTATACAAGGATGTCTTTGGAGACATTTCTAAACTTTTAAAGGAAAAAAAAAAAGCAAAAAACATAAAATCTCACCCCATGGCTACATGAAATCCAGACCATTTAGAACATCTCTCAGAAATTTACCAGCAATAGCTGCAAAGGCACATCTGTTTTGGTTCTATGCTGCCACATTCTGCTGCAGTTTTTGGCTCATTTTAGCCTAAATTTTAGTATTTTCTTGTTAAGTGATGCAGGAGAACCTATCCTGTCACAAAAGCTCCAATGGATTTGTGAGGTGGATCCACAGAGCAAATTTCCTGGATGTTCCCTAATGGATCTCTGGTTTCTTTCAGTAATTGCTTTACCTGTCAGTAACTGTATGATTAAATAGCTACCTGTCTGTGGTAGCTTAAACCTTTGAATCTGACAAGAGGTGGTTAGGGAAGTTAGCTTGGAAAACAGTTTAAAGGAAACCACACCAAATGCCACATCAGTCATCAGTGGTTCTCTGCCATCTTCATTAAAAGGACAGCAGGAAATCAGATACTCTAAGACTATCACAAAGTTATGCAGTTTATTTTTAGTAACCTCATCACATGTAATGGTCACTTGTTAAGACAAACTCCATCACTGCAAACATCCTCTCTTCATTCTTCCCCCAGCTTTATATACAGAGCATGATGTCCTATGTTATGGAATATCCCTTTGATCAGTTGAGGTCAGCTGTTCCAATTGTGTCTCCTCCCAGCCCCGCCCCCCCCGCATCCCTAACTTCCTCAGCAGTGTGGCAGTACACGAAGCAAAACAGGTTTTGGCTTTGTGTAAGTCCTGCTCAGCAATAACAAAGACATCTTTAGATTATCAGCCCTGTGTTCAGCACAAATCCAAACCCCAGACCCATACCAGCCATTGTGAAGAAAGTTAACTGTCCTCCAGCCAAAAGCAGCAAAGAAAAATAAATGCAAATCACACTGTCTTGGAAGAAAATTATATTGTAATTCAATTGACAATGTAAGTAGGAAGATAAATGTAGCTGAAAAAATTAACATGTCAAAGAATCTTTGGGTGTCAAAAGACAAACCATTCCTAAAAAGTTTAAACAGTATTATATTTGTATTTTTCAAGTAACCAAAGTCTTAAGAAAATAGCATTCTTCCTAAATAATTTAAGGAAGAAAGGAAAAGGGAAATTCCTGGGAAATCTTTTTGGAAAAATGTTTATGCTCATGGACATGCATTATCTCAGGTAAAACTGCAAAAAAAGGGGCCTGTGCTGGGGTTCAATTCTGAATGACAAGGCATTCAAGAAGTGGTACTGTTTTGGTCCTTGATTCTCATAACCAAGATATGAGTCAGGAAATGCCTAAGACAATACTGAAACTAAAATATACCTGATGTCAATCTCACTGAACTCTCGATATTCATCTTCTTGCTTTTATGGTTCTACTTTATAACTGACCTCTAAGTTTATCACAAAGAATTTACTCCTTTGCCTTGCTAGATTATGCTTATTCTCCTGGTGGACAAAATATGACAAGATCAGGTGTATTTAAATAATCTTTTCACTACAGACACAGATTAGCCTGAAAATTTCATGTGTATGCTCTTTTTCAAAGAACAGCACAAATTTTTTCAGTGCATGCATTCTTGCTTCCTCTCTTCTGCTTTTCATTTCCCCCAGTAACAAACCTGTTCAAGCTAGTATGAGCTGTGATTTTGAGCAGCCTTAGCCTATGTACACTTCAACACAGACAACAAACTGAAGCTGAAGTTGATGCATACTATCACAAAATCACACATTCAATTAGGTTGGAAACGACCTCTGAGATCATCAAGTCCAACCTATGACTGAACACCACTATGTCAACTAGACCACAGCATTAAGTGCCATGTGCAGTCCAGGTGTTTTGATCCCACCACTTCATTGGGTAGCCCATTCCAATACCTAATCATCCTTTCTCTGAAGAATTTGTTCCTAATGTCCAAACTAAACCTCCCCTGGTGCAGTTTAAGACTATTTCTTCTTGTCCTATCACTAGTTACCTGGGAGAAGAGACCAAACCCCACCTGCCTACAATCTCCTTTTAGGTAGTTGTAGGGAGTGATAAGGTCACCCCTGAGCCTCCTTTTCTCCAGACTAAACAACTCCAGCTCCCTCAGTAGCTCCTCATAAGAATTGTTCTCCAGACCCTTCATCTGCTTTGCTGTCCTTCTCTGGACCCGCTCCTGCACCTCAGTGTCTTTCCTGTAGTGAGGGGCCCAGAACTGGGCCCAGCACTCGAGATGCAGCCTGACCAGTGCTGAGTACAGGGGAAAAGACTGTGTTCTCCTATTGCTGTGTCCTAGAACAGTTCAACTTTTTCCACAATAACATATCAAACAGGAACTCACTACAGCTGCACTAAGATCTGCCTGAGTCTATTGTTTTATATGGTCTGGTATCATGATGATGTGACTAGAACTTCCTTGTGGCTCAGTTTTCATTTTCTTGTATGTTCTGGCATATAGTTCTTACCTCAAAGGGACAGGTTTGATAGTAACAGCTTAAGCTGTTTTCCAGCAACAGACATAGACATGACACCTTCAATATGGACTTTACAAAGTCCTTAAAAATTACCAGAATCCAGGTCTTCTAAGCTTTATCACTGCTTTTAGGACCAAAACCCAGAACTCTCCACTAGCAGGCACCAGGTCCTGCTGAGATGCATTTGCAAATGGATGATCATAATAGCCAAATCTATTTAAGCAGATGCTGCTGTATTAGAAATTTAGCAATTGTTGGGATTCTTTTATTATTATTTGTAAATTGAAGTTACAAAGTATTATAGTTCAAACAAGCTTTAAATTGAATTTCAGGCTATTGAGATGACATTGGAGAGTCTCAAATTTTTATTATCCTTGCTATAAAGCAAGGGAACATCTGCTAAAAAGAAACCCTCAATTATAGATTTCACCCACACAAAAGTAAACATTTTTAAAATGTCAATTACTAAGCAGTATGAGGAGGTATAGCACTCAGCAGTGACACAGCTCCACAGGAATTGTGTAAATAAAGATCTTTGTGAGTAGATGCAGGAACACTTTAAAATAAAGATAAAAGATCATTACAAAATGCAGATACCTTCAGAGACATACTATTATACAAAGTTCAAAACTAAGATGACTGGGAGTGTGTAATAGAATTCTATTTAAAACTACATTGCAAGTTCCACAATACTCAGTATTATCTTCTAACACTTGCAAATACCATAGTCTTCATTGAACATCCACCTGTTTTTATGTTGAAAATACTATCTTACATGCAGTTGTCAGTCCTAAACACCTCCATTGAAAATGTTATTCGGTATATCTTCTATTATATACTAAAATATACATTTTAGTACTTAACTTACAAGAACGCCTATAATATCTGATATGCCAGTAAAAACAGTAAAGTTTTACTTTATCCACAGTTAATATCACATAATGAAACAGCGTGAGGGAACGCTGAAAACTTAGCCTCTTAGTCCTCAGGTCTGCTTTGTATGTGTCTGCAGAGGATCCCACTACTCTAGAATGTGAATTAAAATGCCAAAGAATTCTCTGTTACTCTTGATACCAAGTTCTAAAATCTGGGATCCTTTTTTCTTACTTTTCTGTTTCATCTGGTTACACAGATCTGTGAAAAATCTAAGAGGATTCTCCTATCTTTTGAAGATCATCTTGCCATGTCTGGCTAACTTCATTAATGAACAGCTGACTGTCAGAACTGGAGGCCAAAAAATAAAAAGAAGGACATTTGAAAAATCAAACGGGAATTTTCACACTAGACGAGTAGTTTTTAATGTTGACACAGAAAACCAAAATCTAATAGTAGTAATAATGAAGGTTTTACAAGCTCCAGCTCCCTTTCCCTAATAACTTGTGTGCAAAATTTGGTGAGCTATACATTAAAAAGAGATGATTCTGATACCTTTAACACTGTTTATTCTAATATCTTGAAAATATCACTTGTGGAAGGGACTGCAGTTCTTGCAGTTAAGATTGCCTAATGCTTTGGGGGTGTAACACCTACCTTACACAGCTGAAGTGAGGAGTCTGGTCCACTAATGGGCATAATCAGGAATTTGCATCCTGCTTTGTGTTCTGGCTATACACAGAATCCAAGCTGTTAGATGAGATCCCTAGATACTATTGTTGCCGTAAGCCTTAATGTAGCTGTAGATTTTTATACAGTTTTATGGTTTTATAGTCCTTTGCATTTGAAAATAGCTTGTAACCCCTGTACCACATACTTAAGCAAGATCCTAACCTCTGTGTTACATTTAAGTA
>JAWWEU010000111.1:90393182-90432320 GCA_035583155.1 Acropternis orthonyx
TCACTTCTTTTAACTGAAACTCTGTCGCACTGGGAGGTGGTTGGCATTTTGCCAAGAGTCAAACCAAAACAATAACAATATGAGCTTGCTGTAGTGTCTATATAATCCCCATTTTGCTTATTCTGTGTGATGAATAATACAAATCTTTTTGCTGCTCAGTTTAATAAAACACTTCATATAACCTCTTCGGAAGAATGATCTGTTCTTTATCACAGGCCGAACTGTTTAACAGAACTAGCTTAATCATAAATACTGCCAGGTGTGTAGTTAGGGAATTGTCACCTTCCTCACATCATTGACTATTGTAATATTCATTCACACCACTGGAAAAAAATGAAGGTGCAGATACTCCCTTAAAATTTTCTCAGTGCAGTCCAAGCATATATATGTGCATATTCACATGAAAGATAAACCTCACCATGTTAAGAAAGAGTATTCTAGACTATATGGATATCATGAATCTATATAAACACAAATATAAAAATGTAAATATAAACCAAACATGAATATCTGCTAAATAAAACCTGTCTAAAGGTTTTATTTGTGGTTGTGGTGGGGTTTTTAACTTTTAGTGAGACAGATATGGGAAAGATATAGAGCTTATCTTTCAAAATAATGACTGATGAGCAATGTCAATAGTTTTTATATTACTTTCCTTGAAATGTTACTTTTTACACAGTTCTAACTAAAATTACAGTGTGACTTCATGTGATTTAAATAAGCAAAATCTTTAATTTAATTTTGTAGTGCAAAAAAAAAGGTAAACTTGAAGTAGTAATGCACTGCGAGGGCATGTAGGCAGATTCCTTCACAAAATGGTAGCATTTGAGTGGGAGATATTCTAATGATAGATTATTCAACAAGTGCTCAACAATTTTCAGTCACAAGTTTCTTTTAACAAAAGACTCATTTCGAAGGTACTTTATTCTGAATCAAAATGTTAGTTAAAGAGAGTCATTATTACAATTCATTTCAGGTAGGAAACCCAGTGAAACTCAGGTGATGTAAGTTTACATGTTTTGTTTGCAGATCCCATGCTGGAGCTGCATCACACCTGCAGCAAGGCCAGTAGAAATCTTTTGCCTGATTATTTAAGAATGGGAGATGGAAACAGTTACTGAAACCAGCATTACTAGGTTGCTCTGGGACGTGAATGGACTCCTCATCCAGCCCTGTCTGGACACCTATTAAGGATTAATCTGTGTGAGAGATTCCTGAAACCCACTTTTTTTCAGGTGTCTCAAGGAGGGGGACATGTTTCTTGGGCCTGTTGACCATTGTACAGTCTGTTAGGACAAAAAAAGGGTCTTGCCATTTGTGATGGAATAGCTTAGAAATTGGATCCAGTGAAGAAATGCATCACCTTTCATCACATGCTACTCAAAAAAAAACCCAAAACCAAACAGATCATGGATGAAATATGTAACTTTAATAATTTATTTTGTTTGCAAATATCCAATATATGAAGATTGAATTACAGTGAAATGTAGTTACAGTATTTTTTCTATACCACAATAAGATATGGTTGTTTATATTAGTTTATGTTCAACTTCCCCCAATTTATTTTTAATTTCAGAAGAAATTCTCCATAATTGTATCCAGGAAGGAACAACCTGGTTCCTGTTTCTAACATTGAAGGAATTGGGTTTTTCTTGTAAACTATTATATTCATATTTTGTAATTAAGATTCTCTGGGGAAATTTTCAACCAGCTCTAGTAAGAATTCTCTATACTCACCCTTTTTCTTGAAACAGTGCTAGGTACAAGACAGGATTGGGGATAAAATGATTGGGGGTATTTACTACTTAGCGTTGACCAGTTGAGACCTTAAGATCAACTTTCTCCCAGGCATTACCTGCACATACAAATGGTCATCTGGCAATCATAGCCTCAAGTATTTGCACAGCAACCAGGTATAAGGAACATTTGGTGATCAGCTGTGAAACGTTCAGATTGAGGGACAGTTTGTGCACCATGTAGAAAGCCTGAAGCAGATATGGGACAGAATTTTCCCAGTTTTCCTTATTTTCTTGCAAAACCTTGTTTCATTCATAATCACTGTCTGCTACTGAGGCATTGTTTCCTCTACTGAGCAGCTTTTTTCTCTGCACAGTCCTAGCAATACTCCAGGTGCCATATATAATGGGCTTGAGATACTGTCCAGGCCCCACTCCTCCTTAAAAAACATCCTATGGATCGCAAAATTAAACATTGTTTTAAAAACATGTAAAACACAAGATAATGCCTACAAGCAATATGTATTTTAAAATTCAGCACATTTAGTCTGTAGGATAATGAAAGTACAGTCCAGATGCAGACAGGTGTCTTTTCGCACAAAATACCTTTGGTAGGAATGTAATCACTGGATAATTTAACAGCTGTTCTCAACTGAGTCTCAATTAATTATGTGAGGAATGTGGTTCTTTACAGAGAAAATAATTTTGCCATAGAAATTTGATTGTCTCTGAAGGAATTAGATATCAAGATAGCAGGGCAAATTCAAAGTTTCTGAGGAAAAATATGAATTATAGGTTCCTAAGTACAACTATTGCTGAATAATTTGTTAACATGAGAAAATAACACATTTTACTAATCTCAGTCTAGAAACTGTTAAATCTCTTTCCTTAAAACTTTCCATTTTAAGACACATATCTGGCACAGGAAATTTCAGACAGAGCAGCTAAGGATTAACAAAGTAAAGTACAAATGAAAGCAGGATGCTAGGATAGGAGGAACTAAGCAACCAAAATAGAAGTAGCATTGCATAAACAGATAATAACATGTCATACCTCATTCTGCAGATGAAAGTGAGGAGATCTGTTTGTGCAGATTTCTGCTGTGCCTTCTTATGAGGATTTTTTTCTTTTCTCCAGCATATGCATTATTCATTTTAAGTTGCTAGAGAGCTCTCTCAGACTAGGTTGGTTTATATCATTATTCTCTCTGTACAGTTGAATTTCCCTGAAATCTGGAACAACTCTGTTAGGTGGATTTTGCATTAAATTAAATCACCAAAATATATACCAATGTAGTAGAATATAGACAAGTAGCAGATGCTGGGGTTACTGAGGGGCTTGGAGACTATGGACTTATAAGCACAATAAAGGTTCAACATTCTGAGTTTATTTTTCTCCTTATATATTGCATATCTTGAAGAAGCACTAATAAGAGTCAGACAAAACCAGTTCCTGAAGTGGGCAGGGGATTGTGCTACACAGAGCTGACTGTTCAGGCCATCAGGCACCTTGGGAGCATGCTGAAGACACTTATAGAAGAAATAAATCTATGACTATGGAAATGAAATCTCAGAAAGAGTTACATATAGCCTTGTGCAGTAAAGCTCTGAGAAAGCACCAGTGCTTGCAATAAAGCTGCACATGTACACTTGACCATGTAGCGTGATAAATTGTAAGAATGTCTTATATGGCTTTAGCATCAGCTAACTAATGCTCTCCCTGGGTAATTATATGATGAACTACAGGAACTAACTCAGGTCATGGGACCCCTCTGGGAGCAGTTTGGGTTTAGGAAGCTTCTGCTGGCAGCCAAGACAGTCTCATAGGGATAATCACAATGTGACCAAGGCCATGGAATTGAAGAAAGGACTTGGGACTGGAGGGTTTGCCTGGTTGCAGGAAGTCTGATGCCTGCTGAAGACGAGAACCTGCAGAATAGAGCCCAGAAGTCTGATATCTTCTAGAAAAAGAAAAAACCAAACTGAACATCCTGTCACTCCACTGTGTTCATTCAGACATTTCTGCTTTATATATAAAATTTGTCAGTATATCCATTTGGTAAAAATATTACATATGAAACATTTCTGACAAAACTTGTCCAAAATAGTCTCTGCTAGGATCATCTTTGGAGTTATCTTTTGTGACTCCTCCTTTATTATCAAACAAATATATTCTATGTATTATTGCCAGCCTGAAAGTTGATGAGTGAATCTTCATGTATCACAGTTGTTAGGGAGTTAGGTCTGTACTCTGAAGCCAAAATGAAGCATTATGGATTGACACAAAGCTTAAAATCTAGCACTTACATGGAGTAGTGATTGGATGAAAAATGACATTATGTTTTTAAAGTGCAGATGTTAACTTCAGCTGAGACCATATCTGCACACAAAGCACTGCCAAAATAAAGAGTATAGTCTGCTGAAATTTCTGCTGACCTTACCATGTGCAAAGATCTGCCTGCTTTTGAACTTCAGCATTCCCTATTTTTAAAGGGCAGCATCTGGACTAGCCAAGCTGCAGAGGAAGTTTTTGTAGAGAGAAGGATAAATGTTCTTTTCCCTTGGTAGTATTATTATTATTTTATGAACTGAAATTGCTTTCTGTTGGTACTCCTACTTACTTGGTAGAATATCGGAGGAGGCTGAAACTCAAAAAAAGCTAATAAAAGTATAAGAGATGGGAATGATGGAAACATTAATATATATGTCATTTGAATTTAAAATGTATGTATAGTGTGAGTTGAAGACGTTTGAACAGGAAAAAGATTTTACATGTAACAAATAATACCTCTTCATGTGATATTTAAGATATTTTTTGTACTTATGTACAAAAATTTTGTGTGTATAGCTGCTGCAGATAGAGTTGGAATGAAATTTATGGGACAATAAACTCCAAGTACATTTCAAATAGAAACCAAAATAACCAAGTGGTTTAAACAAATTCTTTATTAACCTGAAAAGAGTAAGAAAAAAAATAAAACTTCTCTTTAATAGATGCTCTGCTGTTTTCAAAGTCTGTGTCAATATACTATAATTCACAATATAAATATAGTATATCATTCATTAGAATGGAAACTTTTTACAAAAATATTCTCTTGATTCAACAATTGAAATATGTATTTTAAAATTTCAAAGGTCTGCAGCAGAATGAGGTACTAAAATACTAAGTCAACAATTAGAAATAACACTCTGACCTGACAGTTGTGTAATCCAAATAAGAAGGGAGGAATGTGGTACATGGAAAGCCTGGGACTGTTGTAGTCATTACAAAAAACCTGTGTCACAGGATGTGGTCCAGTGACAAATAAGGTCAGGCTAGCACACCATCTGCCCATGGCATATAGCATCGATGTGTTATTCTGAGTCTTTCACAGCTACATTGTTTCCAGTCATTTAGCAAAATTTCATTGTGAGGGTGGAGGGGGAAGCTTACTTAACACTAATCAAATACAGAACAAAATAGGGAAAAACAGAAACACAAACATTTATTCTTTGCTTGACAGTGAAAGCTGGGGTTGAAAATTCTGCCATCTCACACCCCATATAAATTATGAGTGCTTTAAATGGGAAGGATTCAAGGTTCAGCTGCCCTTCCTTGAATGGTATCTTTCTGGGAGCTCTTACTTTTTGGCACAAGGCTGCATATTGTAGGCTCCTATTGGGGAAAGAATTATTATCATTCCTCAGCTGACTGTCTCATGCTCTGTGCACAGTGTGACTCAATTGGCTGTGTTTAAGTCTGCTTTCAGAACAGGACTTTGAAAACGCAGCACTACAAGTCAAAACGATGCCTTTTGCTTGCTTTACACAGAGGAATTATTCACAATTCTACAGATAAATATACAATGAAAGTACATGCAGAGTGGATATAAAGTCCATTTTCTCTTTTATCACTCCATGTCAAAAGTGAAATTTTTTGTGTTTGATCTTTTGAAAGCAAATAAACAAATGCATTAAATATATGTATTAGTACTTCTCAAATTCTGTCATTTTTGCACAGATTATTCCACTTGAAGAGGTATGATTCCTATTGACTTCACTTGGAGGCATATGTGAGTGAATCAAGGAGTAGCTGATGTCTTGTGTTCTTTTGAACTGCTTGACTTGCTGTTCAGGATACTGCCACTTACACCACTTGGCAAATTCCTGTGCAGAAAGGGTTTATTTGAGGAAAGTCACACTGGCTTTTGTTTGCAAAACAAAATCAGCAATATTTTGTATAATGTAATATGTGTTTAAGATCTCTACATGAATGTATTACACAGGCAATTATCATGAAGCATTCCTGTATTGGAGTATGGGAAAGTTTTCCTTCCTTTAAACCACGGAGAGGTTCTGCCTGCCCCCCTTTGAACACAAATACTGGAAAAGGCCTTTATAACTCTTCTTTTTAATAACTGAAATTACAGGTCTTGTATTGCATGCCACCCAGGGATTGTTCATCTCTCTTTCTTGGGAAACATCACTATCAGAAGCCTGTGAAAGGATGGGCAGATGGTGATCAGTGGCCTCACACAACTGTCAGCATATCTGGCCAGCTTTATTTTGGGAAAAGAAAAAGCAGATTTCTACAGGGAGAACAAGAGTCACCCAACTTCACTGCACACTCGGGTCTATATGTGTCCCAGCCTTCCAACTCCTTCCAGATTTCACACAAATACAGTTAAGTGCAAAATCAGATGTGTAGAATACATTTACTATGCACTCTTTTGAAAAGGTCATAGGTAGCCCAAGATTTCTTTGCTGGCTTTTATTTTGCACTGTGTATACATGGACATAATTTTCAGTATTTTTAAACTTTCATTTTTCTCTGTCTTTCTAATTTCATTTTATGTATTTACATTTTGAAAAGTTATCAAATATTTATATTGATTTATGAAGTATATAAAATATATTTTATAAAGAATATTATATACAGACAGACATATTTAACTTCAAAGACTATCATGATGGGTTCTTTACAGAAATAAATAAATGGGATCTTGATGAGACTTTTGATGCTGGTTTTTAGTGTGGGTAGATTTTCTGAGGTAGTTCTTACCAGTAGTTTTAAGAACACATTCCAGTGGTTTTTGTTCTTTACTTATTTGAGGGTTGATCTTGTAGTGACCACCATAGCATTGTCCAGAAAATCATTCATGTACATCCTTATGGTCACGGAAATTATGTTTAAGGTCAGTAGAATATCTACATAATCAAAGGTGTGCATGAACTTTGGTGTCTTGAGAAGCAGGATTCATCTTGAGAAGAATGCCCATAAAAGCAAACATTAAAGGCTGAATACAGTGAACAGATGGTCTGTCACTGTGGTTAAGCAGAACCCAGATGATGACCTAATGTGGCTTGGAGGTTTTTGAGAAATGCCAAAGATCAGAACCCCACAGCTCTATTCTCCAAATCCATGATGACTTTATGATGTGAATGGACAAAGAAGTATCTTTTTACTTACTCAGTTGGCACATTTGCTAAGGCTCACAATGATCTCTATGGCAGAGCTGCAGTTTAAAGCTTTCTGTGAGGTTGGGCCTAAGTATTAGGTAGTACTCTATAAGCAGGATCTTCTCCAGCTGTTTCAGCAGACACCGCTGAAGAAGAAGGCAGGGATAAGGCTCCAGCTTTGAAAATATTAGGGAACTGTATGACTTCTATACTGTCTTCATGTTAAATGAAAGAAATTTGCTTCCAATTTTTCTGGATAATTAGTACAGAGACAGATCTATTTGCTGCCATTTCACAAAATACCTGTATTAAACTGAAAATAAGGCTTTGGTTTTATTTTTCTCAGATACTGTTCATAAATTCAGTTAACAACAGAAAAGAAGGGAAGGGTTACTTAATTTTCCACATGAACACTGATTTAAATTCCATTTAAGTATACTCTGAAATTATGTTTAAGCATGTAACCCTGGAAATTTAAATCCTGTATTCACTATTCTAATGCTTGGGTTCAGAATCTGTTCTCCTAGAGACAGTTTCTATGGGAAAACAAGACTTTATCTCAGCCCTTATTCTGCAATGTTGACATTTTTAACTTCATTCTTCATATTTGTTGTTATTTTGCTACTAATCTCATGCATCTGCACTTTCGCCGCTGAATTTCAAGTGCTTCTTGTTCAGTTCTGTTACAGCTTGGGATTCTGATTTTGCCTTGAATTCCTCCACTTCAGGATTTTCCATTCTTTTGTTTTAGCATGTGACATTTGTCTAATCTGGTAAATCAGTCATGTTTGTTATTATTAATTTTACTTCTCATATACCTATTTTGAGCTTATTCTGCTTCTAGCCACTAATATTTCTTTGGCTTCAGTAAAGTTTGAATTTTTTTCAGGGGAGCTTTGCTGAACTTTGGAAGTTTGCTACAAGATGAGCTATAACTAATTTTCAAAACCGGGCAAAAATCAGATTGTTATCAATAATCTGGTTTGTGACTGAATGTGGACACAAGACAGTCCCTTTCAGAGCCTTAAGAGTCTGTACATAGACCAGACTCCCCTTAGAGGGCAGCTGGATTTATGTAGCCATCACTGCAGGAGGAGGAATGGTCACTTTCCAGCAGCACAGACCAACACTTGGTGGAGATCAGACACACAGAAAGATGCACTGTAGTAGTAACAGTGGTAGTAAAAATCTTGTTGAAAGGAAGAAATCATTAGGCACAGTTCTCAATTAAAAAGAAGGCAGAGACAAAAACATGCACCTGCACAAGGTGGGAATGGTTGAAAGAGATTTGTGAGTTATAACATTCTTAGAGGAAGTTTTCAAGGCAAGTAGAACTGGGTATCACCGCTAGAATGAAAACAGACTAGAGAAGAAAGCAGACATGGGCTTTGTATTTGGAAAAAAGTATGAAAAGCCTTGGAGAACAGAAGTGAAAAAAGCTCTTGTTACCTTTCCAAGTGTATTTGAGAAACTAAAGAAACTTTCAGCAAAAGATTGATTTTATTGCCCTAAAGTGGGAACAGTGTTCATTTCTTGGAAAGCAGATAAAAATTAAGAAAGTTGTGGGAAAAGAAAGACATCCTTAATCTGCCTTCCTGGCCGTATGGCTCATAATTAGCTTCAACTCATGTGAAAGGAAAAGTTCACACCCCTGCCAGTGAGTATATTTTTCACTGGATAAGGCAGACTTTCTGTATAATCACATATTATAAAAACTTCCTTTTCCTTATGTTTTACGGCAAGTACTGGTATTTATTTTCTGGAAGAAACTTTGCTGTGTTCCTTACAGTATATATTTGACTAGAGATGTATGAAGCATTTATGCATCCATGAAATTTCTCAAAATAGCACACAAAATTCAGTTAACACACCACAATGCTGATGATTCAGGGAAGGCATTGTGAAAGAATTAGATTTTTCATAAAATTCCTGCCAGTGTACACAGGGACACCCCAAAGTCACTTAAAGTGGTTCCTACTCCTTTCTGGCATATGGTAGCTGAGAACAACCTTGTAGAAATGCCACTGAAATGTTTCATTCATTCTCTTTCCCAGAAATGAAAGGAAAATAAAATTCTGCGCTGCTTCCATGACAGTGAGGGTAACCTTAGTATGGTTTGGATGTGAGTTATCCTAAAGGTAGGTACACACTAAGAAATCAGAGAAGGTGCAAATCAGAGAAACAGTAGTTTTAACAAGACTGTTAAAAGAAGAAAGTAAAATACTGCACAATTAATGTCTTTTTCCAAGTGGCAAACTGAGCCAGTGAAGCATCTTTTTTGGTAGTCTTGATGGCATTGGCAGTCCATATGTAGAGTCAACAGGAATATTACAGAAAAACTATTGATAAGACAAAGGTAAGAGTTTGGTGGAGAACAGTCAAAGGAAACAGACACCTATAACACACAGGTAACCTGAGTTCCTAAATATCCCAGTAAATGTACATGATCATCATATAGAAATAAAAGAAACTTCAGATGGCAAATTTCAAAATGTAGACACAGTGACAAATTTTTGTCCTGCTATTAAGAATTATATTCCCTCAAAGATTATTAACATTGTGTATTTGTGGACTCTTTCCAATTTCTATTTCTCACACATAAGGCTTTGTTTTTAAAACACTCTTTCAGTTTTGTGTTCTTTGATCAGCTCTAGCCATTGCTTATGATTTTACTCTCAGTGTTTTTAAATCTTAGACTTAAGATCTTTCCTTGTGCTTTTTCAGAAATGCTTTCTATTTTTACTGAAAGTTTGTACTTAATCTGTTTGGATGATTTAATGTGATATTAATTTCTTATTCTCTTTATGTTCCACGCATCTTCAAATCTTTCACTTCGTGATCCTCACAGTTCTTGTTCTTATTATGCTGGTCTCTAAGTCCTACACTTACTTTATCTTTGTTTAGCAAGAATTTATTTTATCTTTCTCATGGTATTTATTCCTTCAGCCTAAGGAATTCAAAACAGATTCCCTACTGAGTGTTATCTTAATCAGAAAGGAGCACTCCAGCGCTTGCTGTCCATTAACAAGTCCCTCTATGCTGCATTTCTCTATAAGCCTTTAATATTTTACTCTAGTTCTACAGAAATTTTAAACTTGAGAGATTTACCAGTAAATCAAAATGTTAGATGCTTCAGCTTTTTTTATCATTTAAAGACACTTTCCTGAATTTCTTCTCTATAGATGTATTTCAAATGTTCAAAGGTTGCAACTGAGCTCTTTAACAAATCACAGGCTTGAAATTTGATTGAGGAATACTATTTATTAAAAAAACCTAGCCAGAAATATTACATATAGGCTAAGAATGGTCACACATCAGACCAGACAATGTCATTTTGTACATTTTTATAATACATCAAGGAAAATTATCCGAGAACTGAGAGGAACTGATTAATTGCTCCTAATAAACACAAAGAAGTACCAGAACTTAGTGTTAATGAACTCATTATCCTGAGTATTTATTCTGGTATTTGATGTATAAGTTTGGAAGACAAAGACTGTAACATGTGAGTACTAGAACCAATGAGAAAGTTAGTTGTGATGAGCATAATTAAGGGAGAGGTAGGAAACTACAGCTTGATTAAAAGAAATGGAAGTTCTGTCACAGACTTGAAGAGTGGGAATGATCCTGCATTTGTAGGATTTTTACTACTATTTAATTCTACGTCTTACCAAGAGGAATTAACAGTCTGAATACAGCTCATTAAGATTCAGTTTAAATTAAAATTCTAAATGTGTTGGTCTTTTCCTCTAACAGCAGAAAGCAGTTCACGAAATTTTTGAAAACTCAGGCAACACAAGTGGATAGCACTGAAGAGATATTTCTGCACAGCCTGGATCACAGTCCAAACCAAATTAGAACTATTTAGAGAAATTTGTCTTTTAAAAATGCAAATATTAACATATCAGAAAATTAATTTATTGTTTTCTATTAAGATATTCACTGAAACATAACTTGATGCCCAGTGATCACTGCTCAACCACACTTAATATTTCTACCTTAATACTGAAATGGTTTACATTGTGAGATATATAATATTATTTTTGCATTATTTATAAATACATAAAGACTTTAAGATTGGTCACACAAAACTGAAAAGGCTACACCTGATCCTATCCAGAAAACATAAGACTTTTCCTATTACCTATGGCAACAGTATGACCTTATATTTCCTGCTCATGTGTACTTTCTACTGTTTTGTATTACTTGTTCTGTACCACTTTATTGCAAAAACTGGGAATACTTCATGCAGAATATTGTAAGCCTCACATACCAAGTGCTATATTACCATGTTTTGTTGTTCTCCACCTCCCAAACTGTATATATGGTATGACATTTTCAAAATTACAAACCATAAATTCTCCATAAATTGTACGTCTGCTTCATTGTGATTTGATCTTACAGTATGCATTTCCCTATATTATGGTTTAGGAACGGTATTCCCCAATTTAGTGTTCCCACTGCAACACTCCAAACCAGGTGTCACTTGTCACTGTCCTTTCCCTGACCCTTCCCCCCTGCAGTGCTCTGGAGAGGAGAACTGGAGTCACAAATGGTAAAGATCAGGGGCTGACATAGGAACAATTTACTGGAAACAGCAATGAGACAAGAAAACAAACAGTAACAGCAACAGTACTAATGACAGAGTGCACAAGAAAAAAAGGAGGTGAATGATTCACACATTATTGCTCACCCTGCAGAAACTCCCTGCCAATCCCTGATCACTCCCTCTGCCATGCTACATGACACAGAAGCGATTCCTTCTCCATCCCTTGAAAATTACATGAGGTGGTACAGAATAACCTCTGGGTCCTGGCTATGCCTCCTTCTGACTAGTATAAAAATTAACTCTGTCCTTGCCCAAACCAGAACACCCTTTTCTCCATCAGACAACTTGATGTTCATTTGTCAAAAACTCTTTCATTTGGGTATGGTGTTGTCAGATGCTGAACACTGACAAAATTCTGTTAATGGTTATCCAGCAAACTATAGGACTCCTATGTAATCTATATCCTATGCAACTGGTATCATTTAATCTAAAATATCAATGTGCTGAAATGTTTTGGATCCGGATGATAATATGAGCTTTCTTTCAAAAAGAGAGTGTATGCTCTGTTCAAACAGCAATTCAGTGATCCATAGGTTAGCTGAGATCCATTTTAATAGTATCTAATGAATAATGGTCTTTAAAGCAAGCGTAGCGAAAGGAAGAATTACAGTATGAGATGAGACTATGTATTAAATTATGTAAGTGATCAAATTTCCTCTGCCTCTGAAATGTAAGATGCAAATCTTTATTTTAAAACTCCCAGTTAAATCTACCAACCTAACTAGAAAATCTGTAGTCAATTGTGGTACAAAAATGAGTACTACTGATGAAGAAATACAAACGTCCACAATGACACTGTCAAAATGTTTTAATCTGCTAAGTGCCCAAGAACAGTGGCACTGCACAACCTCGGTCTGTTGTCAGAAGTTTGTTAAAAAAACATACACTGTCCTTGTTCTACATAAGCAAGTTGTTCAACTTGCATACAGCTGTTCTATACACAGATTAGAATCAGTATATGGTTCAAGGAATCAGTACTAGTGCTTTGAGAAATTACCTTCTCTCCTATGACTTTTTAAAAAATATAGATCCAATTCTGTTCACTGTCATTCAGCAACTAGATCTGTAAACAATTTACATCTTGCCTGGAGTCACATAATCCTACCATTATTTAGTCTCTTTAAGCACAGACAAATATCTAGATCTGGATGTGTGTATCAGAAGTAAATAACAATAAGTAAATAACAAGGCAACAAAAACAGTAAAAAAAGAAAAACCAAAGGGAAAAAAACAATTAAAAATATAAACCAGTTGCAAATACTTATAGTTCTGGAAAATAGATTTTTTTTATTTGCTTCCAAAATTGTGGAGTTGTTTTATTCACCCTTGCATAACCAAGCACAAGGAGACAAGATGAACAATCAAATACAAAAAGAAGACTGTTTTCTGAAAAACACGTTGGGACTCCTAAACTACCTCATCACCAAATTTTTTTCAGGACCACTTTTTCCTTATTCTTCATGACATAAAATTCTACACGCTGAAATGTGTCTTTGTAAAGCTGTCACATTCTTACTCCATCGATCATTTGCCTCTGACTGATTTGCATCTGTTACAATCTGCTTAAATGTTGCAGAAAGAACTTCAGATTTGAATATTCCCCTGAGCAAAATTAAAACTCACACAAGTTATCTGTTGATACCAAAAACTGATTTTATGAATTGCTAAGAGATGCAAAGAGTATAAATAAGAAAAAGTCGGAAAAGGCTAAGACTGCTTCTAGAAGCAGAGAAAAGATACCACCGAAACTATCTTTCTGCTGAGTGGTGTGTGCAGGGTGGGAGAGAAGCAGTTTCTGCCTTCTTTTTTTCTGTCTCTGCTGCTTTTCAATGTTCTCTTGTGCTGGGGCGGGGAGGGTGAGGGGGGGAGGGGTGTTCTTAACAGCTTTAGTTCTCTGGAATGCAGTGAGGATGTGTGGCTTTGTCACTCACATGGAGCCGTGTCACAGGCCTTGCGGGGTCCCAATTCAGCAGCACATTTTGGCCCTCAAAAATATGGTACAGGTAGAAGGATAAGATATTACTCACACGTGGCATGGTGGGTCTCAGTTCTCTCCAGGCTGGCAGAGTTACCTCGGGTGGCAGGTAGGCAGCAGGTGGTGACGGAGGAAAGGTGAGGGAGAGGTGGGAAGAGATTCTCAGCTACAGTAACTGGTTGTCTCTCTTTTTCCTCTCCCTGATTTTCTGAAACTTCTCCTCAACTTTTATAGTATTCAGAGGAGGCTGTACATGGTTTCTTGCAACATAGCCCTATTCAGATGTTCAAAGAGATACGATAACCCCAAACAGTATCAGGATCTTCTGGCTTGAAAACTCCAGCAGGAAGCTCTGATGAGAACTTCTGACAGAAACCTGTCAGAGAATTTTTGGTAGGAAGTTTTCACAGGCAGAAACAATGGCAAAACATTATTTTTTGCATTTCTATATTATCTGTGTGTTACAGCACCGTATCCATTCATTTACTGAAATCACTTTCTTCTTACACCACTTAGGTTTGGATAGCAAACATACATGAGTTTCTTCTTTTGTGCAAATCCAAGTGTTTGCAAAATGTATTACCATCTTCTTGGCTCTGGAGGTTGCAAAGCAGAAGTGAGCCAACTCTCTTGACTACTTGGCCTTGTTGAGCAGCAACTCAAGCATAAGTCATTAAAGTAGGAAATCCTCAGGTCTCCCTTATGTGCAACAGTCAGGTTAAATTTAAGAGGGAACATGAATCACTTCTCCTTATTCTAACTATTGAAAAACTGGATAGGAATAAACTGTTCTGTGAAAAGAAGTGATGAGACATCAATAGAAGAATGGCATTAATTTATTCTTTGTCTTCCTCTGGTGTCAGTGTATCTCTATGCCACCTTTTACAGTAGAATATCACTCTATGATCTAAGATGCTGGTTGCATCTTGACTGACTTGTGTAAAGTTGTAGAGAGTGCAAAATGTGGCCCGTTCCTACTATATTGCTAAGGATCGTAGAGAAGATCCATTTTGACTTGGAAAGGCTGGATTAGAAGCAATGACAGAAGAAAAAACTAGCTTTTTACTTGTGGATTTTCTCATGTGCTATATAAATTCCCTTATCATAAAAATCCCACTACTCCATAGAGCTACATCTACTGAATAATTTTTCAGAGAAAAATTGTACTTTAATAATTTTCTGTGTTAGCATAGATGTTTTCATCTTCCTAAAAAAATTTTTTTTGTTTTTTTATTTCAAGTTGATTAGTGTGCAAGCACTGCTCAAATTCAGCGAGTGATTTAGCAATCAGTTTAACAATTTAACAATCAATTTAGCAGTTTAGCAACTGGCTCTTGATCAAAGTGCCATCAATGTAATATCAAACAATTTTCTTAAGCCAAATTCTGCAAAAAAAAATGGTTGGGGGATGTTATCTGACAATTCATCATGCATCTCCAATCCAGGAAGCACATGAGTAACAATTTCAAAAATTTTCTGTGCTGTTAGAAATTTCTGCCATTCACTGAATATAACTGACTGACAATATAAAATGTTTAGAATACAAATATTCCTTTACTGAGAGGAATACACTCAATTCCTTGGTTTCCATACAGCTCAGGAATTCAATTTTAGCCATTTTGATGAAGCACACGTGATATAATCAATGGCAGGACATCTCTGTCCTTGCAGACTTTCCTTGGTTGATTTGTACATAAAAATTCTGTGAGACAATCTGCCCACAGCCGGCTGTCAAAGTTGTGACCTTCCCTTTCTTCTGCTCTGATCATGTATGCCCACTTCTTTTGTCGTACAGGATGATCTGGACAAGCTTACCATTATGGTCATGATATTAATCTTTAATTTTGTGGTGTAGTTGCCCATCAGCATAAGAAGATGATTATGTGGCTTCAAGGTGCATGATTTTGTGTGTCATGCATGTGCATCATGTTTTTTGTATTTCTTTAAGCAGTGTTTGCCTTTGGGAGGCAAATAGTAAGCTGCTTAGAACAAAATAGGCCATCTTACATTTTTTCTATTTCTATTTTCTGGAAACAACAGGAAGCAAAACATGGCAATTGCACAAAATTTTGGTGAAGTCCTTTTGGGAAAGTCCTTTCAAAATATTTTGGGAAGGCAATTCATATGTATTGCACAAATGATGCCTGTTTGCAATTATCAAACAGTTCTTGTTATCAAACTCATCTTCTTTTGTATCAGTCTGAGAGAATTTTAAAATTATTTGAAAATTATTATTCAGTTATTCTGGCATTTTGTTTAGGAGCATAGAACAGTTAGGGTTAGAAGGGACCTTAAAGAATGTTTGGTTCCAACCATCTTACCACAGACAGGGATGCCATTCACTATTCCAGGTTCCTTAGGGTCCTATCCAGCCTGGTCTAAGACACTTCCAGGGACGGGGCACCCACAACTTCTCTAAGCAACCTGGTTCAAGTGTCTCAGGACTCTCACAGTAAAGAATTTCTTCCTAAAGTCTAATCTAAACCCACTCTTTTCAGTTTAGAACCATTGCCCTTTTTCCTGACACCATCTGCCCATATAAAAAGTCCTCCTCTCTCCTACCTATAAGCCCCCTTAAGATACTGGAAGGTTCTATATGGTTTCCCTGAAACCTTCTTTTATCCAGACTGAACAACCTCAACTCTCTTAGCCTGTCGTCACAGGAGATGTGCTCCAGCCCTCTGATCATCTTTGTGGCCTCCTCTGGACCTGCTTTAACAGGTCCAAGTCTTTCTTGTGTTGAGGACCCAAGGCTGGATGCAGCATTCCCAGAGGGGTTTTACAAGGTGGGAAAATCACCTCCCTCGACCTGCTGGCAGCTCTTCTTTTGATGCAGCTCAGGATGCAGTTGGCCTTCTGGGCTGTGAGCACACACTGTTGGCTCATGTCCAGCTTTTCATCCACAAGAACATGTCTCCACCTAGACACAGAGCCATTGACAACTCCCTGGCTGCGTCCAGCCAGCCGACTACTTATTCACTGAACAGTCATTCCGCCAAATGTCTCTCCATGTTCAGGTATGGGGAGATCAGTTGAAAACCAAGACCCAGGCATGCCATTTAAGGCATTTCCTTTTGGACTGTTGCCATAATCAATTTCCTTTTTGAAAACACTGAGCATAACTAGTATATTATTAGATGTTACAGCTGGTGTTCTGGTAAAGAGAATGTATGTATTCTGAGTTTTTGTTGGGAAAACTGATGTTTAGTAAAATGTTAGGCTACTGAGTGAAACATAAATATAAAATGAGACATGGCCCTATATTTAATATTAAAGAATACAAGAAACAGACCTGGAAACCTTTCCGTGTGAGCAGAGCTTGCAGTTGTGCACAGCAGTCTGAAGGAGCAGGAGCTGGGAGTTAAAACTATTTTATGGCCAATCCTTAATTTTTCCCGACAAGTTCATCTGAGCAGTAATACACCATCATATCAATAACTGAATAATTCATATTTTTAAAATTCCACTACAGTCTATAATCAGTAAAAAATTAATGGCATCCACAATCGCAGTCAGTATGAGCATTGGGAATTTTGTCGGGTTTTTTTTTTTTTTTTTTTTAATTAGATACTTAGGAACAGAATTGCATTTTAAAATAATATAACAGTCTGTCAAGATTTTTAAAAAACATGCACAAAATCATCCTCAGAACAAAAAGAAATGGGAAAAAATGCCAAGTAATCTTATTGCTATTTAGCATTTCAACATGGAAAATAATTCTAATCTATCATGCTGCTAAAATGAAATGGTAACTTATTTCTTCATGTATACAAATAGGTAAAGATTCAACTGCTATTTTGAATGAACACAAAAATAGTTTGATACGTTACTTGAACTACATGTTATTTAAAATGCTGAATACTGCATGTATTCTATAATAGAACATATATAATTTTAGGACATCTGATAACTCAAAAATGCATCTGAGAAGGGAAAAATTATGACACATTTTATAAAGTACCAAATAACAGGAAGTATTAACCATTATTAAAACAGTATATTTTAGCCAAGTGGCTTTATTTATCCATTTAAATAAATTATCAGATGATAGATGGTGAGAAAAGTCAAAGGAAGTCATTTTGAAAGTTACAAAATTGACATTTGTGTTAAGATTAAGCTTTCACATTTTCAAAAATCTGTTCCATAATCATTGCAGGGAGATTATTTTGAGAAGAACATAAAAAACAGAGTAAATCTTAAAAGTCATTTTGATTCACTGATGCAATGAAATTATTAAAAATGAAACCATGAAAAGATAATCAAAGCACACAAACTAGTAAGTTCACATTGCCATGCTGGAGGTGTCAATAAGATAATGATACTAATGGCCAATGCTAAACACTTGCTAAAATAGTAGGATGAGACACTCAGACACAAATAAGCATACATAAATTTTAATAGTGTTCCAAAACAACATTAACACAATAGGTTTCTGGTTTTTGCTAGAATATGCTGATGGCCTTCAAATTTTCCACAGAAGAACAAGATGGTTA
Source organism: Acropternis orthonyx (assembly GCA_035583155.1). Taxonomy (NCBI): domain Eukaryota; kingdom Metazoa; phylum Chordata; class Aves; order Passeriformes; family Rhinocryptidae; genus Acropternis; species Acropternis orthonyx. The sequence goes on from JAWWEU010000111.1 coordinate 90,411,434, forward strand.
AACCATTTTTTTCTGTTCACACAGGTACCCTTATGAAAGTTGACAAAGAAAAGGAAATGTGGAAAGAAAACAATGAAGCTGAGTAGAAGGACATCAACATGTCAGACTCCATCACAGTTTTGAGGTGGATACAGGCACCCTACCAGTTCCCTTGAAGAATATTTTTGCATACACAGAAATAGACTTTTTTGATTACAACTGAGCTGTATTACTGGTCTCTGACTGCCTCAGAATCAGATTTTTCCAAATGCCTTACTAGTTGTTTTTAAAATTTGTTTTCTAACTTGGAACAAAATGTTGGCAATTTTTTTTTATAAAGACAGAGATGACTACACAGGAGGAAGGCAGAGGGCAATCTCTTGTCAATACTTTTAAATGTTTCTCAAAGTTTGAACACTGTCAGCACAGCAGGGACTTTCTCTGCACTCCCCAGATCCATTTATAAGTAGTCCAGTGAGTGAGTATTTGCATTAGGAAGGGACAGCTCTTTTCAGCCCATGATAAAGCACCCTCATTTCAGAACTTGTGGCACTATTAAGCAATTCCTGTTGTGCTGTGAGTCTGTGTGCTTCTTAGGTACATACTCATTTCAAATGTAAGTGAGCCCTAAGGCTTCAACACCTGGATGATTTTCTTCTACAGACTCACCTTTTTCCAGCTTTCTCTGTGGGGCCAGGTGCACCAGTCCTGATACCTCCAAGACTGTGAGTCCATGATCATTAGTACCAGACCTGTGCATTGCCAGATCACAGCAAGACGATCCCCTTCATCGTGTATCTGCTGAGCAAACCAGAACACGTATCATGGTGTTTATTCCAGCTTTATGCTTTTATACCTGCTGGGAGGATAAACAATATCTGGCATAAAGCAGCAATCCCTGGTCTGGCATGAGGTCTGCTGGTATGAAATTAGTATGTCATCATCCTTTATGAACAGCATAGAGTGAGCAGAGATTATATGAGATCAGCACTTTAGATTGTGTGATTGCAGTGCTCTCAAACAGGGAACAGGAGCCTTCAAAAGGGCAGTCTGGGGGTTGACCTGCTGGAAAGCAGCTCTGCAGAGAAGGATCTGGGGGTCGTGGTGGACAACAAGCTGTCCATGACCCAGCAGTGTGCCCTGGTGTCCAGCGGTATCCAGGGGTGCCTTAGGAAAAGCATTGACAGCAGATTGAGGGAGGTGATCCTGCCTCTCTGCTCAGCCCTAATGAGGGCTACTGTGTCCAGTTCTGGGCTTATCTGGGCTTATCAATGCAAGAGAGTCATGGACCTCCTGGGGTGGGTTCAACAGAGGGAAACAAAGGTGACTAAGGGGCTGGAGCATCTCTCTGCTGAGGAACAGATGCAGATGCCTGTTCATCCTCAAAAAGAAATGACTGAGAAAGGTCCTCATCAGTGTCTGTAAAGTATCTGAAGGGGGGTGTCAAGAGGTGGTGCCAAGCAATAGGATAAGAGGCAATGGGCAGAATGTGATGCACAGGAAATTTCACCTGAATATGAGGAAGAATTTCTTTACTATGGGTGTGACCGAGTACTGGGACAGATTGTCCAGGGGGGCTGTGGAGTCTCCCTCATTGCTCAAGAATCACCTGGCCACAATCCTGTGCCATGTGCTCTAGGATGACCCCGCTTGAGCAGGCAGGATGGACTAGCACTGTGGTCTCTTCCAACCTTACCCATTCTGTGATTCTTCAAAAGGGATTTCCCATGTTGCTGAAATGGTCTGAGGCTGCTGCTTTTCAAATTGGGCCCACTGAAGCAAGCGTATTAGAAAAGGTGGGGAAATTATAGACACATTTTCCCAACACTGCTACAATGGAAGCTCCTTGTCTGGTAACTCCATTAACTTCTGTGACCTTCTGCTATTATTCCCATGCTCAACTTTATACATGAATAATCCTGTAAAGGGACTCCGGTTTGAAGGGAGGCACAGGTACTACTGGCAGCCTCATTGTGTCCTCTAACTTTCTCCCTCACCAACACCATCTCCACTTTTCTCTCATATGAATGTGGCATCCTTTGTGGAAACTGTCACTGTGAGCAAAGACACACTAACTTTTATTCTTCCATGTAAATAAATATAAGTGGATCTTTTACATATTGTTACATTTCCAGAAAGTAACTCTCAAACTAAAATTCTGATTCTTTTCCAAAGACATTTTGGAAAACTTTATTGGTCAAGTTAAAATGATCAGAAACAAGTTATTTAGTTTAGAAACACATGCGAGTTCGCACCACATTAAATAGTTGTGCACCACTCCTCCAGTTCATGTCAGGATCTGCCTTGGTTCTGTAGCTCTGTGATATGATGTACACAAATTGACATGTTTCAGCCATTAGGCATTGACTTAAATACACCAATATGGATATGTATTATCATAGTGAAAGTGCAGATGTGAGAAATTTTACATAAATAAGACTCCCAGGTGATTGTTTCTTCAGTCTTAGGTATTAAATTGCCCTTCTTGTTGTAAACTCTCAAGGGAAAAAAATAAAGAAAAAAAAGAGATAAACATCAACCAACAGGCAAATAAATGGTGGTACATTTATGGCCTTAAAAGTATAGCCTTTATGGACATCATACATGTATTTTCTAGGACAACTGCTTTGATGACTTTTTGTAAGAAGAAAAGCTACAGTTTTGTGGGGTGTGACCAGATCTTCTGCTGGATCTAGTTTCTGAGCTCTCTGGGGTTCAAAGGCTGTGATTTGTAGGCTCATGCAGATTTTCAAGTCTCAGCTGAGAGCAGTGGGCAGGGAGGACGCAAGAAAAGCAGTATCTCTTCCAAAGCATGCATTTTCTCAACACTCTTAGTGGCCACTCAACCTTGGCTTTCTTCTTGTCAGTTGATATTCACAATGAAAATCTGTGGTTGCATTTTCAGTCCGAGAGCACAGCAGCAGCCATAGCATAGCACCTACTGCAAGCTTACAGTGAGGCCTGCAAAGTGCAGTGATTCCCTTCTTTATTTTCAGGGGTTGGTGGCAGCAGATGGGCAGCCAGGAGGGATGTCACTTTGTCTTGATGTTGCAGCAGCTGTATCTGCTGGGTTAACCCAAAAACTGGCTAACATGTAACACTTACTACACTACTGATGTTTCAGTCATTGCTTTTAGAAGTTTCTCTGAGGTTAGAGTTAGGGATAACTTGTACAGTGAGGTTCTTTGCTTTCACTGTGGGTGTATTTCGGTAAAAATCTGGAGGGAAGGGTTTTTGTGTGTTGCTAACTTGAATGTGGTTTGCCAAAGTAATGTTGGCAACTACTTTTGTCTGTTTAATTCTCCCAGTATGTAATGAACATTGATTACTTCAGTGCTTTGATCTTAATGATTTCTTTTCCAGATATATTTAAATTTGAAATCAAAGCTGTCCAAAATATCAGACGGGACATTGTTATCACTAGATTGCTTTAATAAAAGCAAAACAAAATTAAACTGTAAGATGTTTTTACTCTGAGTGTGCCTGGAGGCAAGCAACAGGAACAACTGATAAAGTATTCAATAGAAAGATACCCACAAACCTAAATAATCCAGAGAAAAGAAATAATGAACTTTAAGCATCCATTAACATTTGGAAATGAAATAACTACAAATCTTTCAAATAAATAACTGCCTGCTTTGTAACACTGTCTGGACATACAAACTGAAATTATATGGGTTATGTAAAGACCCATAAAGCCAAGGGAAACTTAAGCACATTATTGTTGCATATGTTGCGGTGTAACTGGATAAACATTTTTCATCAAGAAGTGACTGAGGGAGGACAGTCTGGTTTTTTTCTGGGGTCCTAGCTTGTTTCTTTATAAGCAGGATAACTCATTTTTCTGAAAATGAAGTTTCAGAACAGTAGAAAGTATTTGTCAAATTGGTCCTAGGCCTATACAAAAATGAGACTATAAAAAGCCAGAACAGTTATACAGATGTCACATTTCAAACTTGAAAAACATAGCTGGGCTTTATTTTATTTTATTTTATTTTATTTTTATTTCAAATACAAAAAGTCCTACTGGGGGGGGGGGGGGTGGGGGGAGGAAAAAAAAAAAAAAAAAAGGTGTTACTTGTCCTGGCAATCAAATTACGACTTTCCTGTAATGCAGATGTCTACACCTAAGGTTTCTGCCCTATACTGTCATTGGAGCAACTGTCATTGTGTCTGAATCTCACTGTAAATTACATTTAAAATTTGATTAAATGGGTAACTTCTTTGAATTGCCTTATCTCTCCACTGAATAAAAAGAGTAGAGAGCAAAGATTTAGAAAAAGTAAGCTGAATCCCTCCTGAACCACTTACAGTGGCAGTACCAGTAACAGCAGATCATTCACAGCATAAATGTGTGACCACAAAATGTTAACATGTGATTTACTTTATTTTGTTCTTTCAATTAAGTTATACCGGGCTTACCCTTGTGTACGTGGATACAATATTTCAGTTTGGCACTTGTAACCCTAAAACTGGATTGATCGTGTTGTCAAACCTGACTCTAAGGCCTTCACTAAATTTCAGTCTGGGTCCTCAGAACTGGAATTGCAAGAACTACAGAGGAGTAGTGTGTCTTCCCTCCAGGTGCAACTGCAGTCCAGCTGAGAACTCCAGCCTGCTGCTGTTTTTACTCTTTCGTAGCTTTAGGAAGGTGAATCAAATGTGATCTGTGCTTTGTATCACACAGCCAAAGGAAATTTTTTTTGCATAAGAAAGCTGAAAATAAGTTTGTAGTTTCACAATAGATTTTATTTGGTGAAAAAGCCTACATTTGTTCTCATTCCCATCAATATTCTGCAGTTTGCTTATTGTGCGTTAGTAAAGAGTGTCCTTTGGTATGATAGAGGGTGAAAATCAGATCCAGATCACTCACTATAGTGAAAGAGAGAAACCTATTGAGGCCGTTTTCCCACTCAGAGTGTGCAATCACATCCTCTGAGAGTGATTCAGATGGCAAAGTGTGAAATATTGCCCTTTACCCAAAGGCATTGGAAATATATTGCTGCCTACAATTTTTTTTTCTAGGAACCTAAAATCTTGGTCTTCTTTCAAGTTTTAGTAATCATGCTGTTCTTCCAATTACACCTGAAAATGCTATCTAAACCCCATGGCAAATCAGAGCTGGAGGGGGATGAGTGTTAACCATCCAGATCCTTAACATACTTCATAAATGATACAGAGTTCATAAATTATACAGGAAAACAAAAGTCATTTTAACACAAAGCAGAGAGGTTGCTCTGAAGAACAGGAAGAGATAGGTGGAAAAGTCTCAAGGAAGAAAGTATAGGAAGAAAGCATTCTGCACAAGAACTTGTCCTGTGGCCAGTGCATTCATGTAGAAACCAGGTCTGCGATTCCGACTTCACTGCCTTTATGCTTCAGCTACCTGAAAGTACTCGAATGCTCATCTCACAGGGGAATAATCTCCGCATTAGATGAGTGTAAAGAGTACAGTAAACTTAACCAATTTCCATAAACGGAGCTCTTTACTTTGCTCAGATCTAGGCTCAGATCTGGTTGGTTATTGGTTGGCTGATTTAGAATCAAGACATGATAATTCACATCTGTGCTGGACAAGCAAGAAAAGGTAGAAACTCTACCTTCTTCTTTTCAAGTACCTTTAAACACTGTGCAAGAAGAATTGTGCCATACCAGAAAAGAGTGATCTAACTCTAAATAAGCAACTGATTTTAAAACTTGTCAGACAGATACTCATAGTCCTGAGCCTGACATTTCCATTTAGAGAGTTCCAGGAAGCATTGCACATGTACAGAACTGCAAATATTACCCTTTGAAGCTTCCTGCAGTCCCCATGCAGCCAATGAACAAGATAGCTCCCCACATTCGCATTCCGTGATTGCTTCCCATTGACATGTGCTTTCCATAGGCAGTCGAGGCTTCTACGTTACTTGCTCTGAATCATCCTGCTGATGATTCACCCAAGTTTACTGCCTAAAGTACTGGGAATCTAACTCATCATGTCTGAAATGCCCACATTTTACCATGTAGCATGCAGTATCCTGTAGATTAGGATCAGTACTTTTAATTCAGCATGTTGGCAATGTGAATAAAAGTGACACACTGCCAGCAACTCGTCTCCTAATTAGGAGATCACTGTTGAAAGAGTGGAAGTCCCTATGCATAACATCCATATTTAAGCCTCTGTGTATTTGCAGTCGTTTAACCTAACAGTTATCCCTAGCTCAATAGTTATTAGAAGGTGTTGAGATAATCAGTGATGTGGAAAGGAATCTACACAGTTCTTCAGCCATTTATTTGGATGACAACATTGCAATAAAGACATTACCTCTGATAATATACTTAGAAAGGAGGCCTATTATTCCTCTTCAGATTATTATTATTCAAAATTCATTCCAAGCAAACCCAATTTTTTGAGAATGAACAGAGGAAAGAATTCTCATTCTTTGTTTAGTTCAAAAATTTTATGGCAACAGAAATTTTAATAAGAAATCTAATAAGGAAGGTAGTATCCACCATTTCCAACAGAGCTGTTACGCATTATGATGCATGTAACATCTGAAATGAAAGAGGAATCAATCTCTGTTGTCATGTTTGACCAGAGTTGCTTCCTTTGATAAGTCTGTCATAGCTTGATTTTTCAAAAACTAGGAGTCATAGTTTTAACACTGTTTCTAAGAATCTTTGAAAGGCAAGCAGAGGAACCAAGACAAACAAAGAGGTTTGTTTTGTAGATTCCCAAATTCTAAAGATTTGATGGAAAATTTTACAGCAAAATTATTAAACAGTAAAGAAATTGAAATCATGGGTAAGTACTATTACAAAGAAAATGTAAGAAAGAGATTAACCCTGAAATACTTCCAGTTAATTAAATACTCTAATTATTAAGGGATCTGTATTTAAAGTGGTGTAATACTTTGATTATTATCAGAAACTCTATTCATGTTTTAACAATTGTTATTATACTAAAAAGAAATTTCTACTGATGACAGGAATTTGTAAGAAAAATTCACATACTTGGAGCCTAACTTTCATTCTATCGTCTTCCAACTTTTCTCCTCATACTTTATTCTAATTTCTCACTAAGCAACTTGTAACAAAATACAAATTGCAGAAATCAAAACTTAAATACCCCCATTCCAGCAGCAACAAACACCTGTTTTAAATAAATTTGTTCTTCTACAATTTTTTTTGTTCAAATGTGATTTGCCCATAGTGAAATCCCATAAAAACGAAGGAATTAAGAACTGTAAGGATGTGGACTTGAATGCCCTCAGAGCAGTTTTCCAAGTATAAGATCCCACTAGCATAGGAAAAATAGTTGGTAACACTACAAAGTAACATGTTTTAATTTTGGTTTTGTTATTTAAAGGATGACAGAGATGCACCTGTGTGATTAAAGGTGTTTGAGAAAGGCATCGGCTACAGAAACTAGGAAGGAGGATTTGCTAAGGAATCTAAAGTGGCCTACTAGTAACAAAATAATAGGAGGGCATTTGCTCAGTTTCACTCAAAACTTCCTAGGGTAATTCAGACATTTTAAATAGCAAGCTACTTCCCCACACAGCGTATTCTGACCAAAGTGACTGATAGCTTGGAGAAGACAATTCTGATTAGGAAGCAGTGATGAATGGGTACGGAACAGATCCCCTCACTTAGGGCAATTTGAGTCAGCAGATGTGTAATTTCATCTTCATTTGAACTGATTTTTTAAATTAGAATGCTTATGCTCTTCATTACAAGTTTCGAAAAGAAAGTTTATCTTTCCTTGTGAGTTCCCTGCTTCTTCTCAGTAAAGTTACTTTGTCAGTGTGGAAGGGAGGGCAAGAGGTTTGCCCTTTCTTGAATGTTTCTCATGTTTTAATTTTTTCTTTCATATATTTTTCAGAAACACATGAACATTAGCCACATTTTTATCCCACCTTTTAAAAAATCATGTTCCCTGGTGCATAGCTATCCAGGACACTTCAACTTGTGATCCTAGGCCCAGCAAGGATATCTTAGAATCATGGAATCATACAACATCCTGAATTGGAAGGGACACACAAGGCTCATCAAAGTCCAACTCCTGTCCCTGCCCGGGACTACAGCGAGAATCACACCATGTGCCTGACAGCGTTGTCCAAACACTTCTTGAACTCTGTCAGGGTTGTTACCATAACCAGTTCCATGGGAAGCCTGTTTCAGTGCCTGACTACCCTCTGGGCAAAGAACCTTTTCCTAATATCCTAATATCAATCCTAAGTTTCAGCCTTCATGCTGTTCTCTTGGATCTTATCACTGCTCATCAGAGACAAGAGATCAGTGCCTGCCCCTCCACTTCCCCTTGTGAGGAAGCTGAAGAAGGAAGCTCCTATGTCTCTTCTACTGATATCCTCCTAGGATATCCATCCTCTTAGGACTCGCTCCTCTGCAGCTGTGGCAGGCTCTGCGTGGCTCTGTCTTAAGAAAAAGTCAGCAACTATCACACATCCCTGCAACACTCTCCATCCTGTCTATTAAACAGCTGCCTCCTCTGGCCAAATTGTGCTGCAGAGAGGAAGTTATGTGTATGGCCTTTCCAAAACTGTCTGTTGAGCTGTGAAGGAGTGCATCTTCCATTCTCACATGCACTTGCCACCTACATGGTCAAGGTTGGAGCACGCCTCTGTCAGTCATGACTTCCTACTGCAGGTGGAAGATATGTGCTCCCCGTCTGTGGTGACTGAGAAGGTTCACACTCTCTATGCAGGTGTCAGAGCATGGGTGGAGGGCAGCTGGTGAAGTCCAGGCCTTCTGATGTTGTGGGAGATGTGTTAGAGCAGAGAGTGGGGAGAGCTGGGTGCAGACCACTCAGCACACTCTAGTGCACTGCTGCCCCCTTGGTTCCCACCCCCTTGGTTCCCACCTCGATGCTCCAGCAGGACCATTCTCCGGAGGACTCAGCAGGGTCTCCTGGGATCCTCAGGAAAGTTGTCACGCAGGGTCTGTAGTAAGGTCATACAAACACTGGAGGAGCACTGGCTGCAAAGAATTATTCTCACTGTGGATGTTATTGCCCCAAAAGTAATATGTGTGTATTTTTATCACAGTTTCCTTCATATTCAACATTATAATATCTAGAATAAAAATTTTCAGCAACATTTACTTTTTTTTCTTCATTCAGAGAACTGTAAGCATTGGGAGAAAGTCAAAGGATTTACATTTCTTTGCTTTTGTTTCCTTCAGCTTGTGCCTGTGTATGTAGGTTTATGTAGAAATGTGCTCCCTAGTTATCACAGCATTAGAGCAGCACAGGATCTTCACACAAATTCCAGAAAAAATCTCAATTAAATATTGTACAAGAATAACTTTCCCTTCCAAGTGTTACTTAAGCCATATAGTTAATTATCTGAATGTAGGATTTCTTTATAAGATCAAATACCAAGAGCATGACTGGTTATACAACTTTAACATTATTTTAAACATGCGTTTAAGCTTGACTGTGCTCTTTGTCTCTAATATCTACAGACATTAAAAGCAGTGATGAATGCATAAGAAAATAAAACTCTTACTGACTTTATATACAGGGCAAAGTCAAACAAAAGCAACTAGTGCATTTGGGCTTCCTTAGGAACACCACACTGAATCAAAAACAGGCTAATGCAGTAAAGAGCACAAACAGCAGTTCATCTCTGTCTCCCACAGACTGATCATGCACAGCACCACACTGACAGTTGTGGTTGTTGATGGCCAAGAGTGACAGTCCAGTGTCCATAAACAAATGAGAAATATATTAATTCTTCATGTTGGTTTAGCTCATTTCTAAATCCCCGTATTAAAGAGCACCAAGCCACATAGTTTTTTACTTTTTGCAATATTTTAAATTTTCTACTGGAATATAAAAAGGGAAATATAAAGGAGCAAATGTGCTTGGCAGGCAGAATTCTGCAGCAGCTCCCTCAGACCAGTGATGCACACCTTTGCTTTCAGGCTGATGGAACAAACACAGGACAGAGGAGCAGCAGCAACAGTGAGCCAGTTTAGAGCACCCCAAATATTTCCAGAGAGTGAGAGCACAGCAACCTTCTGCATCTATTTGACCACAGCAGCACATGTGTGTTCATCCAAATATGGATGCTAATAATTAATCCTTTAGTTACTAGAGTTAAATCCCTTAGTTACTCGAGATAGCACATCTTGCAGCAGGAACCAGACCATTTTTCCTGTCTTGTTGGTGTTGCTTGCTCTCACCATGCCTAAGAGGCAAGAAAAACTTACACTGTCATTATTTTTTGTCTTCACCCGCACAGCTCAAAAGGACTGAGGATTCAGTTTCAGAGGCACTTGACAGTGGTCAAACCTGAGGGAAATCAGACACATGCCTATGGTTCCAGCATAAAAACCTTCCTCTGCTTTTTTGAACCCTATTGTATTCATACTTAGCAGAGTGATGGTTTCTTGTCAGAGAACTGGCATTTTATTTGTTAATACAATGCAATTGTTTTCCTTTTGTTTGTTTGCTGCTTTGTGGTTTTTTCACATACTTATTTTCCTGGAGCAGTTGAAAAATAAGGAAAATGTGGTTATGTTGTTCTCTCTACCATGATTACCACGATTCAGCCTGAATGGGTAAAATGCATTCAGTTAATACAAGGTTCTGCTATTTATCATTCTTGCTGTAGGGATTCTGCCTGCACTTAGAGAACATCGCACAGCAGCGCTTTTTATTGTACCACCTCTTGTCTTCTGTGGGCAAATACAGAACTGCACAGCAAATTGCCAAATAGTTGCAATCTGACCTACACAGGTCAATAAAAGGAGAACTTTTAACCACACATGGTTAACACAAACATAGGTTGCTGTATTTGGGGCCGCACAACTGCTTGAGGAGAAAGTAAATATGCCTATTTCTGAAATACATGTATTTTAAAAAATTATAAGAGGTTGCATGATTATATGCCTTATTTGTTCCCTTGCTGCCAAACATAATTCACTATTTTTTCTCACCCCACATAGTCTTGAGAATTTTGTAGGTTAAGAGGAAATTCTTCAAGTAAGAAAAAATATTTCCCAAAGTGTGTTTCCTGCTCATAAACGTCACTGACAGCCATCATCTTGTGTTAATAGGCTCAGAGTTTCAGGATGGATGTTAAAAATTAATTTATAAACACAACAGGTTAATTTTTAACCCTAACCAAATCTGGAAGACATAGACCTCCTTTCATCAGGTGTTGATTTGTTCTATTTGTATTAGAACTATCTCAAAAATTATTAAGATTGTTGATTTTTTTAATTCAGCTTCAATATACTTGTGTAATTTGTCAGTGTAATAGATATATCTGTCTGATCTCTATTAGGCTGCAATTTTTAATCCACCAGCCAAAGAGTAAGAACTTGCTTATGTTTATGTTTTTGTAAAGAGCAGACCCTGTGGAAAATAATCCTTTTCTGCAATTAGTTTTTACCCTTAAGAAGAAAAAGATCTCAAATGAACCTAACATACAGAATGCAGGTAGCTGCAGAACCACAGGGGAAAAAAAATACTTTAAATCCTTTTTCTCTTTTTCAGTGACCATTTTTACCATTAGGAAGAAATGTATAGCACATCATCTTACTTTCTTGTGTATGAAGTCATTTTTGGCCCGTTTTAATTTTAAGTGTAGTTGCACATAATGCAAAATTTCATTTGTGGGTAATCCATTGCAATATGATAATTTTATCATCAATGCTGCATTCTCAAGAACACGGGTAGAATCTCCACTTTTCCTTTTAAAGTGGAGTCAGAGGAAAAGGAGGAGAAAGTTTCTAGTTCTCCTTAGACTTGCCTACTTTCAGTGTTCATGAGAAGCCCAGCCAATGTGCATGAAGAAGCACAGCAAAATTCTGCACAGTTCATGCTTTTTGTACCTGCTGTGCACATCTCTGAGGTTGCAACATAGTATAAAGAAGGCTCAAGAGTAATTATTATTAAATAAATTTTAAAAAAAAGTTAAATGCCATTATATTTTGGCCAGAACCAGATGCACAGGAAAATATATCTCTTCTGAGCTTTGAGATTTATATTTTTTTAATTTTTGCAAGTACTGATGCTTTTTACCCTCACAAACTATCATTTCTTCATCCTTAATCAGAGAAGACACATCTAGAGAAAATAAAAGGCTTTTATTTTTTTCCTTAAATTCTTAGCCATACCGAGAATCTGTTTTATTGATTGTTACAAAGTATTCAGTCTTTCTAAATGTAAATTTTTGTTTTGACATATACTATGCATAAATTACCAGTAAGTTTACTTCAGGAAGAACAATGTCTTAATCAATGGTTGTAAATCTATGCTAAGATCTTTATAGCACTTTAAACTTATTCATGAAATTTCGTTTCTTCGAATTATAGAATAGCCTCCCACCACTTTCTTAGCACTGACAGTAAATTTTTTGTGCTTTGCAAGTTAGTACCTTCCATGCAATCAGCAGTGAGTCTTGCTCTATTGTCATTGATTCCTGCTGCTCTGTTGATGTCATCGTTATATCAGTGTTATATACCATTCTATCGTTAATATATTTCTTGTACGTTGAATCCTTGAAATTTTATTATGGTTTTGTTCAGAGTTACTGAAAGGTAGAAAATTTACTTGGAAGGAATTGAATTATTCTGAAGGCTCCATAGCTAAGGTAAATGTTTCCCCAACCTGTCAAAAGAATGATAAAAAATAGGCTGTCAGACATTACTTGATTTCTCACTAATCATGTACTACAGCAAAAGGATGCTCCAGGGCTTGCATTGCTGTTCCCCGTGTGCACTGATAGGTAGACTGGGAGATGAGAGCCTGAAGGCCAAGTGCTTTCATCCATGCAGGAAGTGCAAATTAGACAGCAATTCTGTGCATACAATCTGGAATTCAGCTTTTGTAGCATTAGAATACATGACCTGTCCTACAGCAGCTAAATTGTATATTGGCTAAAGCTTTTAAAAATTTCAGTGTCAGTGCTCTCCCAGCAAGAGTTATGACAGGGTCAAAACTGTGGGAGACAGTACTGTAATCATATGACTACAGTTCACTAGAAGCTGGGCAAATTGGAACATTGACTTCCTTGTTCTATTCACTAATGAGCTGCAATGGCACAGTTTTCTATTGCATGTCTTGGGTATGCTGAAAACAATTTTGTGCATTCAAGCAAACAGGAGAGGTGTCGCCTCAGATAAGATGTTCTTCATCTCCTTATCTCCCCATATTTTAGAGAATCTTAACAAGAAGCTTTCAGTATAGTGATTTAGGACTGTGGCGATGGGGTTTTTTCACTCCTCAAATTCAAGTAACAGTTCAATACTGTGCCAAGGATAGTCCTCATTTATTTCAAAAAAGTAAGACTACCAAAGGAATTAGAAAGCTCAGCAAAGTGCTTGCTCCTTCTTTAATTTTTTGATAGTGACAGATACGGGGATCCATGGGGACATCTCCCAGCCATCAGCTCAAATTTTCCCAACTACGGTTGCAGAAATTTAAATGTGACATAGAAAGGAAAAGTTTCTTATGCATTGCTAGTCTGCTTGCATTGTTAGTTTCACAGAAAATCTAGCTCATGTTTCTTACAATCTGAGCTGTCTGGCTGAGAGCAAGCCCTGCAGCAGACACTGTTTGCATGCATTAATGGAAAATGGTGATTCAGCTAAGGAAGCCTAGTCCTCAGCAGACATTTTCAGTTCAGCATAATGTCACACCAAGAGGGATAAATGGCTTTGATTACAGAGCTGTTCTGCATCAAACCATGTTGCAGGACAAAATCACTCTTTTTGGCCTTTCACTGAGAACTTAGGAATATTCCTGGCTTTGGAAAACCTTTAAATGTTCTTTGAATAACCCTTCCTGCCTCCAAGATTTTACCTTTAAATGTAGACATATTTCTACATGCACATCTTTATACAATGATTTCAAGAGACTTTTGGTCCAACTAGTGTCAGAGAGAATGAATTTTCCCCAGATGTCACATGTAAGGCATCAATTGAACAACATGAATGATAAAAGAATTTTTTATGCATTCATGTTCTGGGATTCCTGTTCTGGAAGGCACTTAAAAACAGAGATAGATTGATGTAAATATTTAAATAATTTAACCTTCTAAAATCATCTAAATCTCTCAGAAATTATGGCTATGATAAAATAAGGGAGGTGGGGGAGGTGGGGGGTGGAAGTAGCAGTTTTCAAAACTGCTTGTTTCTTTTTTATTGGTTTGCAACATTTTTGCTCTAACTTTATCATAAGTGATAAAAAATGCTATGACAGCATAAAAGAACTTTCCAGAATAATGAAGATCAGCTTTAGTTTCCTATTTCTCACTATTAACTGAGTCATTTGGAGGTTGATATTTCAGAAAACTAATTAGCAGTTGTCACAGTGGTTTCCAGGCTTGAACACTAAGGCACTTCTAGAAACTGTATCTTCTTGTAGGAACTTGCTGGTGCTGCTGCTGAGGGATAGCTTCTGGAGGCGGAACAGCTGCAACACAGGTTTTTCTATGTTTTTCTGATTCCTTATGGATACAAAAGGAGAAAATATCCTTTTCCCTCCCCTTTGTCCCCTCTTCTAATATGAAAATATACCCAGAGTAACAAAAGTATGTGCATGGAGGAATGCCACAGTGCTTTCAAAAGGTGTCTTATATTCTGGAAACTGTAGTTTTGTACTATGGAACATTCAAAGAGCTCTTTTTCTAGTAGAGTTCAACTTCATATATTTTCAAGAGTATACAGACTAGTCCCAGATGTTTTCACTGAGACAATATTCATTATTGTTTTTCTATGGATATGAGCTACACATACAGGAATGAAATGATCTAAGATTCACTGTAGTGTGGAACAGTATTTTTCTAGCTGGTATGAGTGAACTCTGATGTGATTGCACAACCATCATGGGCTTTGACAACAAAATGTGGCTTCCTTTCTTTCCATCCAAACACCTGATCACATCAGCTACTTTCTCACAGAGATATTTAGTATGTTTAGTAACTCTTTTAAATGTTTATCCCCTCCTCTGAAATCTGACTGGAAGAGATGCAAGGAGGTAAGTTGTAAGACAGTGAAAGAGTAAGGTACTCTCATATATTTGAAAGAACTTGTTAATTTGTTTCTGTTTCAGTCTTGAAGACATTGAAGAATATATTGTCTTCATCTAGCAGATCAGGATAGACAGGGCTGTCAAAACATAATCTTAGAAGAGCTCATTTTCCTTTTCATGTTTTTGAGGTTTAATTAAGAAAATGCAAATATGACTGATATTAGCTTGCTAATTGGCATGCTGTTTTCATTAAGATGTGAAATGCTCTTATGGAACAAAAAGTAAGGAATATGTAAAAGATCTGGCTGTCATTCACAGACAGGTTCACAGGTGGAGAAGGGCTGGAGAACCTAATGTGGACAGATTCTCCAATTGAATTGTGCGAGACACTTCAAGAATTTTTTGTGCCTCTAGTACTCAGTGCCCGCAAAGGTCAAGAAATATTTTCAACATCTAAAACACAAAGTGTAAGGAAAAGTTTGGATTCCAGTACAGCAATTATTTTATTATTACTGTTTTTTTTAATGAATTAACAACAAATAACCACTGATACATTCTTGGGGCAAAGCCCTTTACTCAGAACTCAGCAGACAGTTACTCAGCAGACAATGCTACAAATCTGTACTAAGCAATGTTTTATGTGACAGTAGGTTATTACCAAGTCCAGTGGAATTCTTATTCTAAGAATATTTCTTAAGTATCCTACAGCTATGATTATAGATAAAGAAACACCTGTGAATCTGTGAATCCAACAGAGCTGAAGCATAAATGACAGAACTCAAATGATTCTAGAGCAAACATGAAGCAGGTGTGTAATAAGCAAATGGCTAAATGGGACTTAGGCTTTGAAGTTTCAGTCACAGAGACCTGTGCTCAGATCTCTTCACCTGAGTCGTGTAGAGGACTGAGGTTCATCCAATGACAGCTGAAAAGCACTATCTTGACAAGGCATTAATCAAGGTCCTGCCCGGCTAAAGATGTACAGACCTGTGTTGGAGACACCATCTCTGATCTTTGTATGATGGTACAAAGCTCTGACATTCAGTTATTTTTCAGTTTTCATCTGTGTTTATATATAGGCTTGTACTGTGATGAATCAGAACAATATTTCACAGTGTTTAGGCTTCATTTGCCTTGACTTGTTTTGACACGTTAAGCAGCAATACATAACTACCTGTGTTTTTTCAAGATCATAACTTACTCTAAAGTCATGATTTTGTAAAGGACACAAACGGGGCAAAATAAATCTCTTGCTATGAGGTGGTGAATGGGTGAGAGGACATGGTGCTCAATGCCCTGGCATGCTAACGTTCCAAATGACTGTTCTACTTAGTTCTGCATTTGTCATGGATCAGCACTATTCCAGTTACAGAGGAAATTAATTTAATTATAATTAACTTATTAAAGGAGAAGGGGAAAAAATCTAAAATAGCCTTGCCGTCCTATGAGAATTTTGTGTTTGTAAATATTAGATGTTCATGGACTGTTTAGGGATTTGTGGCAAATGCTGGAAGTACATGACAGTTACCAGTTGCATCCAGCTTGGGTTTTTTTTCTTTCTCACTAATAATTTCAGAAGACAAAAATCTTCATTGTTCTTAAAAACTATGATTTTTCCTTATTTTCACTCCAACACAAGCTGCTAAGCTATTTTCCCTTTTCATATCAACTCATCTTCCAATTTCTACCTTATTTGTATTAGAGAAGTAACTTAAATGAGGCAAGCCTAGCAAGGTCAAAAAAGAAGCAGTTCTACCAAGGCCAACAGACTTGTTTCAGTGGAGTATGTTTCTGAAAGAAATAAAATAAGAATGACTTGGAAAAGAAAATAAATCTGGAAACAAGTGTAAATTTGGAAGAAAGGAGAGGAGAAGCTTGCAATAGCATTACTGGTTAGTGAATAGCTAATAGACTTTTTTCGTAGAGCGAAGAAGTGACAAAGGTGACAATAATTTGAAGGTATATATGCAAAGACAATATGACTGTATGCAAGAGACAAAAAAATTCTCAAGGCTTTTATTAGGAAAAGTAATTAAGAAAGTTGTGTTTTATGATTTAAAAAGGACTAGTTTTACAAACACAGGGCAGGGGAGGTGGAGGTGGGAAAGGATGCCAATGACATTTCAGTGCCTTTGTTTCCAAACAAGTAGTCAGTACAAGGCTTTTTTCAAAATCTGCAGTTACCTCTCTCTACATTTTTGCTAGGTAGATTTAAACTGCCTGTCAGCATGGTGGTAAAATGCCTTTTTATTCAGTTATGATGAAATCATAGTTAGGCATCTTCCTTCAATTCAAACTAAAATTCAGCTTTGAAAAGTTATAATCTGAGAGAATTTAGAAGTAATAAGAAAGTCCAGAGAACATAAAATTATTTGTTAGTGTTCTACCTAACAAGAGTTATGTAGCTTTATAAGAAATATCAAATCTTTAATTTACCAAATACCTCACTATACACTTACATTTAAACCTTATATATGTAGAAACTACAGATGTTCCAGTACACAGAGAACCACATGCAAGGCTTTGCTAGCTTAGGGCACAAAAGTCCATTTAGTTGAAAGTAGAATATTTGGCTTAAGGCAATGAAAGGATATACAATGGGGGCAATGCTCTTTCAGTGATATCAATATGTACAAGAGAAGAAATAGCTTAGGACTTTGTAAAGGTCAGGGTAGTAATATTGTAAAAGGAACTTCAGAATGAGATATATTAGGTCTTTTCTTGCATTACCAGCTGTGCAAATTTCCCAAATGAAATACAAAACCCAGTCATTTAGGAAGGAAGTTTAGAATTAATGGATGCATTTTGAGGGGGAAAAACTGTGCCCTGGTACAGAAATCATCTTGTTGGCTCTGCACTTCTCAACTGTTTCTCTCAGTTGGTATAGAGGTGCCTTAGTTATTGGAAGCATTGTCAACAGCTTCTATTCTTAAAAGCACAAATCTACTATTTATTGCTGTTGTTAGTATTCTTGTCTATTTATATTAAAAAAATAGATTGATGTGTAAATATAGAAATGTATATTATTAAATCCTACACATTTTTTTTCAGTAGTGGTTGAGATTTCAACTTCATAGATGGAAAATTTATAAAATAGTGCCTAAGGATGCATTTCAGAGAATTAACTAAATTTTAATAAATTGCCAAAATGCGCATTTATCTCCAAGCTAACTACTAAGATACTTTTCTGTAATGAGCAAGTTTATCTGGTCGATGATATGCAGGGCATTATTCAGTCATTCAGGAGATGTTGTGTATTTCTTAGTTTTTATTTTGATCATCAACATTCTGCAATATTTAAAAATTGCTTGAACAGTACATCAGATCACACAAATAAACTAAGCTATTTCTATTGATCTGTCCTGCTAAACAGGATTGTGAAGGGCTGATAAGAAAGTTCTTAGATTTCTTTAGCTAATATATCTGGTTAATTGCACTGAACAAAAGGTGAAAACCTGAGAGAATTCAAGGTAGGCTCAGTAGTAAAGCTACAAAAATAATTTGGGTTGACTCATTGTGGAACAACTTGCTCACTTATATACACAAAGGTTGTAACCTGGATCTTCAGCACAGCCATCACCTGGAATATTCTCTTTAAGGTACATTCACACAGCTTAACTTGCCAACCAGAAGCACAAATGCGTATGCTACTTCTTAAATACAGAATAACATGAATAATGTTTCCCCAAGAGATAATTTTTACTGAATTAGAGATTGCACTTCAACTAAACATACCTTTAACTTGCCAGCCAAATACATAGAGGGAAAATGTTTTAAACCCTTCCTTTTCTTTTTCTAGGGTTTCAGAGTTTTACAAAATGCTCTGAACAAGTAATTTTCTCCACTCAGGTTTTAAAGGTCTTAATCCTCTCTTCAAGGCCTTTCTTTCAAAATGCATCCAAGCCTGATAGGCTAAAATAATGCCTATGTAACTTTTAGTGGGTTTATACTTTTACACTTTGAACAGGTGTAGGATACAGGATGTGTGGTACTGGAATAGACTAAGAACTAAATCTTGGGATCAAGGACTAAAACTTGTTACTTTCTCTGAAGCCAGGGGAAAATCTCCACCTGCAAGACTGTCATTTTTTCTCTTTGGTCTTTTACTCAAATTATATTTGGAGGTGGAAGGAATCCCATAAAAATTCTACAGTTGTAGGACTCTCTGGGACGTTTGCTGTACCGTTCATGCCTCTTGATCACATGACATCCCCAGAACAGGGACTTCTGCTCCAGGTCATTCCCCTTTACATGACCAAATAAAAGAGGTGCAGGTCAGCACCATCTTGTTCTCCAGGTGTTTTAAAGTGAAGCATCAGTTGAGGTTTTAATTACTCTAAAGTTGCTTTATTAAGTCTCTCATTCAGTATGCACTGAGAAACTCGAGCTTCCTGGCCCTGGTGGAGCGTAGGGTTGAGATAGGCCCTGACTTACCCAGTCTAGTCAAGCTCACACACCCACACCCACCCCTCTCAAGCATGCCACAAACAGGCAGTTCCAGGTGGCTGGCAAATATTACTGTCTTGATGGCAAATTTAAGGCAAATTTATTGCAACAGGATCTCTAATTAGAAAGTTGCAAAGGCAACCCTTTTTGAAAGCTTGTTTTCCCTTCGTTGATGCAAAATGGTCCCAACTTTGTGAAAATTCACAACTGGTAACAGCTCTTGCTGCTCACCCCAATGGCTTTGAGAGACCCTGGTGCTGCTGCTGCTGCTTGTTACTTAAAGGTCCTTTGCAACACCAAGAGTCTCTACTGCAAATATCTATGTTTGCAATGCAAAACTAATAGCTCTCAATGAGTGGTTCAAATGGCTTTTTCCTGGCTTAAACTCTTGACCACGTTACCACCAGCTAGTGGCTACAGCCCACGCATGTGCTGTTTGGAGCCCCATTAGGCACTGACTGATATTAATTCACCAACTGTTAATGATAAGCAATGGAATGGATTAAATTTTCTGAGCTGCAAAGTTTTCTGACCTTCATCCTACTTTTATGTCCCTAAGCATAAACCCACAGAAAGATGCACTAACTTCAATAGTAAGATATATTTCCTTAAATTAAATTTCTACCTATTTTTTTCCTCAAGTGCTCCTTTTCCTTTGTGATCAAGTTGAAAATCCAAGATGTAGAAGGCAATGCTCTTCCTATAAACATGTACTGACTTGTTTAGACAGTGAGAAATAAAACACACAGCCCAAGGAATATACCTTTCAGTGTTGCATTTTAATTTTGTGTGATATCCCATAAGGACCTACTTTGGTGTAATAGCCTGTTACATCTAAATATCTCAAAATGGTGAACAAATATATTATTCCTCACAAGATTCCACTAGACATACCTTAAAGCTGGGAAAACTGAGATACAGAGTTAAATAACCCAATTAGAATTATACAGTAACTCAAAGGCAAGAATAGAAATCATCACTTTTGTCCTGCAGTCAATGCAGAGATGGTCTCTGCTTTCCTTGCAAGGGTCTCACAGATTTCGGTTTTCTTTTTTCTAACTTTGTCTTTTTAATTGTACTTGATGTTTTTTAAGATTAAATTTAAAGTTAACACTGGTTTTGTAGCTGCTGAACATATTTTTCTGGGGAAGAAAAACTATGCTGTTTGATTTTTTTTTCCTGAAAATTAATGGAGGACAAGCAAATTTCAACAAGAAAAAAATAGAAAGAAAGTTTTATTTTTCCCTCAGGGGAAACTGGGCCATTTTAAGAATCATCTTTGATTCTTAGCCAAAATAATTCTTGGAGGATAAGAGTGTCTCCAGTACACAGTAATACCCCTTTATGGATTAATATCTTGTGCTGGTTTAAAGGTAAACCAGCAGGAGGAATAAATCCAACTCACAAACAGATTACAAGTCAGAATTACAGTTTAATAAAAAGATCACAATAAGTACAAGGGTACAGAGGAAA